>JANHMN010000005.1:7015875-7035484 GCA_030674055.1 Rhabdomys pumilio | reverse complement strand
TTTTTTTTTTTTTTTTTTTTTTTTTTTTTTTTTTTTTTTTTTTTTGCCTAATGTGCTATTGAGTAAATTAACCTGAATACAATGTTATACAGAAGGAAAAAATGTTATTAAGACATTGCTGCTGTACATTTTACCTGTCATCTGTTTTCAAGGACCATTCTTCTTGGGAGAATTGTTTATTTTGTGTGTGTATGATGAGCTGGGAAAAATATCCTAGGGCTAAATAATTTTACTTGAGGAGGAAAAAGAATGACTATCAGATTCTGTGGGTGAGTGTTCTTGGATTTGTACAGTGTGTATTAAGTGAGTAAAGGGCCAGAGTTTAATTTAGACAGTACAAATGAGAGAATTTTGAGGAGAGAGGAGATTGTTGAAAGAGGACTAAGTTTTGTGTTTGAATATTCATCAAATTAACTACTGGATCTCCTCAGAGGGCATTCAATAAAGCCAGAAAAGCAACAAAAGACTTGTAATATAATGGAACCCCAACACACCATCATCACCCTAAAATCTATAGTTTACATCAGTGTCCATTCTTTCCACAGCTATTCTTCATGATTCTTACAATCAAAACTACCAGTAACTTTGAGAATGAGAAGTCCAATAGGAATACATTTGTTCCTAATTTATACAATCTGAATTAGCATATTCGTTCCACTGCTTCCTGATTCAGTTGAGATTACTTTTCATAGTCTCAGTTACTTTATACAGAAAAAAAAATGGGTAGAATGCTATCTAGTACAAAAAGTCATTTTACAGTTGGCTACATTAACTTCCAGTTAGCACAGTGCTTGACACATAATACATGTAGGTAGTTTTATTATTATTGCCAATTCCACTTCAGTGCTATGGGGGCCAAAATCAAAACTTACATAAGCAAAAGAATGAGTAACAAAGAGAGTTGGAGTAAGTATTTGTTACTGGGGAGTCTTCTGACTGATTGTGAAGGAAGAAATAGATGAGCCTAAAGCAGGAAGTTCACTTAAAGACTGCTATTCCTACCTGTGGACAGGAATGGTTTGAGTATTCCCTATAGAAAATCAGTTCAAGAGATTAGTAGCTTTAGGATATACTCAGTTGGTGATGTGAAAGGTACAGTAGTTTTAGAGTCCTTTTGTTTGTTTATTCAAAGTTATTTTATTTAGCTGTTTTCAAATGGAACCTAACATATTTATCATCTTTGCATCACATGGGTTTAATTTTTACTAAATTGAAATGCTTATGGTTGAAACTTTATAGGGCTTTTCAGTTCCCCACTTACTGTATCTAGACCTAGAAATACCTTGATTACTCATTTAGATACAACATTTTACCCCATCAAGTTTGAGCCTAAAGTAAGCCTTGAACATCCCACTTTCCTTAAGCACTCATATAAAGGCCATATGCTGATCCTTCATGGCTGCACACATAAGTAAACAGCATCCCTTTTCTTCTGGAATACAACTCAGGGAAGTGCTGCAGAAATGCAGAAGTTGTCATGATACATGCTTTGGATAGACAACTTTGGCCTTTTGGCTTTCCTTTTTGCAATTCTAACTGATCCTATCTCGGGATAGCTTAGGTCATGGTTGTAGTTTTGTGTGTGACTCCTGCTGCAGATTTTGGAGCTGTGGGTGGTGGGGAAAGACAGCCTTTTATTATTCCTAGGTAGATTTTTCCTACATTTCCTGGACTCTATTTCATGCTTGCTTGGCACTGTGTCTTTCAAATGGAGAGATATTTCCTTATTCCTTTTTGTACCTTCAGAAGCTAGCTCAGTGTCATACATATATTTGGCACTTAATCCACTATTAAATGAAGGGATGAATTATACAGGGTACCAGATTTGGATCAGCGAAGGATGCCATAGAAAATAAAAGGAGTTATTCAATGTTTTTGGCATGTAGTATCAGGTATATACAGCAAAACCCACACACATTGATTGCTACATTATGTCCTCCAGATTAGTCATTTCAAGTGAGAACATTAACTTGCCTATTTTTCAACATAACTATAAAGAAACAAAAGAAAGAACCCATAATACTTTTGTAAGTTAAAGCACTCAAAAGCTATTCAAAAGATCTGTGAATGTGGACATTGACCGCTCTCCACTCATTAGGTACAAGTACTCTATTTCTTCCATGTATATGAACATGCATTTTTGAGAAGGAAATGGAGAGGATTTCTCTTTCTGTGTGGACTTTTCTTTGAACTGCTTCCTGTTTCTGTAAGACCAGGAAGTCCTCTATGGCCTGGCCCCACTGACAAGTCAAAAGATGCCTGAAGGTTATTGAGAGTAATATGTCTTTTTTTTCTTCTGTTTACAGAGACTGGACAAGCATTTGAATTCTTTATTTAAGCGACATGTGGAGTTGCTGGAAAGATAACACCTGAAGGAATGTATCATAGGAGATGTGGCACACAAGCAAAGAAAAAAGAGGGAGATATTGTGATGCCACAGGTAAGCATCACTGATCTAGAAAATTCACAATTTGGAGATCCTGGTTAATTGTGCATTAGCAACAGTTTAAAGGCCTCTTGCTTCTGTTTAAGTAAGCATTGTAAGTTATCGGCTTTTCAAATTACTTTAGAAGCAAACTCAAATAGGGAACATCATCATAGCTTGGGTCTAAGGTAGCACATTAGCTTTGCCATTGCCCTGCTGATTTAATTGGCCCAGAAAGCATGCTTGAGGTGTTTGGGATTGTAATTAAAGTTGTGGTGCCTGGAAAATCCTCCGTCTGTTATTATATAGGTTTTTTTTTTTTTCTAAAACAAACTATCCTAGTTCACACACACAAAAAAAATTGTGGGGCTAATTAGAGCCTAATTAAAGTTACTTGTTTCTATTTTAAAATCTGCCCACTGAGAGAGCCTCAAGGCAGGAGGGAACATATTTTTAAAGTGACAGTTCTAAAAATGCTTGCCACTCTGGTCCCTGAGCTGCGTTGCTCTGATTCATGCATTGATTTATTTCCAATGAAAATGAAGGTCTACCTCCCCCTTTTCCCCTTGTCTTTCTTTCTGCACCACTCTTAGTCTATTCAGCTTTAGCTGGGTAAAAGAATTTGTTTGAGGAACAAACAAGCCTTCTTTGTTATGCATCTTCCAGCTGGAGAGTCTGACCCTTGCATTCAGACAGGAAGTAGCCCAGGAAAATGCTCCTGACAAAATCAGGGCCAAGAAACACAGGAATCAGTACAATATTGAATCCACAAAGAAAAAAGGCATAATGTCTGTGGAGGACTGACTATATCTAGATATCTCTGGGTGCTTTGAACATGATATTACTTCAGTGTAAAGGATAAACTGATAGCGTATGTATCTTGTATTGCAAATTGTACAAATAAGTAAGCAAGAAGCAAAGGCATGTCAAATTATGTCCCTGAGTTTCAGCCTCTTTCCCTTGAGCATTTTTCTCTGCAAAATGGAAATGATATTACTTAGGCTGCCACTTACATGAGTTGGGAGGTATATACAGATGAGGGATCATAAAGCTTTTTACAAAGTATAATCCGACTTTCATTGGTTGGTCTCAGAAGCAATGTGTTCTTTTTTTAGTATATTTAACTATACCCTTTATGCAAGAGCCAACTAAAAACACTGGGCTCACCCATTTCCCACGTACTTTTTTATATGAGAACATTCTGTTGTTGCATGTTACTAAAATAAGGTTAGAACTGAAGTGAGCCAATATTATTGCAGCTTCTATGTTAATCTTTTTCTGGCTCCTCCTTTTCTGTAACCTTACTTTTATATGTGTGTGATATACACCTGTGTATGTGTACATGCATGTACACATATGCCTATGGGAGTATGCACACATATGTGCACTTGCAGGAGGCCAGAGGTCAGCATAGGTTGTCTGTCTCAATTATGTTCCACATTATTATTTGAGATAATGTCTCTCATTAACCCTGAACTTTACCAATATTGCTAGACAACAAACCCTAAGGATTCTCTTATCTTTGGATCTCCAGTTCTAGAATTGCAGGTGCACACAGATGAGCCTGACATTTTTTCATGGGTATTAGGAATCTGAATGTAGGTCTTTAGACATTCATAGCAAACACCTGAGATCAAGCCATCTCCCCAGCACCTTGTGAAGTACTCACAACTTAAGCAAGATGTGGTGATTTAATAAGAATTTCTCTAATAGGCACATGTATTTATTTGAATATTTGGTGCCCAGCTGGTATTTAGAGAGTTGTCTTAGTTATTTCTCTATTGTCATGATAAAATGCCATGACCAAAAACAATGTACATAGAATAAAGTGTTTATTTTGTAGCTTATAGTTTCAGAGAGTTAGGCTCCATGACTATTATGGCAGAGAGCATGGCAATGGCAGGCAGGCATGATGCTGGAGCAGTACTTGAGACCTCACATCTTAGGAGACAATCATGAAGAGAGAGATCTAACTACAAATGGTGCTGGCTTTTAAAACATCAAAACCTGACTCCAAGAAGAACATACCTCCTAATTCTTCTCAAGTGGGGATGAAGTACTCAAAACTATGAGCATTCACATTCAAATCACCAGAGAAGGTTATGGAACTTTTGAGCTATAGAGCCTTACTGCAGGGAGTATATCACTGAAACCACCTTTGAGGGTTCATAGGATCATCCCAACCCAGGGCTTGGATAATGTAAAGCAAGAGGTATCTAGGACATAAAATCTATGGGAGGTCTCATTCTCAGTGTTGTACAAGTGCAGAAATGTCATCTGGAAATAAATCCCTCTTTAAATTCTGTTCCCTTTGTATGCTACTTAAATTATAAACCTTATCTATGACACACATTCCTGTATTGTGAAACTATAGATGCCACATACATTTTAAAGCATATTTGCAAACATTTTCTGAAGGTCTACTGCTCCCCATCACAGTCTCTGACTATGGCCTTATTTAAATTTAAATATTTATTCCTTATGTAAACTATGCCAGTTTTATATAGTATATATCACCCTAGTACAGAATCTAGATTATAAACAAAATAAAAATAGTTACTTACAATTTATTGATTGCATAGTGAAAGTCAGATCTGCAATTAGCAACTTTGCATATATCATTTCTAATCACCACAACATCTCTTTCTTAATTAAGGAACTGATACTCAGAGAGGTTTAATTCAGGTCAAAAAGTCAACATTCTTTTTAGCTTTCAAGAAATTGTTTGATTGACTGTAGCAAAAAAAAAAAAAACTTGTATAAAATTTCCACTGTCTTCGTTAATTTGTGCATTTATGTAGAGTGTTTAGGAGAAAAAAAAAACAGGAGGCGTATCACATGCCCTTTTCTGTCCTCTTCAGGCACTAAAATGTATGTGGTATATATACATACATACATATATACATACATACATGCATGCATACATACATGCATATAGTCTTTCATACACATATTTACATAACACCACGATCAATCCATTTCACAAAAATACTGTCAGATGTAAAACCATATATATCATTTCATAAACAGTGATAATGGGTGACCTCAATATCTTACTTTTAATTTTCCACTGGACATGTGAGAAAATAATAAAGAATTAGAATCAAATGATATTATTAGTCAAATAGACTTAATAGATATTTGCAGAACAGTTAACTAAATAATATGTGTTCTTCTCAGTAGCCTATGGAACTTTTTCCAAAATCCACCACATATTAAAAGAACACAAGTATAAAAATATATAGAAAAATTGAAATAGTTTCTTATGTTTTTATCCGACATATATCTAACTTTATAAATCGTCCTGAGACCTTTTCCATATATAGCACCTTTCTCCTCTAGGCTAAACTATTGTCTTCTGATGGATTCTAGGAGAGGGGCTGTCATTATCTTCAGTTAAGCCTTCACATATGAACCCACCAAGCTCTAGGTGACAGTTCCAAAGCTACAGACAAAATCACAATCTTAGTTAAACTCAATGGATAACAAAACCCAACAATAATTCATGAATATGGAAAATGATCTGTATGGAGGAGTGGTTTGATAGAGGTAGGAGAGAATTAAGAGAAGGTGAGGTGTGAGAGCCATTAAGATAAATTATATACATATAAAAATGTATTGAAAACTTTTAATTTATTATTTTATTTAAAACCATTTTTATATAATATATTTGATATCATTTTCCCTCCCTGTACTCCTTCAAGATACTCTCTTTATACCCACCCGCACTTACATGGTTTAATTTTCTCAAAGAAAGAGAAAAGCAAAAATAATAACAAACTGGAGAGGGAGAGGGAGAGAGAGATTGAGACAGAGAGAGAGAGAGAGACAGAGAGACAGAGAGTGACAGAAAGAGAAGAAATACCAATGATAATCCACTGAGAAAATTGAAGTTTCCTGCCCAGACATTGTAAACTGCAAATATGATTAGGGGTGGTACATCATGCCCATTTTCACTTTCATTTCTTAGTGCTGGGACTTTGTATGGTTTGAACCTGTACAAGTATTGTGTGCTTGCTGTCACAGTTACTGTGAGTTCATATGGGTGTCAGTCCTATTGTGTCTGGCAGATTCTGCTTCCTTGGAGTCATTCACCACCTCTGTCTCTTACAATCTATTCATCTCCTCTGCAAAAAAGATCTCTCAGTCTTGAGGGTAGGGGTTTAATGAAGACATCCCATTTAGTATTGAGTGCTAAAATGAAAATATAAACTATAATGGTTGGGCATTCCAAGTGGACTCGTGTATGTTTTCACTACTATTGTAGTGGCAAACTTGAGAATTGCATAGTATTTCATTTTATTTACAAATAATTTTGTGAATTTTTTTTATATAATTATTTCAAGAAGACAGTAAAATATGAGATTCATGAGACGGAGAATTGGTGTCAAGACATTTTATTAGGATATAAGGTTAATTCTTTTTTGCACATTTGTTTCTTTTTAAAGAAGTTGTTCATTTTTGGGGGGGTTCTGGATTTCTAAGACAGTCTTAAGACTAGATTGCTTCCCTTTGTTTCTATGATCAGTATAGAATTCTCAATCATTACGTAGGTGAAACCTGAAGATACAAACAGTGGCTATGGGACAGTCACTTCTGACATTATCATGCCTGATGTATACTCCTGTGTATCAGATTAGAACTTCATAATCCTGCTGACATTGAGGGGGTAAGTAACTATGTTGAACAAAGTCCAATGTGGCTGACAATACTAGGTACCTGGTTTCTAGTGCAATGGAAGCTCCATGGAATCTATGAGAGCAACACTAGTGAAGACTCCTAGTAGTGGGGGATACAGAGACTGAAACAGCCATCTGCTGTAACCAGACAATGCCTCAAGTAGAGGAAATGGGACATCAACCAGCCAGAAAACCTTTCACATTCACATTGTCATGTTGTAGGATGTACTGGGACCAGAGACTAGCATAATTATCATCAGAGAGACAGAGAAACTTCATCAAACAAATAATGAGAGCAGATGCAGAGTGTAAGGGTCTAACCTAAGTCCTCTGCCTATCTTATGGCCAAGTAGCTTAAATTTCTTGTAGAAATCCTAGCTGTGAGAGTGGGGGCCTGGGGCTGTTCCTTATTCTTTTGGCTACATGTGGCAGTCTTTTCCATTCATTGGGTTGCCTAGTCCAGCCTTGATGTGATGCTATGTGCCTAATCTTATTGTGTATTGTTATGCCTTAATTGATTGATGTCCCTGGGGGAGGGGGGCTGCTCTTTTCTGACAACAGGTTGAGGGAGGGGGTAGATCTGTGAAAAGGGAAGGGGAGAGAAAGAGGGGAGATTGGGGGAGAAGGGAGGTGAAACTGCAGTAGGCATGTAATATATGAGAGAATAATCAATAAAAAGAAAGAAAAAACTAGGCATCTAAGTCCTAGAATTGTTTTGAGGTGAAATACACCACTAGTCACTGAGGAAATTACAATCCCAGGACAATATTTTATTTAAACTTGTTGAAATTAGAGGCAGAGACACACATAGTCTCATATATGACTCACAGAAACTATGAACAAGTTTATGCTTTCTCTACTCTGTGCTGTTTGTGACCCTTGTTTACTACCAACAAAAAATTCACACAGATTTTGGTGTTTAGAAATAGGGTATTGACATGTGACATCCACAAACTGTGGGAAGAGATTTGGACTAAACAATGTAAAATGTCAGAAACAATGTTGACAAAAAGAAACAATATTAATAGACGCTGGGAGAAGGATGAAACAGTTATTGAGATTTATTGTGTATTTTATAGTTATCCCATTCCTAAGTTTAGATTACCATTTCTTAACCTGTGGGTTATTACCACTTTGGAAATCCTTTATCTCCAAAAACATTTACAATTCATAACAGTAGCAAAATTATAGTTATGAAGTAGTAACAAAAATAATTTTATGGTTTGGGGTCACCACAACATGAGGAACTGTATTAAAGTGTCAGAGTATCCAAAGAGTTGAGAACCACTGGTTCAGACCAACTATGGACCAAACTAAGTACAGGGGCTTGAAAACACACAATTAAATGGAAGCTCAGAGCATAGACATATTGCTGGCTCTAAGAACATATCTTTGTGGCTTTTTAATTCTAGCAAAAATTTTCAGCCATTGAAGATAACTGAGTTTATAATGACAATAAATAATGAATATTCTCTGACTTTCTAATATACCACAGAGTATGATTAAAATGTATTTTTTACATCTAATATATTAGCCTTATATAGAGAAGTAAGACAACAAAGATCAAGAAAATACAAATTGGAAAGGAAGAAGTCAAAGTATTACTATTCTCAGATGATATCATAATATAAACAAGTGACGCCAAAAAATCTACCAGGCAACTCCTATGGCTAATAAACATATTCAACAAAACATCTGGATATAAATTTAACTCATAAAAGTCAGTAGCACTCTTACATACATATGACAGGCTGCAACAAATTAGGAATAAATGTTTCACAACAGCCTGAAATAATATAAAATATCTTGGGGTATAACTCTAGCAGAGCAAGTGAAAGACCTGTTTGAAGAAAGAAATGGATCAATAGGATTAACAGAGTAAAAATGACCATCTTACAAAAAGCAGTCTACGGATTCAGTGTAGTTCCCATCAAAATTCCAACACAATTCTAGACAGATTATGAGAGGAAAATTCTCAGCTTCATATGGAAAACCAAACCAAAACAAAACAAAACAAAAACAGGAGAGTTAAAATTATCCTGAAAAATAAAAGAACTGCTAGGGAGAGAGCTCAAAAGCCGAGAAACACTTATAGAAATGTTCAACATCCTTAGCTATCAGGAAAATGCAAATCAAAACTATTTTGCAATTCCATCTTAGAATGGGTAAGATCAATAACACAAGTGACAGCTCATACTGGTGAGAATATGGAGCAAGGGGAGCAGTCCTCCACTGCTGATCAGAGTACAAACCTGTATAACCAGTTTGGAAATCAGTATGGTAGATCCTTAGAAAAGTGGAAATTTATCTATATCAAGATTCAGCTATACCACTCTCAGGTATGCATGCAAAGGACACTTCATCCTGCTATGAGTACGCTTGATTAAATATGTGTGTTGTTGATTTATTCATAATACAGAGAAATCGGAAATAACCCCTAAATGTCCCTTAATAGAAAATGGATAAAGAAAATCTAGTACATTTACACAGTGGAGTATTACTCAGCTCTTAAAAATAAACATCATGAAATTTTGCAGGCAAATAGATTGAACTAGAAAAAAAATCCCCACCATCCTCAGTGAGGTAACACAGAGCCAGAAAGATAAATATGGTATGTATTTGCTTTTATGTAGGTATTAGCTATTAAGTAAATGATATACAAGCTGCAGTTCAAAGACCCAGAGATGTTAAGTGGAGAGAAAGAGACTGGGTTAGGGCACATAGTTATTTCTGGGAAGGAAAATAGAATAAATTTTATGGGTAGACAGGGCAGAGGGGAGGAAGGAATGGATGAATCAGGGGGAGGTGATGGAAAAATGGAGTTGAGGGAGAGAATGTGTGGAGAAACAGCTCGAATTTGAGGCATTGAAATCTAGTGCAGTGGAAACTTTCTAAAATATAAGAAGGAGATCTAATGAAGTCTTTCTAAATGACAGAGACAGAATAACAACTGGCCATCTCTTGTCACCAAGTGAAGCTTCCAGTATTAGAACTGTGTTATGTCCTATTAATTTGTCCCAAGGAATCCAATAGAAATCCCTAAAGATTCCAATATGTTACCAAGGCAGTGGATTGTTCTCCACAAACTGAAAGCAAGGCCCCATTGCTAAAGACAATACCCACACTACTCACTGAACATGGAGAAGTTGAGCTGGTTCCTACATAAACTTTCACCCTTTGTTCTAGTGTCTTTGGTATAGGAAGGTACTCTGTAGGCTACTAAAAGAGAAATGTAAACAGCAGTTTAGGCACCAAATCTTTGTTCTAGAGATTTGTCCTACCTGTAAAATATGTTGGGGCATTGGTAGCACAAAGCTTGTGGGAATAACCAACGAATATCCAATTTTACTTAACGCTCATTCCACAAGATACTGCTTGCATAATCAGGGACTAGATACTAGATGACTATGAGATATGTTAAAAACAAATACTACTGGTCTAAAAAGAAAATAACAATTAAATGACTCCTAATTATATTCTGCTATACTTGTATAGATCAATGAATAAGTTTAGTGAGAAGTTTCTCCCATTGGCAGAAGAAAACAATTACAAAGACTCAAAGGGGAGGGAGGGAGGGAGAGAGAGAGAGAGAGAGAGAGAGAGAGAGAGAGAGAGAGAGAGAGAGAGAGAGAGAGACAGACAGAGAGAGACAGAGAGAGAGACAGAGAGAGAGACAGAGAGACAGAGAGACAGAGAGACACACAGAGAGAGACACAGAGAGAGACAGAGACAGAGAGACAGAGAGACCTGGAAAATACAGGGCTCTAAATTCGATGTTGTCATCAAATTCCACCACTCAGCACTCAGCTCAGGGAACTCCATAGAAGAGGAAGTGGAAAGAGAGTAAGCCAGAGGGGATGAAGGACACCAAGAAAACAAACTCCTCTAAATCAACTGAACATTGCTCGCATGAACTCACAGAGACAAGAAGAACAGGCATAGGGCCTGCACATCTTTGTACCATGCCCTCTGCATATCTAATATAGCCTTCAGTTTAGTATTTTTAACAGACTCCTGAGTGTGTGAATGTGTGGGTCTTTGATTCTTGTGCCTTCTCTTGGGCTCTTTCCCTTCTGTTGGTTTGCCTTGTCCAACTGCATTGTGATGCTTTTTGTTTTATCCTGTTAATAAATCATGTTTTGCTATCTCTTTTTGTATTGGCTATTTTATTTATTTACATTTCAAATATTGTCCCTCTTCCTGATTGCCTCTCTGCAAACATCCAATCTCATCTTCCATCCTCAATAAAAGACAGAAAGTGGGTGGATCCTGATGCAAGTGAGGAGTATGAGGAGGAACTGAGAGGAGTAGAGGGAAGAAAAATTGAAATCAAGGTATATTTATTTTTGTTGCTTTAAAAATTTGCTTCTATTTTATTAAGTATAGAATAATATGCTCAGAAGAAGTTTATGATAATCAGTAATATAAATAGCATAATATAAAAGTTTATGCTTTATTCCTCTGAAACTAGATTATGAGAGCATCTTTTTTTAAAAAAATTTATAACTGCTCTGATGTAAAATGGCTAAACTGGATTAGTATCCAAGTTGGGTATAAGACAACAGAATATTTTTTTTGTTTGTTTCTGAAGACACTTATAAGCTTGCTTGACTAGCAGATAAGGCAGTTCTCTGCTACATATATAGGTGAAGCCATTGATCTCTCCATGTGTACACTTTGGTTGGTGGTTTAGTCCCTGAGGGCTCTAGGGGGTCCAGTTAGTTGATATGGCTGTTCTTACTATGAAGTTGCAATCCTCTTCAGTTCCTTCAGTCCTCCTAACTCTTCCATTGGGGTACCCAGGCTCAGTCTGATGATTGGGTGTGAATATCTGCATCTGTATTAGTAAGGTGCTGGCAAAGCCTCTAAAGGGACAACTATACCATGCTTCTGTCAGCAAGTGCTTCTTGGCATCAGTAATAGTGTCTGGGTTTGGTGTCTGCAGATGGGATGGATCCCAAGGTAGGGTGGTCTCTGGATGGCATTTCCTTCAATCTCTGTTCCATTTTTTTGTCCCTGCATTTTCTTTAGACAGGAACAATTTGAGAAAAGAGTCCAGATTTAATAAACTGAAAATCATAGCCTCATTTTCTTCCTTTGTTTTGGAGATAACGTAATTACATCATTTTGCCCTTTCTCTTTTCCGTTTCCTCTCTCCAAATCCTCCCAAATTCAAATTCATCTTTCAAATTCAGTGTTTCTTTTTCTTTAGTCATTGTTGTTGTTGTTGGGACTGGGGTGATTGGTGGTGGTGGTGGTATAGTGTGTGTGTGTGTGTGTGTGTGTGTGTGTGTGTGTGTGTGTGTGTATAAGTATTCCTAAATATATAAATAACAACCCAAGAAGAGGATTCTTTTGACACTTGCTGGGTTATAAATATTTAGTCACTTAGATCTCATGACAAAAATTGGCTTTGGGATTCCCATGTGCCAGTACTTTGTCCTTTGAAATATTTTTCCTAAAAGTTCCAGATCTCTGGTCCCTTGTTTCAGAATACCTGAACCATTTACAGTACCTCGTGACATCCTTTTCAGTGATTTATATAGAAAATTCTTTTCATAGATCATTATAACCCAGGTTATCACATATATCTTTTTTTTTCCTTTCAACCTGTGATCTTTGCCTTGATTTCTGGCTCTAATTTGACCTATATCTATTGAAAGAGCTGCTGTATAGGTAAAATGCCTTCAAGCTTGCTTCTGTTTCTCATTTGCTGATATTATTACCATGACTTAGTTCACTTTTGTTTTTTGTCTTACTTCAGCTTCATTGGTTCTTCAATGAGCATATAATGTATTATATTAAGTTTTAAAACAGTATGCATTCATTCAATATTGATTTATTGATTAAACAAATACTTGGTGAGTACATTCTATATTTTAGGTGCCTGAGGTTTATCAGGCAAAAAAAACTTGTGTCCATGGAGTTGGTATTTTACTTGATAGCAATATGATAATTAATAAGTGAATATTATAGTGTGGAAATAATTATAAATGGTTTGAAAAGCTAATGTAAGGGGGAAGCGTCTGGGGTTGTTGAATTAGTGTTGTATGGGATAGTTAGGGAATGGATTCTTAATAAAGTGGTGATTGACTAGAGACCTACAGTAACTGACCTACAGTTACTATATTATTAAATGATATAGACATTTGCAGAACAAATGTTAACAGAAGGAACATTTATGTGCACGGACTATAGTATGATTGTGATGGGAGCTTTGAAAAGACAGAAATATTCAAAGCCTTCAAATAAAATAAAGACCATTAAAAACTGGGGTTCTAAAACAGGTCATGCACAGTCAAGCAGGTTATTTGTTTTCTTTTTTGATTAAAATAAATTTTGATTAAAATTTAATTACATTAATTCCAACATCCCCTTTCCTTCATCTAACCCCTCACATGCCCTCTACTCTCTGTTTCTTTTATTGAATATTATTGTTACACATACATATAAAGAGGAGAGATAAACACACACACGCGCACACACACACACACACACACACACACACACACACACACATATACACATGTTTAAATATATTAAAACAAACTGCTAATCCATCTGGTGTTGTTTGTATGTATATTATTTCAGAACTGACCACTTTGTACTGGATAGTGGGAATTATAGGTCTTATTCCTAGAGCAAATAGAGACCATTACAGCAAACCTCGACTAGCTAAAATACAGAGATCAAGAGGCTGTGTGGAACCCATCCACAATGGATACAACTATAACATAGCTCCTATACATATGGCTCAGGGAAAAGCCTTCTTCTCTTGTAAGAGAAGGCAGAAAGACTGTAAAAGTCATAGGACCAGGGAGTCTTCTATGGGATCGCATCTCAATAAGACCTGAACAATGACAGAACCAATAGACATGCTAACGTGGAAGGAGGCAATCATATGGGGCTCTCAAAATTGGACAAGTAACTATAAGCAGATAGTAACTGCAGAGAGAGAGAAATTTGACTTTTACTCTGAGGAAGAATATACTACTAGAAAGCAAGCACTGAAACAGGAATGCTAGTTAAGAGGTATTTATAATAATCTGAGACAAAGCAACATTTGCTGCAATCAAAGTATTCACATAAAGATGGTTGCTTCTGAAAATAATTAATGCCTCCTTGAAACTATTCGATTATGCTCTTTGTGATCCTCATCATATTATGGACATGTACTGGATATGATATATGTATATAAATCTTTGTATAAGTGTTATAAAGAGAAAGAATGAGTCTAAATTCAAAGGCTTCTGTATTGTGTTGTCAAGGCAACTGACATGAATACCTGTCTCCATCCTGAAATTAGGTAATAGATAAAATATTTTATGGGGCCTCCACATGGCAGTTGAACACAGTGGGTAAGAACAGTTTATTCTTTCTATTTCAAAGATCAGTTTGGCATGGTGATTCAGTGAATAAGTAGACATAAGGAGTTCACTATTGTTAGAATTTTGGAAAAGTTTTAAAATGGGTTATGAGATTCTTATTTGTAAACTGTGCAGATAAAGTTAAGCACTGTTTTCAAAGAAATATGTTCATTTGAATGAAATTTTAAAAATCCTTGAACTTGAAGTCGATCTAAGTTATTCTGATTCATTGTTTTTATCTGTTGCCAGCAATGTCATGGGAAACCCATTTTTTTCTTCAAAAGTGATAAACCCATTACTAAAAACTGTCTTTGATGTTTAAATTACTAAATGTCAAAGGTGGAAACCAAACTGTAGCTCTTTCATATTTTAGGCAGAGAATGAGAAGTGGAGAAACCTTGAGACCTCTGCATTGATCATCAAGTCAGTTTAAATACTTTCTACCAAGCACTGACTATAGCTCTGATTTAACCACAAGAAAGGCTGTGGGAAGAATTTATCATTGTATAGCCATTGTTGAACCCGTTTCATCTTTCACCCTTGAGCTAATCTATGTAACTGAAAAGCAAAGCAATAAAGTAAAAAAAAAAATATTGGCAAGAGATAAATTAGAATATGAGCAACACAGAAATACACATTTTAGAAAACAAAAATCTAAAAACAAAAATGTAAGGTCATGATCATCATAATTTTACTAATTTTTAAAATATGCTTTTATTTTGATTTTATGTGCATAGGCATTTGTCCTACATATTTGTCTGCACCACATACATGCCTGGCACCTGGGGAGGTCAGAAAAGCTGTGAGATCTCTTGAAGCTGGAGGTACAGATGACTGTGTGTTGCCATGTAGTTGCTGGGAACTAAAACTTGGTTCTCTGAAAGAGGAATCAGTACTCTTAATGACTGAGTATTTTCTCCAGCCTTGATTTCTACTAATTTTTAATGGTAACATTTAAAAACAATAAAACAAGGTAGTAAAGCTCACAAAAATATAAATGGATAAAAAATTTGAGAGAAAATCAGTTTTTATTATGAACTTTTGTTTATATATACAGTCATGACAGATGGAACTATATGAAACCACTCCAAATATGTCATTAACTGTTTTTCATCACATATAAATGTGATGTTAAATAAATGTTAAATTCTCTGATCATTTGGGGAAAACAATAGAAGTACACTTTGATCTCTTCACTTAGAAGATACTGTTTTAAAATTATTTAATTTTATATTCTATATAAAAATGTTTGCGTGCATGCATGCCCAGTATGTGTGGCTATCCTTGGAGCCTAGAAGAGAGTGTTCAGTCTCCTGAAAGAGGATTGTGAACTACTATGTGAATTCTGAGAACTGAACCTAGGTTTTCTGGAAGAGCAACAAATGCCCTTGACCACTAACCCATCTCATTAGCCTACACTTAGAAGGTTTTTAGAATCTCCATTTAATAACTCAATGTTTAGCAGTGTCCATGTTGTATGCCAGGAAATGTATATTGTACTGAAGAATCAGGTATGAATAACACCTCTTTTTAGTTATATCTAATAGAACTGCTGGATAAAATATAATCTCTAACATTTAAGTTTCTAATAGTCACATTACAAAATATAAAAATAATATGTAGAATTAATAAAAATGTATTTTATTTAAACCAATATATCCAACATGTTATTATAATAACATATAATAAATCGAAAACCAATGAGGTGACATACTTTTTTTTTTCATTTTTTCAGTCTCTCACAGCCTTTATAACTACAGAAGTTCACAATTTGGGCCAACTACATTTCAAGTGCATAATAGCTACTGATGATGAGATGTTGGAAGCATAAATATTTTTAAAACTGGCTCTCATGTACCAGCCACCTTGGTGTAGATTGTTTCACTATCATACACAATGGAGGGAGGAGTGATTATTTTTAAGACTGGTCCTTTTAACTTCATGGATGAAACATTAAAAATAGTGATATCTTTTTATAGACTCCCTTCTCTTTTCTCAATTCCCCTACTGACCTATTAATAATCAAATATAAAAGTTATCCTCTGGCCGGGCGGTGGTGGCACACACCTTTAATCCCAGCACTTGGGAGGCAGAGGCAGGCGGATTTCTGAATTCGAGGCCAGCCTGGTCTACAGAGTGAGTGCCAAGACAGTCAGGGCTATACAGAGAAACCCTGTCTCGAAAAAAACAAAAAAACAAAAAACAAACAAAAAAAAGTTATCCTCTGTGATGCTGATCTTGGTTGGCAGCTTGAGTGCATAAGAGGTGTCTTGAACTAGTGAAATCCAACTGCATTTGTAACTGAGGATGGGATTTTTAGAGATGATTGATGATAGGGCAGTGAATGGGAAGGAAAGACACACCCTCATGGCTTTCAACAAGCAACCCAGATTTAAAAAACAAAACAAACAAACAAACAAACAAACAAAAAAGCTACCCAAATTCTTTGTACATATGACTTCAAGCAAAATATCTGCATAAGACCAAGCCAGACAAAATTCCAGAATGGATGGGAGAGAGGCACAAGAAGTCTCATCTCTAGCTGAGAGCTACTGTTAACTGATAGCTGCTGGGAGGGGAAGAATGTTTTCTTTGGGTGTGGCCTCTGATACCCTGCCTAAACTCCAATAGGTATAAACACTGGCAGCACTAAGTAAGCTCTGTGGGATTTTAAAAAGAGACAGCAGTATATGGTAACAAATACAGAGACCCATAGCTGGACATTGCACTTAATTGGTATGTCTCAATCATATCCCTCCCCTAAGGACTTGAGGAATCCTATGGAAGAGGAGGTACAAAGATTTTAAGAGTCAGTGGAGCTGGAAGAGACCAAGGAAATAAGCTCTTCTAAACACAGCAGTGCCATTGCACATATAATTTCACAGATACTGTGGAAGCATGCACAGGGCCTAAAGGATTCTGGGCTAGAAAGGGTCACAGTGCTCAGGGAAGGTCCTCATCCCTAAGCCAGAAACTTCTCCAATTGATAACTGATCTCAATCAAAAATTAGTTTTCATAACAAAGTCTTAATCAGTAATCAAACCATGTAGTTCTCATGCCTGGCAGTACACAGCCAAAAGAAAATGAACTCAATGAAATCTTTGGATACTCTTTGTCTTATAATGTTTTGTCAAAACTGTTTTGTTGTTGATTTTTTGTTTCATTTTGTTTTTACCTTACAGGTCCTTTACATATATCTTATGGCTTCCAGTTTTGTGGTTTTATTGGAAAACTGTATATGCAAGCCTGTGTATCTCTGCCTCTATGTGTTTCTTGTATCCTGTTCTGATTTGTTTGGGTTTTTAAAATTTTATTTTGTTATTATCCCTTACTTTTCTAAGGAGAGACAAACAGGGTGTGGATACAAATGGGTGGGGAAGATTGTATGTTTGAAGAAGCAGATACCTCACTCTGAATATATTGTGAGAGAAAAAAAGTCTGCTTCCAATAAAAGAAAAAACAGAAAAAAATAGAAGAAGAATATGCTCTTTGGTTGGTGGCATAGTTTCTGTGAACACCCAGGGGTCAGGGTTAATTGACACTGTTGTTATTCTTGTGGGGTTGCCACCCCCTTCAGTTCCTACAATCTTTCCCCTAACCCTTCCATAGGGGTTCCTGACCTCAGTCTAATGTTTAGCTGTGAGTGTTTGCATCTGTCTCAGTCAGCTGCTGGTAGAGCATCTCAGAGGACAGCCACGCTAGACGCCTATCTGCAAGCACAACAAGGCATCAATAATGGTGTTGGGTTTTTATGCCTGCTCATGGAATGGATCCCAAGTCAGCCTGGTCACTGGATGGCTTTCCTTCAGTTTCTGTTTTATTTTTGTCTCTGTATTTTCTTTAGACAGGAATAAATCTGGGTCAAAATTTTTGAAGGTAGGTTGGTGATCTTACCTCTCCACTGGGGGCCCTGTCTATCTACTGGACGTGGTCTCTTCACATTCCATCACCCTACTGCTGGGCATTTTGGCTAAGATAATCCTTATTGAGTCCTGGGAGCCTCTCACATGCCTGATCTCTGGGATATTCTAGAGCCCCCCCTCTCCACCCACGGCTGCATATTTCCATTCATTCTTCTGACCCTCTGGGCTTCTCTCTTCTCCCACCATACCTGATCCTGCCTTCGTTTCCCTTCCCCCTTCCCTCTCCCATCCAGGTTCTACCCTCACTCACCCTCCCATGATTATTTTGTTTCCCCTTCTAAGTAGGTAATGACTTCTTAAATTAACTAAAAGTTATGAATTGACCTAAAGTAATGATTATATTTTATGAGTTAGAATAACTTATTTCAACTATGGTTTCATTTCAAAATGTATATAAAAAGTGTTGTTATGTTTTGTTTTTCATACAGTTTTCTGTTATTTCTACATGTCAACGCCAAGAGACACCTGTATCATATGCATACATGTAAATTGCACCTAATTTGCATGCCTTATACATGCAAATTTCTTAGGGACAATTTTTAAATACTTAAAATGTACTTAGTCTTACTATTCAAAGTATTTATTTAATAACTATGGTTATAAATAGAAAATGTTACACTTAAGAAAGAGTAAAAGTATTTGAAAAATGTTCATTTATTACACTTATAGTTTAATTTTTATTTATATTATATTCCATCATTTTGCCTCTTTCCCTCTTTTCACTCAAATCATTGGCTTTCTTTTATTTAATTATTATTGTAATGAAAGAAGCATAAATTATCCAAGTACAAATAGAGAGACATGTAATTGTGAGGTGAAAGTGATATGGCAGTATGGGTTGTAGCAAGGTTGAGAGGGGAAGTATAAGAAAAGTTGGAGGGGAGGGGGTGGCGTATCAGTCAAAACAAATGTATGAGATTCTCAAACAATACATTAAAAATAAAGAGTTCCAAATAAAAATCACCATGTACTCATCTGCATTCCTTTCATTCTGAATGAGAGCCCCTTATATTTGATCTGTTGTTGTGAGCCTCTGCTTATATGAACTCAGATTCTTTAAATATTCAATGTAGAATCAATATCAGTAGCTTTTCAGATAGCTACCAGGATTTTAGTGCTGCATTGGGATTTCTGGGCTGAGAAGCTCCCAAATTATCTGCTTCTTCAGTATGCAGACAGCCACTGTTAGATATACATACACACACAAACACACA
>JANHMN010000005.1:7004007-7015865 GCA_030674055.1 Rhabdomys pumilio | reverse complement strand
CTCTCTCTCTCTCTCTCTCTCTCTCTCTCTCTCTCTCTCTCTCTCTCACACACACACACACACACACACACACACACGCACGCACATTTTGAATCATTCTTAAGTACTGCCTATTCAAGAACATGTAAGCCATCACTAAAGCCTATCATTTTACATTTGAATAATGACAGTAGCCATTTTAGCTACTTTCCAATTCCCATTCTTCATTCTTAGTGTTTTGTTTTTATTTTTATTCTTTGCCAGTACTTCTACTAGAACATAAAGGAGCGACCAGAATCTGAATTGATTCGAGCAATGGCATCATCAAATTTACATGCTAACCTTTTAAAGCACATTGTTTAAACCACAACTATGATTTATTTTCTTTTATTACAACTTATGAGTAATTATGGACATGCCACTCTCCTCTGAGCCTCTTTACCTTCTGATATATAGTTAGGTGTGTATGCTAAGCTACAGCTTTTCTAGTGTGTTTTTTTACTTCATTGACATGTATTATATTCTTTTGTTTGCAGACTGAATGCATGTTGATCTAACTCTGTAGTATGAGTTTTGAACGGGACAATGTCTTAACTCATTGCTGTAATCCCAATAATCCTAAGTCTGACATAGTAAGATTGCCATAAATTCAACTTGGCCTACATAGTGAGTTCAAGACCAACTAGAACTTGTGAGAGACCCTGACACAAAATGAAAAAAAAAAAAACCACAGACCCATTACTATAAAGCAGAAATAATCACTGTCTTTATCTGATTATAAAATATAGAAGACAGTTTATTTGGTTTTCTCATAAGAATAATAAATTAAACAGTTATGCTCAAATCATGTGTTTTCACTTCATATGTATATTGAAATAAATTATTATGAAAGAGTGCTTGTGTTAGACCTTTTATCAATTTAACAAATATCTTACATAGAACCTTAAGAGAAAAACTATTTGTCTTAGTTTATATTATGGGTAGTTACAGCCAATAGTGCTTAGCTCTTTCAATTCTGAATCTGTGGTGAGGCAAGAACATTATGACGCCATGACAGAAAACTGTGTAAGCAAAGTGATCTAGCAAGCTAACAGTGACTTTATTTGACTAACTGCAAATCTTCTAAACTGTTTCAGTCTCCCCAAACAGCACAATAATCTTTCTTATTAAGCAATTGAGCCTTGCAGTGTTACAATTTATATCCAGTCAGTAACTAAGCCATATCTAATTGTTTCACAAAATTATCAACGGAGAAATGGCAATCGATTCTTCACTGGCATAGAGAACAGGTGCTTTGCTAGATGGAAAGCTGAAATTATTTGAAGGTGTGTGGGCTACTGATTGATTAATATGTCTGATAAATGTTTCCTCTATGCTTAATAATCAATTTGCTTAATTTTCATAATACCAAGTGCTAACTATTGACGTGGATGAGCTCAGGCTGATATTTGAGAGCATTTCTCCACAGATAACACAAGGGTTGGTTTTTATTCCTCATAAATGAACAAATGCAGCAATTATTTATTTCTATATAGGGCTGACCATTGAAGTCATACTATTCATGTTCATGAGAATATTAATATAGTAGGTTCCAGAACACCTAAGGCAAATAGAAAAAAATTACATCACTTCTATACTCTTGCTCACATATTGCATCTCAGTATGAGTGTTACTTGTGTTTTTCATCAACTAGTATATTAAGGGTAAGAATTAATTATACATTATTTAATGGTCTGAATGTGAGCATCTTTCCCAATTTTATATTATAGTAATAGAGACAGTACTATTATGTGGTTATTAATGCCTTAGAGAAGAGGCCTGAGGAAATACGTTCACTCCTCCTAGCACATGAGAACAGTCTTTGATTAAATGTGCCTTCCCAGAGTTTGAATATGTTGGCAACGTGACCTAGCAGTTCCCAACCACGAGGACTGTGAGAAATAAATTACCTTTGTTTATAATCTATACAGCCTCTGTTTTAGTTATCAAATTCCAAATAGACTAGGACACATGATTAAGATAAAAAATGGTTCCTATTAGGTACACCCAGGACACTGAAGTCAGCTGTCAGTGATAGGGATGCGTAGAGAGTGAGTTTATCTTATCTGCTTAGCCACCGTGTACCTACTTGTTACATGCTATAAATGAAAACCAAACATTAAACTAGAAATTGAAGCAGTTGTACTGGCCACCATTACCACTGAAGCCCCAGGTCATGTTTGCAGATCAAAATATTTACAGACAACACTAAAGTGTACATTGCCTTTGAGCTCATCTATTTTTAACATTTTATGTTTTCATAGGCTTCGTTACTAAAGGACTCCATGAACTTGACAGTTACAAATTACTATGCTACATAGAATTTCTGGTAGTTGGGATTGTTTTAATGTTTTACACACCTTAATTTCAGTTATCTTAAGAAATCATACATATTTTCCTAAATGCAATTTTTTGCAGCCTCTCTCATTCTTTTGGAGAAGCTATTGTATTGCACTGAAAAATTGCAGGATGGAAAGGCAAACAGTGCTATATAGTAAAAGCAGGAAGACATGCTAAATATAAGAAAAGAGACATTTCTCAGGGTAAATTAAGTGATACAAAATGTCAACAGGAAGTAATACTTTTTCTCATGGTTATTTTATTTCTGTCTGCAATTCAAGGGCACATTTTTCTTCATCTTTGCCTTGTGAGAAAACAACATTAGATTGAATATTTCACCAGAAAAGTCAATTCAGTACTTATTTAGATATTTTAGGAGGAAGTTTGCAAGAAAATATTGGCTGTTTAACTAGTCTCAAAATAAACTAGGCAGACTAAACAGCATGTATATAAACAAAGACTTAAAACTATTTTCACCTTTGAAAGTTCCTCACTAATCTGTCTCTCTTTATTCTATATTTTCCAAAGAAAATGTGTGCTTGGTATCTATTCATTACAAAGATAAAGTAATGGTCAAAGTTGTATTTGATCAAAATCCATTTCATCATGAAATCCCTACTTTTCAATTCTCTGAGTCTGTGTAAAACCACACTCAGAAATTTTACATGTTTTAAAGTTTTTTATGTTAATACACACATGTACACACACACACGCACACACACACACACACACCACATGACTTGACATAAAGGTAAGAAGGGGGCAATGACATAGAAAGAAGATAACAAGATGGATAAGAATGCAGGAACAAAAGTTAGTAATTAAATACAGGTGCCATGAAAACACAAAGGAGGATCATTTGTCAGAAGAAAGGGGACCATCAAGAGAAAGGGGGGAAGGGAGGGAGAGAAAAAAAGGAAGGGGAAATGAGGGGTAAACAAAGTTAAATTATACATATGTGTGAAATTTTCATCATGAAATCCATTATAGTATGTGAATCAAAAACTTACAAAAGAAAAATGTTAAAACTGACATGGCTAATTCTTCAAACAATCTTGAGTCTATTACCTCCTTTACATACATCACTTTCAAACATCAAGCCCATATTGTCCATATTAAATAACCCTAGACCAGACAACAAGCAACTAAAACCATTTCTATGTCCAAGGGCTTAGTTATGTTATTAAAACTACCTAATGCTAAACTGTTTCCATCAACTTCCTGGAAAACATAATAAAGGCCTTGGGTCACGACTTTCCCTCATTCATATCTGGTGCTTCCTTATGTGGGCATGTGTAGTTCAAATCATTACTCTTTCCATATAAATTAGTCACCTCCATAGACTGAAATTCCATGGGTACATCTTATTATAACCCTGCATGCACATTTATTCAGCATTTTGCTTGTCTCTCTTCACTATAACTGATCTTTACAATGATACCGATTAGCATCATGCTGCTACATACAATGAGCAAACCTCATTCCACAGCTTTCTTGAACATCCAAAAACATCCTGCACAGAGAGTATCTCATTTATATTTCCTTCTAGTGGACAGGTAGCATTGTAGGGAGATAAGAGTATGCTTTACTTGATTGATTTAAGGGGCATGCCAGAAACTCAATACAAAATATATTTTAATGCAATACTTGAAAAAGTTTAACTTGATTAATATATATCTATGCTATATAAAACATCAAAATTTAGATCCAGATAAGATTTGATAATGTTCCATTAAGTGACAGAGAAGATAAAAATCTTGAAGCTCCTTACAGATGCCTATTATTTCAATGTAAATGTAGGTTAGCATGCATATCCAAAATTTATTTTATATTTTATTTTCTATGGCTTTCCTTGGATTTGCAACATGTTTTATGAACATGCCACAGAAAAAACAAGGTAAGCTAGTTTCATAAATGTAGACGTGAGGTTCTTGAATACCCGTGAATAGTCTTGTAAGACGTTTCTGATTTATAACAAGTATAAATGATTCTTTCGATGGAGGTGTAAGAGTAGACAGAGTACATCATTGGTTTACCTCATTTTCCAAAAGAGTCTTCTTTGTTAAAAGTTGTCCCTTCCCTCCCCCATTTCTTTTCCTTTTTCTCTCTCTTCCTAATTCTCTTTTCTAATATAGATGATAGACTTATAGATGATAGATAAATGATAGATATAAAAGATAGGTAATAGATTTCTAGGAAGACTGAAGGGTGTATTTCTAAGGTATTCTTGAGATTTTATTCATTTTGTTTCTAGCTTTCCTAGATGAACTAATTTCCTTTTGATATGTTTTTAGAGGAAATCTACCAGATATTATAAAACTCAGTAGAAATGGACACAATTGTATCCAGATATTACAGGACATCTAGCTAGAACAGTGCTAAACAGAACTCTCTTCTCAAGTTGATTCTTCCTTGTAATGCCCATGGGCTTTAAATTGGACTACATTAGTTACAGAACAAAGATACTGGTAGCTAATCACATCAACCATGCCGTCAACTTAAGAGAGCATAAGAGGTTCTCCTATTTATTCCCATCTGTCCACCAAGCCATCATAATCTCATAGTGCTCAATTTTCAGTGGATTTTAGTCAAGAAAACATTGTTCATCCATCAAAATAGCTCAAAGATATCAAACCTGTAATTAAATTGCTTGAAGTTAAGCAAAGTGAATAATATCCCACTACCTTGCAACATTTGCATATAACATTTCGTTTCCAACTTATTTCTATAACGTGACAAAATTGGTCCATGGGCAGTCACTTTATAGTCACACAAAGATAAACCAAATATCAAAAACAGTATAATTGGTTGGTATTGTTTACAATTCACTGTAGGAACTGGGCACCAGAGAAGTGATTGACCCAGAACAGAGGTACAGGGGGGAAGTGCACATATTGCAGGAAATGAGCACTAGAAAAGTTACATGCACCATGGGAGCTGGGTACTCAAGAAAGTGCTCACATGGCAGGTTCTGGGCAGAAGCTATCTACACAGCATGAGCCTGAAGAGAAGGCACACAAAACTCAAGATCAAAATTTCTTTCTCCAATTCTGTCTCCTCAGCACCCTCTATTGGCCACCCATAACATAAGGCCAACAGAAAAGACAAATATTTAAAGGATCCATTTTAATTTTCACAGAGCAAGGGGAAAAAACAAAGGTCAGTTTGGAGCAAAAGGCAGCATACGTCTCTGTAACCTTTTATATAGTCATCACAGAGTGTCAAGTTTAATTAAAGTTTTAACAAATTATGTGCAACTTCTAGTTGCTTTCTACTCCTGGCTTTCATCTTCAGGCTTTCATCTTCATAAATGTTACTTCAATTTGCTTAGCTGTCAAGCTAGAAAAGTCAGTTACTTTGTATTTTTGTGAATTCCTGCTCTAAATTTAACCTAGTAGCATATACTCTCAGCAATACCTTCAATTTTACTTGAATGAAACCACTTTTCCACTGTGACACTATTTTCACCCTGGGATCAACTTATATGATCTCTCTTGTATTGTCAAAACAGTTGTATAGGCTTCTGGGTCTCTAATTGGATTCATTCCTTTCTTATTAGTGGTATATAAATTCACCAGGACTTACAAGGTATTGTGTGACCTGTCAGATGGATGGCTTCCTTAGTCTTCTCCGTCTATTCTTTCTTCCTTCCTTTTCATGCACTTCTTGACTCATTGCTTCTTCATGTCCTTCCAAAATATGGCCATTTTATTGAAGAATTTATTCACTTGTTGATTTCTCTGCCATGAAAAACTAAATTCATCCTAAATTTTGTCATATGTTTTACATTATAACACCTTTGCTTAAGCTAACATACTGATTTTTCAACAAATCTCAAGTAGATTCCAGGGAGTCATCCACTTTCCTGTTCTTTTACTTATTTTCCTCCATACTGCTTATTACTATTTAACCTATTCTACATGTGTTTTATATACATTTATAGAATTTGTAGCCTTTGGTTTACTTATCTAGTATTATCCTTCTTTTATCATGAAATAAACCACAAGAACAAGAAATTAGCACATAAATAATTGAAAGCTGCTCTTACTGTTGGTCTTGAATCCTTTCAAAGTTCACTCAGTTTGGGAATCCAGATAAAGTAAAACCTCTCTCTGCTACCTACTACATTTTTAGGCTGAAGTAAGTTGTCTAGCATGTCTGAACACTTGGATAATAATTTCTCTTACTCCAAATTTTATTTATGCCTATGTCATATGCATATTTCTGTAGATCCATAGTAGGCCAAAGAAAAATGTAATTTCACTAAATTTTAGTATATCATTTCTGTTGGATGATAAAAATAAGCATACTAAAAATATTTCAAAGTGAGTTGTCAGGAAGAAATGCACTTCCTTTAACCTGAGTGATTAAACTTGACTGATTTCGTTTGACTACGGATTTGGTGTTTTTTATATAGTCTACCCATAAAAAATGAAATGGATATTCTTATTCACCTTGGAGATTTGGGTTCCTAAATCTCCATGTATCATGTTTGTCTTATGATGGATGCTTTTACTAAGATGACTATCCCAACAGACATATCATTAATCTTCTCTTTGATTCTACATGATGTATTAGAAGATACAACTCAATATTTTGATATAGGAGAGATCAATGAGAAATGGCATGAGTTTCTGAGGAATACTGAAAAGTTCAGGCCATATACAGAAGACCTCCTTAACTACAAATAGCACCACTAGTCAAAGATAGTTTACATAGCTAGTTTGGGTATTAGGTTACACTTCTGATTGAGCATTACCATACTTATAAAGCCCTTGATTAACATTTTAAAAAAATTGTATAAAAGCCAAATGGAAAAGGGGGGGGGGCACGGGATAGGGGTTTTCTAGGAAGGGGAAATGGGGAAAGGGATTGTCATCTGAAATGTAAATAAAATATCCAATAAAAAATAGCACCAATATAGGGCTTATTTGTTTATATTAATGGAGATGAAGATGGTCTTACCGAAACTGACAACTTCAGATACTACAAGTTCCAAGTATACAACTTGTTAATTTTGAAATTTTACAATCCGTAAATGACATTTCTCTGCATATATATCAGAAAATTTAAACAGTTTAAACAAAAACTTGGAAGTGAATGTAACCTTATAGTCCTATTATACATAATAATAAAAAATAGTAGCAATGGTGTCCATGACCTGATGCTAAAACATTCAACCCATAGTATACTTACACAGTTAGACATTTGGCTATATGTAGGAATTAAATATGCAAGAACATGAAGTCCTTGGAGCAATAAGAATGAACTTGTGAACATTATGCTAAATAAAGAGTCTATTCACTATTTGTAAACTCTTTTCCCCTTTATCTGCCAGAGTAAGTATGTATAGTAAATCTTTTGTACTTTAAACTCTATTCTGGTCCCTGCTTTCTGGAGGACTCAAACTGAGACTCGTAGGTGCAAGAAAATTAAAAATCCAAGAATCCACAGGTTTGCCTATCACCATTGCGCATTTCCTACTAGGACTAACAAGAATAGTTCAGTGAGATTGCTAAGTATTATCAGAGGATACCATATTAAAGTGCATATGTAGGACTACATGAATAATGGCAATTTTTTATAAAGAACAACATCTTCTGACTAAATTTAACATGATCAATATTAGTCATGCATTTGACAAAAGGGGTGAAATGAACCATCAATTAATGCCCTGATCAGTGGAACTCTGAATCCTTGATTTCTATGAAATATTACAGAGATTTAAGTAGATTTAAGAAAAAGTCTTTTATTTCTTTTGCTCCAATTTTGTGTGTGTATGTGTTTGTTTGTTTTTATATGCACATGTGTGCAACCACTTATGAATTCCAGAGGCCGATATTGAGTACCTTCTCCCCACCTACTATTCATGTAGATATATATGAATGTGAATACTCATATTTTTTCAAGTACTTTCTCTCTTACCATCTGAGCAGAATCCTTCATTGAACTCTGAAGTCATGAGTTAACTAGGCTGGCTGGCCAATGTGCTCCAGGGACTTACATTCCCTCATCTCCCCATCACTGGGATTACATATGCATACTACTGCACTTGGCTTTTTATATGGGTGTTAAGTATCTAAATTCATGTTTTCATGCTTATAAGTATTTTCTGAATGAGACATTTTCCAACTGCAGAGAATGTCTCTTTACTTGTAAAATTGTTAAAAAAAAAAAACAAAAACTTTCTGAGAGTGAATTATCTCATTTTAAATGCTCCAAGCAAGAGCAGGTACATTGAGATATGGGGTTGTGTACTGTATTTGAAGTAGTAACAGTTATGTAGTAATTTTTGGAATGCACAGAGTACTTAAAGGAAAATTATATTTCCCAACACAACATATTTGGCCTCATAGATTATATACAGAATCAAAAAATAGTATAAGCATATGATGCTTGAATTTTATTTGTGCTTAATTTTCTTCAATAAAGGAACTCTTTCATAAGGACATGCTGAATTTTAGAAACAGACTTTTGTAAGCATTTACTGTATGTCACATTCTACATTAGTACTTTCAGTGATTCTAAAACTTGTAATCACATATGAGAATATAACCTCTACCTGCAAGGAATTGTGACAGCAAGATTTTGTAGATGTTACTAGTAAGAACAAACATGGCTTGAATCTGAATTGAATTTTCTAGAAAAGTGTTTGAAGCAAGTTTTTGAATAACTAGTTATGTAAAATGAAGTAAAGCTTAACCAAAGCATATATATATATATATATATATATATATTATAGGCAGCACTCACAGAGTGAGGGTTAGTAAAATAACAAATTTGGAATTAAAATAGTAAGAAATAACAAAGTACAAATGTCTCAGTACTTAAGAGTAGCAGATATTTGTTCTCAACACCCATGTTGGGTCTATATTGCCCTTGCTCCTATTTCAGGGAGTCTAATCCCTTCTCTGTCCTCTGTAGGCTCCCTGATTACATGACATACCCCCACACAGATATGGACAAATTAAAAATAGCAAAAACAAGCAGTTTTGAAAAGAAGATAGTGAGTTGTTTTTGTGTCAATTTCAATTCAGGTAGGAATAGACATGACTGCTGCAAAGAGGTATAAGGATAACAAGTCAGACCTGGCCATGTATACTAAGTTAAGAAGCATACATTATAGTTTATGGATGACCAAGAATTACGGACACCCATTTAAGCTTTGTAGAGTGTTGACAGAGGAATTTTCATGTAATTCTTTATATTAATAAATCTAATTTGAAAGTTTGCAATGTCTTAAACCTATTTGCAAAACCATATGCAGTATAGGACACATTTACATAAATACATTTAATTCACACAACTATGATGAAGCAGGAAAACCTCTTCAGATTTCAATTTTCTCATCAATAAAATGAATATGACCTCTGAGGTTCTCCCCATCCTACAATTCTGTAATTCTGTCATTTTCAAAAAGACTATTTATTTATTCAGGGTTGGAGGACATGCACATGCCAAAGTATGCATGAGGAGTTCAAAGGACAACTTTTCAGGAGTTACTTCTGTCCTTATCCCTTGTGTTTTAAAGCAAGGTTTATTGTTATTTCTGTTGCTGCACTGCATAGGCACGCTTCCAGGTGATTTTCCTTGTCTTTGCCTCCCATCTGGCCCAAGAGTGCTGAGGCTAGGATTGCAGACATGAGCCAGTCACCCCATCTGGCATTTCTGCATGGATTTTGGGGATCAAATTAATGTCATCAGGCTTGCATGGCAAGCACTTTTACAGTTGAGCCATCTTGCTGACCCTGATTTAGTTCTTAATAACTCGTCAAAACACAACTTAAGTGATAGCTCTGCTATGAAAATGTACTTGATTTTGGTCTATACCATTAATTTGAAGTACATAAGCAATTAGCAATTAACAGTGCAATCAGGATCCCAAAGTAGACTTATTTAAATAGTGTCAACTGTGTGATAAGATGTTTCTTCTGACCTTTGGATCCTTTACCCCTAGCTGGGATTTCTTTTCTGGCCTCAGTAGGAGAGGATGCACCTAGTCCTGCTGCAACTTGATGTGCAAGGGCTCCTTGGTATCCAGGAAGCATCTTCCTTTCTCTGAGGACAAAGGGAATGGGGAATAGGGGGAGGGGATGAGAGGGTTGTACTTAGAAAAGAGAGTAGGAGCTGGGATCAGAATGCAAAGTGAATAAATTAATTAGTGAAAAAATAGATTTTTCTACTGTTTATAAATCAGATTACTCAGCTTACTTGGTTTTAAACATATTATTTGGATTTACATTTGAAATCTGATGCCTAGTTTGCCTTGGTCCTAATTCCTCAAAAAGGATTGGTCTGTAGGGCTGGCAGATATTTAACCATGATGGGAAAGTGTCTTCACTGAACCCACTCCTGCCATTTGCTATCTTGGTGGGTCCTGGGAGGCAGCCCAAGCAGGCAGCTGCAAAATCAAGTGTTGCACTGCGGCTTTACAAACAGATCATTTCCAGTTACCCATCTTTTAGTGATGATTTCTTCAGATGTTCATAATTGTAAGATCAAAAACACAGGGTTATAGAAATAAGTGTCTTGTCTGTGTGGAGAGTCATACAATCAAATCATTTGGGATTAAGAAAATTCTGAAAAGTGTTATCATTTATTCTCACCATCCCTTTACAACTGAGGGACAGTATGGGTCAAGTTATCTTTCTTAAATTTATAAAGTGTCATCACTTTTAAATACCTATTCTTCCTGATCCTTGATCAGCATCACAGAATTTACATTTTGTAAAAATAATTTTTTTTGCCAGTTTAATTATCTTGATGATAACTACATACTTTAGCTGAAGAATATAACCTTGTGTGGGTGTACTGGCAAGGTATTCATTTAGTTCATCCTAAATGTCCTCATTGCTCTTTAATACTGATCATCTATTTAAAACATTTATGTTAAATTGTTCAACATTCAGTCAGCAGCTTTTATTGAGCTGCTATTGTTCTTTCTTCTGAGATGAGCAATACATGTTATCTACTTTGAACAGTTCATTCGTTTTGTGATGGGTGGACACTTTTAAAAGCAACTGCAATTTTATGACAAGCATTGTAAAAGAGAAATATATGTAGAGACAAAAACAAGGGAGCAATTAGTTCCACCAGTGATAGAAGAAATCAATAAAGAGAAAAATGACACTTGAGCTGTCCCTGTGAGGAGAAGGAGGAGTGGAGCAGGATATTTTAAGTATGCTAATGATTCATACTTATTGAAGCATACAAAAGTATTACATATTCAGGAAGTGGTCTAGTTTTGAGTTTGACTATAAAGTGATTTAGTGATAGGATTCTTGGGGACTTACTGTGCAGCTCCATGCATATGGAGTTGCATTAGTATTTTATCATTGTTACTAAATACTGAAAATAATAAATTATCAAAAGAAAACATTCATTGTCTCTCTCTCTGTGTGTGTGTGTGTGTGTGTGTGTGTGTGTGTATGTGTGTGTGTGTGTGTGTGTGAGAGAGAGAGAGAGAGAGAGAGAGAGAGAGAGAGAGAGAGAGAGAGAGA
>JANHMN010000005.1:6968852-6982465 GCA_030674055.1 Rhabdomys pumilio | reverse complement strand
TATCTATCTATCTATCTATCTATCTATCTATCTATCTATCTATCTATGTCTATCTATCTATCTATCTATCTATCTATCTATCTATCTATCTATCTATCTATCTGAAAAAGATTCAGAACAGGCTTGGGTTTCTGCACAGTGCTAGAAATTTTACTTTTTATTTGAATTTGGTGATTGACTCATGAGCAGTTCTGGATAGAATTAGAGCATGACATTTCTATTATAATAACAAAGATGAAGACGCAATAAGCATGGAGCGTCTGCTGATAAATCTAAAGAACAGAGGAGATTATGTTCATCATAATATAAATCCTAATGTTAAGTGCCAAGACTTTTGGCTCATTGCAAAGCTGACAGTTCCTATGATCCTTACCTTCGTTACCTCCACACCAGACACACTGATAACACTATCACCACCATTACCAAGGCACAGTATATTTCAATGTTGTTTCTATCAGTGACCTTCCAGAAAAAGACTAACTCAGACTCTGATTAAACATCCTATTGATTCTGATTCAAATCCTCATAGGGTGAGTATTCAGGAAGAGTAGGGGGATTAACAGGTGAGAACAATAGGGGTGGCCATGGTCAAATGCATAATATAAGATAAATATTTTTTCTGGTAAATTGAGAATACCCACAGAGTTATCTAAACTGAACACTTGGCAGCTCCAAGAGACTGAGCCACCAACCAAAGAGCATACATGAGCTAGTCCAATATACCCGTCATATAGGGCTGCCTTGTCTAGCCTCAATGGGAGAGGATGCACCAAAACCTGCAAGGACTTGATTTGCCAGGGTTGTGAGATACCCAGAGCAGGGCACCTTCTCAGAGGAGAAGGATACAGGAGAAGTGTTAAGGGAAAGATTCTTGGAGGGAGATTCAGCATTTGGGATGTAAATAAATAAAGTAAAAAATAAAATAACATAAATACTTTTAAAAGATAGACAACAGCACTAGATGTTATAGTTCCCTGTACATGTATTTGCTTAAATCATGTGATAATAGAAAATATAATTCTATAGATTCTTACGTTAATTCTAATATGAACAAAGTCTATCACTGAACACAACTCTTCTGTTTGCAAAACTTCTGGAAACTAAATATGTGATGAATATCCCCATTTTCTGATTCAACTAAACATGTGGCATTTTAAATTACCTGAATTGAACACAGAACAGAGCAGAAGTAAAAACATTTGGATGCATCTTAGTCTTGCATTTGTTGCTTGCTGTGCACTACAGATATTGGTCTTTTGGTGACCACATAACACTCACACAGGCCTCATTTGTCCTCACACTATCGGTTTTATAATTTCTTTCTCTGTAAGACTCACTCCTTTTTTATGGCTGACATACAAGAATGGTAGAGGCCAGTAAATGGCAAATACCTCACAGGCTTCTTTGCTTACTCTATCAAAATAAAAGTATCTTTTCTTTGCTTTGTATAAATGCACACCCTTGAGATCATGCATTGGCAGTCAATGGTTCACTTCTCAGTTCCATGCTCAGGTGAAGGTATATAGAGTCTTGTTGAACCTGTAGGCAATTTTATTTCCCGAGGAACATTTTGTAATGCCTGAAGACATGATTGTGTTCGAAGCTTTTAGAATAATGATTGGAGTCATAACTGTGTTAGCTGAATAAATAAATAGATACACAAAGATGAAGGAGGTTGAATCTGTATATGGTCCTCTGAGTTAACAACATGCCAAAAAATCTATACTGCTCTGTGCTGACAGAGAAATTAAAGACAGAAAAGGTAGAGGTAAACTCTAATTGTACAAGAAATAACAACTATAAACATGAGAACTACTCGAGAAAAAAAATGAAAATTTCAAATTGTATTTTAGGTCATGGATACTCATCATTCAATATTTCTCTGGTGTGAGTTTGAAAACAATAATTTATAGGGTCAAAAGGACAATTAAATTATTAAATTAGCAAAAATATGTAATTAGTTATATAAGAATTCATTCTCTTTTTTATTAACGCTTTTAATTGTTTAAGTTTAAAATTTTAGTTTAAATAAAATTACATCACTTCCTCACTTTCCTTTCTTCCCTCATTCTTCCCCTTAGCCCCCCACTTCCAACTCCCAATGCCTCTACCACTGTCAATTTGACACTGTCTTCTACACATACATGTGAAAATGCACACACATACACACAAACACACACACACACACACACACACACACACACACATACTCACATGTTGGTAGTTTATATCATCACAATGTCTAATCCTCATTTTAAAGTTTATATTATCACATGGTCCAGCCTCCCTTGAGTGTATTTGTAGAAGTGATAATTTGCAGGGATATTAGTTGAGGAGTCCAGCAATATAGCTGCTAAGTCCCCTGCAAATACATGGTGTTCTTTAGAAATTATCAAGAGTTTAAATTCACAGGGTCTGCCTTTGTTTCAAAATATAAGAATTAGTCATATTATTCTGTGACCATCAATTTACTCATTATCAATATCAATGGTTCTCAAAAGGAGTCACCATTGAAAGTATGATAGACGGCACATGAACCAGTATCTCGTTTAATAGTCTCACATAAAACCATGTGGTCTTCCCAGTTCCTAAAGGATCTATTCTTCAGTACCCACTTCCATCATCCTTACTGCATTCCCCTCAAAATTAACTCCCCATAATTAAACATTTTTCAGAAACATCTGATTAGTTAATGAAGAAGCCATTCCATTAAGAAGCACCAGAACTGGCATTTGAATCTTGTCTGTCTTATAGTTTAATTTTATTACACCACACTGCACTGTGAACTGCCTCTTACTGAATTATATTATTTGATCATTTGTATGAGAACCAAAACAAGAAAATAGAGTGTTGGCATTTTCAATGATATCTGAAAACACAAAGTTAAAGTGACATTTTTTTCTTTACACATGTATATGAATTATCAGGAAAAACTTATACTGACTTTAGTATTAAAATAGATTTTGGTGGTAAAATCTACAAATACTGAGTAGCCATTAAGTCTTCATTGCTTTGTATTTTCAGTGTATTTTGGAACTCAAATACAGAAATTTCATTTCTTTTAGCAAGGTACAAAAAGGGGAGGGTGAAACCTAGTTTATACTATATAGTACACACACACACACACACACACCCACACACATATATATATATATGATTCATTCACAGAAGAACATGTCAATTATAAAATGGAAATTATTATTATCATACTTTTCATTATTTATGACAATTTTTAAATTCAAATATATTTTGATCATATTCTTTTCTTTTCCTACATTTCTCCAGATCCTCTCCCTACCCACTCAACTTTAACTCAAAAAGAAACAAAAATCCAATACAAAACCAACCTTCCCTAAAGCTAGAAAATAAAACCACATCCAAAGCAAAAACAAACAAAACCCATCAAATTGTAAAATTGTAACCAAATAAACACACACACACACACACACACACACACACACACACACACACACATACACACACACACACAATGTGGAAGGAACTGAATTATAAGTTGGTCAACTACTCTTAAACATGAGGCCTGTCCTGTTCTGGAGTGGTTAATATACCCAGTGTCACTGTATTGGAAAAAAAATGATTTTCCCGTCCCAACAGGTGTAACAGCAAGTTCAATTGTTAAGTTTTACATCTAGTGGCTAGATGGTCACTCATTAATTATTTATTCATTTTTAAAATATAAAATAAAACATAATATGATAAAACAAAAACTATTACATTGACTTTGAACAAGACAAACCAACAGAAAGAAGAGCCCAAGAGAAGTTACAAGAATCAGAGACTTAATCACTCATATACTCAGAATTCCCATAAAACACTAAAATGGAAGCCATAGAGGAATTTATTTAATTGCTTTTAGTGAAGCATTTTGATTTGTTTCATCTTGTTGGTTAAGATGAACAAATATGAGTTGCCAATAGAATCACTCAAAACATCAGCAATTGTTTCTTTAGTTTTCACTCTATTAAATATGACAGTTGAGTGGACTGATACACAAGAGTAGCTGTACATGTAACTGTATTAGTTTTTCATGGTAACTGTAACAAATTTCATCCTTGCTGATTAATGTTGATATATATGTGGAAAAGCTATATCCCACATAAAGAGTATGTTTTGGTTAATTCTGCAAATTTTAAAGACTTTTTAATCTCTAAATATTTGTGTTGAATGATTGATTGTGTGTTTAGGATATATGGAAATAAGAAGCTATAATGGTTAACATTGCTTATTGTTGGCTAGATTTCATGGCTGCTTTATTCTGAAGATTTGAACCAGGTTAAAATTGTTGGACTACCTGATTCAGAAACAAACTTTGAAATTAAATGACCAGATAAATAAATAAAATAACCCCCCTTTCTTTGAAACTATTATGTATATATATATATATATATATATATATATATATATATATATATATATTGTGTGTGTGTGTGTGTGTGTGTGTGTGGTGTATTACTTGTATACGCAATTTCTAGGAATCCTTTTTCTTATCTTTCTGATAGCAGAATTATCTGTACTTGAATTTTTCTATTAATAACACTATGAAACAATGATTATGGACTATATTCTATCCCTAGATTCTTATTGGAGGTATAAGTTAAGATCGACATTGCACCCTAAATGCAATACCATATAGCCTTATATGCATGACATATTTAGAAAGAGAGCTGAAAACATCTTCAAAACTCATTTAATATAAAGTAAGGGGAAGAATTATTCATTGTCATTTTTCAGATAAAGCATTACTAAAATCTAAGGACATAATAAACAGTAGTCAGATAAGGTGCACATTTCCATCACCTTTTGTTAAATTTTGTTGTTTATGGTGCAATTTAAATAATTTGTTTGAGTAAAGAATAAAAATTTAAAAATACATAATAAAATAATAAAAGTGATATTTAAAATACATATGAATCAATAATATGCTTAATTTTCTTAAACATAGCTTGTGCTTTTTGGAGGGATTTGTAAAATTAGAGCAATCATTTTCTTAATAATAGTCAGCAATATAACTCTGATTCTTAGTAATTTACCTACTGAACTGTAATTTACCTACTGAACTGTAATTTAGTGATATTGTTTCTGGAAGCTGAGAGGCCATAGTCAGTATTCTTCATCCAGTATTTTAAATTTTCATTTATAGAAGAGAATGATAAAAAAAATCGTCTGATCACTACTAGATCAAGATAGTGGTATCATCAAGCTGACAGAAGATAAGCATATATTCAAATTTAATGCTGAAGGATAAGAGTATATCTTTTCTAACTCCTTTTTTATTGGATATTTTATTTATTTATATTTCAACTGTTATCCCCATTCCCAGTTTCTCCTCTGCAAGCTCCCTATTCCATTCCCCTCCCTCTGCTTCTATGAGGGTGCTCTCCCATTCATTCATCCACTCCCACCTCACCACTCTAGCATTCCTCTACAATAGGGCATTGAGTCTCCACAGGATCAAGAGCCTCTTCTCCCATTGATGCCAGATAAGGCCATCCTCTGCTACATATGCAGCTGGACCATGGGTCTTGTTTGGTTGGTGGCTTTGTCCCTGGGAGCTCTGGTGTATCTGCTTGGTTGATATTGTTCTCCCTGTGAGGTTGCAAACTCTTTCATCTCTCTCAGTCCTTGCCCTAACTCCTTTGTTGGGGTCCCTGTGCTCAGTCCAATGGTTGGTTACAAGCATCCACATCTGTATTAGTCAGGCTCTGGCAGAGCTTCTTAGGGGGCAGCTGTACTAGGCTCCTATCAGCAAGCACTTCTTGGCATCAGCAATACTGTCTGGGTTTGATTTCTGCATATGGGATGGATCCCTCAGATTGGCAGTCTTTGTATGACCTTTCCTTCTGTATCTGCTCCACTCTTTGTCCCCATATTTGCTTTAGATAGGAGCAGCTCTGGGTTAAAATGTTAGGGAAATGGGTGGATTGCCCCATGCTTAACCTCTGGGTATGGTCTCTCCAGGTTCTCCCTCCCCTTTGTTGGGTATTTCATCTAATGTCATCCCAGTTGGGTCCTGGGAGGCTACTGCTTTCCTGGCATCTGGGACTTTCTGGTGGCTATCCCAGTTTCCCATCCCCTATTAATACACACTTCTGTTCAATTTCTTGACCCTCTCTATATCACCCCCATCTCCCCTCATGCCTGATTCTGTCCCCCTAAAACATTAAATGTACAAAAAGCCTAAAATATCCAGTTACTCTTGATCAAAACTCTGTGAGTTTTGTATAGAAAGCAAATAAGCTTTGACTTACTTGACTCTTTCTTTTTTGCTATCCACCATTAGCCTTATACAAATGACAGCACTGGAGTAGATAATGTCTAAATGTCTTTTAACTTAAAAAGCAAACTTGATCGAATTAAAAAAAATTACAACAAAGTGAAGTGAGATATTCACCCTGAGAAGGAAATATTGGTCAGATAAATAAGTCCTGCATTCAGGTCCAGAGAGCAACGTATACAGAAAAAAATGTAGACAATATAAATTACAATTGAGTAGTTGGATTGAAGGGCAATAATTTTTTGGACTATAAAACCATGAGGGGATACTATATTGTATAGCCACTTAAAACATTAATCAGGTGCCTTCTAGGCTTCCCTTCCCCCACCCATCCTCCCTGCTGCCTGAGCCCTCTAGACCAAGCCAAGTTGCACCTAGCAGCCTGCCATCCCAGCAGAAAATCAATTCTCTAGCTGCTTCTCCTCCAACTTCATCAGACTCTTGAACAATACAGGTAAGTTCCCCTTTCCCCAACCATCTACCCTGCTTGGCTGAGCCTTCTGTGCCAAGACAAGCTGCCCTGAACAGCCTGCTAGCCCAGGGGAACCTCCATTCTCCTCCTATGTCTTCTCTACCTCCATGACCCTCCTGAACCATACAGGTAAGATTCCCTTCTCCTACCAAACTTTCTGACTCTCTGAGTCCTATGGGCTAAGCCAAGCTGCCGTGAGCAGCCTGCCATCCCAGGGGAACATTCATTCTCCAAACACCTCTCTGCTCACCTTCATCGGACCTGAGCTTACTGAACCATATAGAACTTCAGGTCCAGAAACAGACAGCCCATGAATATCCATAAGAAGTCCGATATACTAGGACCATCAAGGTTCACCCCCCCTTCCAATACCAACTACAACAAGAACACCCAAGGATCAAAACCATCCAAATGGATAAAGAACCTTAAAAAAAACACAATCAACAGACGCTAGGGTAATATAACACCTCCACAGCACAGCTACTCCACAACAGCAAGCTCTGGATATCCCAACACAACCTAGACACACACAAAATGACCTTAAATCCATTTTTAAAAGATATTATAGTCTATAAAAGAGAAAATGGATAAATTCCTTAAAGAAATACAAGAAAATAGAATCAAACACATAAAGGTCTTTAAAGAAGAAACTAATTCTTTAAAAACAGACAGGATAATACAATTAAACAGATCAAGGAAATAAATAAAATTGTTTAAGGCCTGAAAGTTGAAATAGAAGCAATAAAGGAAACACAAACAGGAAATCCTGGAGATGGAAAACCTATGGAAGAGAACAGGAACAACAGATGCAAGCATCACCAACAGAATACACGAGATGGAAAACAGAATCTCAGGTGTAGAACATACAGTAGAAGAAACTGATACATCATTCAAAGGAAATGTTAAATCTAAAAAATTTATGACATAAAACATCTAGAAAATCTTGGATAGCATGAAAAGAATAAGAATAGAAGAAAGTGAAGAGTTCTAGCTCCAAGGCTCAGAAAATGCTCTCAAAGTTATAGAAGAAAACTTTCCTAACCTAAAGAAAGAGATGCCTATAAACATATAAGAAGATAGAACACCAATTAGACTGGACCAAAAATGAAAATCTTCCCAGCACATAATAATCAAAGTGCAAAATCTACAGAACAAAGAAAATATATTAAAAGAGGCAAGGGAAAAAAGGCCAGGTAACATACAATCACCAAACTATCAGAATTACACTTGACTTCTCAACAGAGACACTAAAAGCTAGAAGGCTCTAGAAAGATATATTGCAACCTCGAAAAATCCACAGGTGCCAACCTAGACTGCTATACTCAGCAAAACTCTCAATCACCATAAATGGAGAAAACAAGATCTTTCAAGACAAATCCAAACTCAATATCTATTCACAAATTCAGCCCTACAGAAAATACTGGAAAAAAGTCCAACCCAAAAAGAGTAACTATATCCAAGAGAACACAGGAAATATGTATTCCATACTAACAAAAGAAGGAAATCACATACAAATACACATATACTAACACCAACAACATCAAAATAATGGAAAATAACAATCACTGGTCATCACTATCTCTCAGCATCAGTGAACTCAATTCCCCAGTAAAAAGACACATGCTAATAGAATGAATGTGAAAACAGGATCCATCAATCATACTGCTGCATGAAAAAAGCATACCTCAGCCATTAAGATACACATTACCTCAGTGTAAAGGTTTGGAAAACAGTTTTCCAACTAGATGAACCCAAGAAGCAAGCTGGAGTAGACATCCTAATATTTAACAAAATAGACTTTCAACCAAAATTAATCAAAAGAGATAGGGAAGGACAGCACATACTCATTAAAGGAAATACCTAGCAAGATGACATCTCAATCCTGAACATCTATGCCCCCAAAACAAGTGTATCCATATTTGTAAAGGAAACATTGCTAAAACTTAAATTGGATATTGAATCCCACACATTAATAGTGGGAGACTTTACCACCCAACTCTCACCTATTGGTAGGACATCCAGACAAAAACTAAACAGAGAAAATTGAAATTAATAGACATATGAATCAAATGGACCTGAGAGGTATCTATAGAATATTTTACCCAAACATAAAAGAATATACCTCTTCTCAGCACCTCATAGATCTTTCTCCAAAATTAAATATATAGTCAGTTACAAATCAAGCCTGAAAAGATATAAAACAATTGGAATAATTTCTTGTATATTATCAAACCACCATGGATTAAAGCTGACTTCAACAACATAAGCAATGGAAAGCTTACACACTCGTGAGAATTGAACAACTCTCTACTCAATTAACTCTGAGTCAGAGTAAAAATAAAGAAAGGAATTAAAGATTTTCTAGAATTCAATGAATATGAAGGCATAAAACATATCAAATTTTATGGGACACAATGAAGCAGTACTAAGAGGAAAGTCCAGAGTACTAAGTGCCTCCATAAAGAAATAAGGGAATTCTCATAGTAGCAATTTAAATGTACAGCTGAAAGCTCTAGAAAAAACGAAACAACCGTACCAAAGAGGAGTAGAAGGCAGGACATAATCAAAATCAGGGCTGAAATCAATCAGTTATGAACAAAGAAAACAATACAAAGAATCAATGAAACCAAGAGCTGGTTCTTTGAGAATATCAAGATAGAGAAACCCTTAGCCAAACTAACCAAGAAACAGAGACACAGTATCCAAATAAACAAAATCACTAATGAAAAGGGAGACGTAACAACTGACACTGAGGAACTTCAAAGAGTTATTAGGTCTTACTTTAAATCCTGTATTCTACAAAAGTAGAAAATTTTAATGAAATGGATGATTTTCTAGAAAGATACTACTTACCAAAGTTAAATCAAGATCAGATAAAACATTTAAACACCCCCATAACCCCTAAAGAAATAGAAGTAGTTATTAAACATCTCCCAACCAAAAAACCCAAACAAATAAGAACAAATACCAAAACAAAAAAACAAAACCAACCAACCAAACAAACAAACAAACAAACAAAACCACAAGCCCAGGGCCAGATGGTTTCAGTGCAGAATTCTACCAGACTTTCCAGGAAGAGCTAACTCCAATGCTTCTCAAACTATTCTACAAAATAGAAGCAGAAGGAGCACTCCCAAAATCATTCTATGAAGCAACATTCACCCTGATACCTAAACCACACAAAGACTCAACAAAGAAAGAGAACACTTTGGACAGGTTTCTCTTAAGAACTTTGATGCAAAATACTTAATAAAATACTTGCAAACCAAACCCAAGAACACGTCAAAGAGATAAAGATCAGTTAGGCTTCAGACCACAGATACAGTAATAGTTCAATATACAAAAATCCATCAATGTAATGTACCATATAAACAAGCTGAAAAAAAAACTACATGATTATCTCATTCAATGCTGAAAAAGCCTTTGATAAAGTCCAACACTCCCTCATGTTAAAGGTATTAGAAAAATCAGGCATACAGGGCACATACCCAAAGATAATCAAAGCAATATACACCAAGCTAATAGCCAATATCAAACTGAATGAAGAGAAAGTTAAAGCTTTCCACTATAATCAGCGAAAATATAAAGCTGTCTACTATAGTCAATATAGTATTTGAAGTTCTAGTCAGAGCAATAAGACAAATAAAGGGAGATTGTGGGTATACATATTAGAAAGGAAGAAGTCAAAATATTGCTATTTTCAAATATTATAGTGTACATAAGCAACCCCAAATATTCTACCAAAGAACTCCTATAGCTAATAAACACCTTGAGCTAAGTTGCTGGTTACAGTATTAACTCAAAGAAATGAGTAGCCCTCTTTTATACAAATGAAAAATAGGCTAAGAAAGAAATTAGGGAACAACACCATTCACAACAGTCACAGGTAATATAAAATATCTTGGTGTAACTCTAACCAAGTAAGTAAATGTTCTGTATGACAAAACTTTCAAGTCTCTGAAGATAGAAATTGAAGAAGATATCAGAAGATGGAAAGATCTCCTATGCTCATGGATAGATAGGATTAAGATAGTGAAAATGTTAATCTTCAATGATCATCTTACCAAAAGTAATCTACAGATTCAATGGATTCCCCTTCAAAATTCCAAGAACATTTTTATAAACATTGAAAGAGTAAATCTCAATTTTATATGTAAAACCAACAAACACTGGATGGCCAAAACACTCCTGAACAATAAAAGCACTTTGGGAGGAAATCACCATCCCTAACCTCAAGCTGTACTTCAGAGCAATAGTAATAAAATCTTCATGGTATTTGTACAGAAACAGACATGATGATCAATGGGCTCAATAGAATCAAAGACCCAGAAATAATCTCACATACCTATGAACACTTGATTTTTTTTACAAAGAAGCCAAAACCATACAATGGAAAAATGAATGCATCTTCAACAAATGGTACTGGACTAACTGGATATCTACAGGTAGAAGAATGAAAACAGATCCATACTTATCACTCTGTATAAAACTCAATTACAAGTGGATCAAGGTCCTCAACCTAAAACAGGATACACTAAAGCTCATAAAACAGAAAGTGGGAAATATCCTTTCAAGTCATTGGTACAAGTTCCTGAACAGAACACCAATGACTCAGGCTCTAAGATTGATAAATGGGACCTCATGAATCTGCAAAGCAAGGGGATTATCAATAGGACAAATCAGAAGTCCACAGATTGGGAAAGGATTTTCAGCAACCCTACATCTGACAGAGGTAAAATATCAAAAATTTATAAAGAACACAAGAAATTAGACACCAACAACCCAAATAACACAATTAAAAATTGGGATACATGACTAAACAGAGAATTCTCAACAGAGGAATATCAAATGGCTGAGAAATACTTAAAGAAAAGTTCAAAGTTCTTAGTTATCAGGGACATGCAAATCAAAACAAATATGAAGTTCTATCTTACAACCATCTGAATGGCTAAGATTAAAAACTCAATAAATAGAACGTCCTGGGAAGGATGTGAAGCAAGGGGGAAAACTCCTCCATTGCTGGTGGGAGTACAAACTTGTACAACCAATTTGGTATTTTCTCAGAAAACTGAATAGTTCTACCTCAAGACCCAGCTATAGCACTCCTGGGCATATACCCAAAATTTCTCCAACATTTCACAAAGACACTATGTTCATAGCAGCTTTATTATTAGTAACCAGAAACTGGAAACAACCTAGATGTCCATCACCTGAAGAATGGATAAAGAAAATGTGGTACATCTACACAATAGAATACTATTCAGGTATTAAAACCCAAGACATCATGAATTTTGCAGGCAAATGGATAGAACTTGAGAATATCACCCTGAGGTAATCCAGTCCCAAAAAGACATGCATAGGATGTACTCACTTATAAGTGGATATTAGCCATAAAATAAAGGTACCATGTTATATTCCACAGACCCAAAGAAGCTAAACAAGAAGGAAGGCCCAATCAAGGAAGTTTGAATCTAAGTTAGAATAGGGGATATTCTTAACAGGTAGATGTATGGAGGGACCTGGGAGGGATGAGAGATGGCGAGGGAAATGGGGCATTCAGGATCAGGTGTTGGGAAGGACAGGAAAGATGGCCAGATGGCTATGAAAATGAATGGAAATCTGCAACTTATCCAGGTGAAGGGGGAGGGGGGGCATCACCAGGAAGAGACAGAGATTTGGGATAAGGGAGGCACACAATAATCAATGGGGAGTGACCTTCGCTATGACTCACTACATTGGGGATATGGAACCTGAGGAGGACACCTCCTGTAATAAGATAGGAACTCCAGGGTCATGATAGAGACACCAACTCATCCATAAACCTTTCAACCCCAAACTTATCCTGTCTACTAGTAATGTAGTCACTGGAGAGGGGACAGAGACTAAGGGAATGGACACTCAATAACAAGCCCAACTTGAGACCCATCTCATGGGCAAGCGCCAGTCTCTAACACTATTAATAATACTCTGTTATGCTTATAGACAGGAGCATGTTGTCCTCTGTGAGGCTCCACCCAGCAGCGCCACAGACAGATGCAGACACCCACAGCTAAACAGTGGATGGAACTTGGGGACTCTTATGGAAGAATAGGAGGAAGGTTTGAGACCCCAAAAGGGATAGAAACTCCCAAGGAAGACCAACAGTAAAGTACTTGGACTCTTGGGGTTTCTCAGAGTCTGAACCACCAACCAAAGAACACGCAAGGGCTGAACCTGGGCTGCCCCACACATATGTAGCAGATGTGCAGCTTGAGTTTCATGTGAGTCTTGGAGCAGGGGATAACTCAAAAGCTGTTGCCTGTCTGTGGGATATGTTCTACTAGCTTGGCTGCCTACTTGGTAGACTTGAAATGCCAGGGTTGGGGGTGGATGTCTAGGGGTACCCCAACTGCTCAGAGAAGAAGAGGAAGGGGAATTTGGGAAGGATTGTGGGTCGTGGTGACTGAGAAGGGGCAGTGAGTGGGATGTAAATTTAATAAGTCAAAAACAAAAATAAAAAAAGAGTGCAATCCTAATCAGACAAAATCCCTCATAAGAAAAGAAATAGACCCTATCGATATCTGGTCTTTTTGTTTGTCTATGAGCACAGTGAGGAAAGTCACATTGAGATTATGGTAAGAAAGAGATTACCTAAAGCAAAGAGAAGCTTCACTAGAGAACAATATTCATATTATTTTAATCTTGAACTTTTACCCTCTAGAAGTGTTAAGAAAATAATTTTTGGTAATGAAAAATAAGAAAAACTTATTAATCAAATACTTCTTCAGATTAAACCACTTCAGAAGTATACTATTCAGAGAGAGAGAGAGAGAGAGAGAGAGAGAGAGAGAGAGAGAGAGAGAGAGA
>JANHMN010000005.1:6943038-6968842 GCA_030674055.1 Rhabdomys pumilio | reverse complement strand
AGAGAGAGAGAGAGAGAGAGAGAGAGAGAGAGAGAGAGAGAGAGAGATGATAGCCTCAGTTTCGTATTCTCATATAGTCATATTAAGTCAAGAATAGTTCATTTGGGCTAAAGAAATTGCTGTCCTGAGTTCAATTCCCAGCAACCACATGGTGGCTCACAACCTGTAATGGGATCCGATGCCCATTTCTAATGTGTCTGAAAACAGTGACAATGTACTCATATGCATAATATAAGCAAATAAATCCTAAAAAAGAAAAAAAAAAGAATAAGGGGTACTGAACAAACTTCTAGCTATCCCATAAAGAATAATGGGGCAATTGATAATGGTTGTTTGAAGAAAAGTGTAGGAGAATACAAACTTTGTCTTTGAATATTAGAATGTTGTTTCTCTTATCAGATGCCTTTCCTGTCAGTTTTCACTCTCTTGTCTTCCGGCATCTGATTGAGATCAGCCAGTGTCTGATAGCAGCTTAGATATCACAGTGGAAGAAGAGAAACAAACCATTTAATTAAGCTTGTTTTATTCCTCTATCTGAACTTGGACTTGCCTGTAGCAGTACTACTTTCCTTCCAGTCATAGGCAGTTAGGTTTCTTTTACTTTGATTTCCATCTTTCTCTGGATTTTTTTTTCATGCTACCTGCAAGGTTTTAGCTCCAGGATCTTTTGGGTCCCTTTCTGTCTACTTCTTTATAAATAGGCACTTCATTAAGGGTTGTGAGTGTGCCATCTGTTGTTTGAGAGACTAGTGTTGAACAGATGTTTAAAATGTAGAAGATAGACTAAACTATGGGACAGGAGAAATTGTTAAGACTAAAGTTATGAACTTAACATCAGCATTTTGCCACTAGAGTTTCTTTCAAATAGGACTATTTACAAAGGAAACCAGTAGGGGTGAGAATTAGGGACAAGAGAGTATGATGAAGGGCGAATCTGGGTAAAACAAAATTATATATCTGGAGAGCAATGTAATAAGAAAACCCTTATTTTCTTACATTCACTAAAGTTTTTTTTTTTTTTAAAATGGAACGAGACATATCAGATTGAAGGGAGCCTTTATCATTGGGAAGAATTGAAAGGAACACCAGGCTGTGTTTCTCCTCTGAAGAAGGAAGAGTGTGCACAGATGGGAGTTAAGAATAGATAAAATGTCATTTAACATGATGTAAGAGACAATAAATTGTTTTGAAATGCTTTATTCCCAATTTCCTAAGTTTGCTACTGCAAAGTAAGCAGAGCTCACAAGTTGAGTAATGAGTAATGCCATGCAACTGGGCTCTCTTCTCCTTTCTGAATATCTTGCATGAGTGGCATACTAATAGGCACTCCAGGGGAAAGGTTAATAACACACAAGCTGCTGTCCATTCCTTTCCAAACACAATTAGAACATCAGATGTTTGTCTATTCTAGGGAATCCTTATAATTTCTTATAGCCCTTTCCTCCCACTCTTCCTCACTCCTTTCCTTGTGAAATATTATCTCAACTATCCTTATTTACAGCTTCTGTTTTATAGATTTTAGAAGGGGCAAGACAATATTTGAAAAGAAAAATAATATACCCCATACAGTCTTACAAGAGGGAAAGGCAGGTAGATGCTGATAAAACATTTGCTCTTATTTATCTGAACTATCTTCTAGATTTCAGAATCTCTCCTTTTGTAAGCCAATGCATTCAACTTTCTTCAAGACCCTCCTTTAGCCTTTGCTAATCCATTCTTCAGCTTTTGCTCATGGTTATCAGATTCTGGAACACCATCCCTAAAGCTGCTTATTTTTCTGTACCTGATTTTTACTGCCTGTCAATTCTCTTGAACTGCTTTCATAATGCTGAGGATGACACTTATTGAACAAATGAAAATTCATACATACTGTTATCTGCTTCCAACTGAAAAAATAATGAAAGGTTTGTGTCTGATTTTTCCTTTGAGAAAAATGCTGCTATGAAAGGAATCAGGAAGAATTCATATCAATGCACCATTGTAATAAAGGTCACTGTACACTGAGTAATTAAATAAAGTTTAAAATAAAATGAAACATATTATATTGTACAAAGATACCTAAAAGTAAGCATTCATCATAAATCTTTCAAACACCACAAATTATATCAGAATTCTTTCTTATTTGAACATTTTAAAGAATGATAATCAAATTACAAATCAGCTACACTACCAATGTTTATTTAGTTATGCTAACTCATATATATGTGTATATATATATATGCCAAACCTATGGTTATGGTTTCATTGCTATGAAGAGACCTGAGAGTGTCATAGCCAAGGCAACTCTTGTAAGGGACAACATTTAATTGGGGCTGGCTTACATTTTCAGAGATTCAGTTCATTATCATCATGGAAGGAATCATGGAAGACATGGTGCTGGAAAAGGTGCTGAGATTTCTACATCTTGATCCGAATGCAACTGAAAGGGGAGTGGTATCCTCAGGCAACTAGGAGGAAGCTCTTGTCCATAATGGCTAGAGCCTAAGCAAAGGAGGAGACTTTTAAAGCTCATCCCACAGTGGTATACTTCCTCTAACAATGCTACACCTCCTAACAGTACCAATCTTTATGGGTCAAGCATATTCAAACCCCCACAACCATCAAATTTAACTTAATGAACTGGTCTCTGAAGCTTCACATACTTTAACAGTCTGTAAGAGAACATATTCTTTATAGATACTGAGTTATGAATTTATAATATAACAGGATCTGTTGATCAATATTGGTTAATAAATTCACATTCTAGGATAAAAGTATTAACTACAATCATATTTTCAAAAAGAATATGATGAGACATGATGAATATAATTTTTTCTGCCAAAAATAAATATCTCCTTTGGGCCAGTGTTCTGAGGATGCGGATACGGAAAACACTATACACTTTAGGTATTAGATATGAAGTTGAGTGTGAAATCTGTGTTACCTAAAATCTGACTTGTTTAATTCTATAAAATAAGAACTACTACAAAAATGTTACCAGAAATTTTATGATAATGCAATAGTATTAATGTAACAGTCTTTAAATAAAACTGACTTAAAGACAAAGTCATAAAAAATGTGTTTTGGGTATTTTAATATGAACATTGAGTTTGTAGCATCTCTGTTCCTGTTAATATACTTTTAATTGTTCAACAGCTGTTAACTGTTGGTCACTATTAAGAAATGGCATTTGAGGTGGGAAGGGTGAGTGGAGGAGCACCCTCATAGAATCAGAGGGAATGGGGGAGGTGATATGGGTTTTAACTGGGAAGAGGATAACATTTGAAATGTAAATCAATAAAATAATTTTTTAAAGCGAAATGGAATTTATATTGTAATAGAAAACATATTAGAAAACATTTTTACACAACTCTTACATTTTCTTTTATTCATGAGAAACACTTACATCCCAAAGCTATGGGAAAATTAGAGCCTTTAAGTACCTATGGCAACTACAGAGACATAACTTACCCAGATGACTAAGAAAAACTGGATTAATGGGCTGGAAAAATCATTTTATTGTAATGTTGCATTGTTAGGCAATATATATTTTGCTATCTGCCATCTCCCTAGTTTGAAGAATTTGTAGAAAAAAGAATATACAGCATATTTGAAGTGCTTTGGTAATTGGGACTGATTGCTATAATAAAATAATTGATAAATAATAATATAAATAACTACTTGCTGCTTTGTAATGCCAGGGGCCACCCCCTCCCCTGCTTGAGGTGAGAGGGGGAGAGATGCAGCTTCTTCTTCTTTCTTCTCCTCCTCCCACCATCCGGTTCTTCTCGAGGCAGTCCCTATGCTACTACTGTAACTGATCTGCAGTCAGCGATCCTGTGGCCTGAGATTGGCACTAGTATCCCAGCCCTAAGACCAGCAAGGGGTTAAGTAAATAGTTTTGTGCTATCCTAAAAACTTCTTCTGAGGGTAAGAGACTGCAGGCTAGGGTGATTAACACCTATAGCCAAACAGCAGAGGATTAGGCAATGTGGCCTTTGTTCTATCTCAGCAGGAACTGCTGGGCTCTAACTTATGGCTGGGTCACAGGAAGAAAAGACACTTAGAAAAGTTGCTGTAGATTTATTGAAGTGTAAAAGGTATCCTATGCAGCTATCTGAGGGGAAAGGTGAAAAGTCCTGAGTGGGGAAAAAGAAAAGATTCTAACAAAGTAAAAATTCTAAGGGAGAAAAATTCTAGAAAGGGTGACAGGCTCCTAACTAACTAATTAACTCCATTCTAACTCTCTGACTAACTATATTCTAACTATTCTAACTCTATTCTAACTAACTGACTATTCTATTCTAACTCTATTCTAACCAACTCTACTCTAACTCCCTTCTTTGTTTTTGTCTTCAGAATTTATACACCATTCAGAGTACATGATCACATGTTACAAAGTTCATCACAAGTTCACACCAAAAATCGGATCATAAATTGAAATAGAAGTTTACAACACAGAATGTTTACATGAATATCCATTAGGAGTAATTATCTAACTAGACATTCATCACCTGTCTAGCTCCACAGGTTCGCAGAAAGTTTGAAGCTATAACTTAAGAAATTAGTGAAGTTTTGTATAGATAAACCGAGGCAATATTTTCTCTTCTGTCCTGGTACCTATAATAAATTGTGGGTTTCTTCTAGTGACCTAGGTTAATGGTTTTATGACCTCTTGGAATGTGCTCAAAGCAGGAGAAGGTCTAGGGGCAATTAACTGATAACACTCAGAAGACTGGCAGAGTTCTCTTTGCAGTTTCGGCTATGCCTAAGGCACTTACTAGCAGTCCTGTTATAAAAGAGCTTAGTAATCATTGATATAATTTTAGGAATTCTTATAGGATCATCATTAAGACTTAAGAAGTCATCTATTTGTCTATATAGTGCCACTACAAGACAGTACATCTTTGTGGGTCTGCAGAGATCTGCTACAAAGGGGTGTGCTTTTGCTTAGTGATAGTAGCAAATGTCTAATAATAATAATAATAATAATAATAATAATAATAATGGGAAAAGCATATTAATAGCAGGAATCTTTCCTAAAATCACGTCCACCACAGCCTTGCTAATGGGGCACACTCGTCGCAGATTATATAATAATCCAAGGCAAGCATTTCAGGATGATCATCTGCTCATTATTAGCTTGTCCCATTATGGCTCCTGACATTGTAATTTTTGTACCACCAAGCGGTTAATTTTGTCAAGTTTTGGAAGACTGGCCTTACCTAAGTGTAACACTACATACCATGTTGCATTAATGTCATTTTTATGCCCTATAACATGACAGCTTGTGTTCTAGATGTGAGAATATACTCATATCATTTGCAACTAATGGAATGGTTGTGTTCATCTTACCTCACAAATAGGACTATTGAAGTAACTACCCACTATGTTTATAAAGTACTCCAGACTACCTATTAATTACAATGTGAATATTTTCAGAGTTCCATCCTGAAAACAAAATGCATGTACATCATATATACAGATATACACACATGATGGTTTATTAAATAATACCACTGTATCTGCTACATGTAGAATGATCAGGAAACATTAGTTTTTAAAACTCCACTGTAATAAATTTATTACATATTATGTAAGAAAGTAGTGTGGGTATATGTTATTTTTTTTTTCTTATTGAGCAGTGATTAAAACATGGGATAGAGAAGCACTAAATGGGTTTTCCTGTTTTTCTTTCTGGTCCTTTTTAAAAAGGCTTACCAGGGTCCTACTTTCATGATATTGCCTACTGATTAATAGCTGGTATCTTTGGTAACTGGATACCTGAGTGTTACTACTTAGCACTTCTGGGCAGAAAGATTATGATTTATTTTTTAATAGGTTTCAGTATAGTTTTCAGTTTCTTTTATCTTATTTAATCTCAATTTTAGTGTTTTATATACAGTTAGCAAGGAACATTAGATGATTATTGAAATAAACGAGCCATTAGCATAGAATGATTTGTCATCAAAACAATTGTTTATATAAAATTCAAGTGTTGAAATTCTTGGTCCTGTTAAACAGGGTACAGCAAAGAACAAGAGGAAGAAAGAAGGTAATAACAAAAGAATAACATATTTGATTAGAAAAAATTTCTCCTGGAAATGATAAGGTGACTCTTAAGCTCAGTAACTTGCTGCAGACGTAGTCACCTACACATAATTATGTGCATCAGTTTTTCATCATGTATGGGGGAGAATGAATGAAGCCCCATCCTCTCTGAGTTGGTGGCAAAGGACTTTTATGGGAAAGACTGTCACTTTCTTTAATAGTATACCCACTTGTGAATTTCCCATATTCCTGTAATAACCTCACATTCAAATTTATGTAATCAACTACAATTAAATCCATGTGGACACACATGTGAATGAATACACACACGCACATGCACACGCACACACACGTACCAGGTGTGTGTGTGTGGGAGAGAGAGAGAGAGAGAGAGAGTGAGAGAGAGAGAGGGAAGAGGAATTCATGAGATGAATTGAAGGGAGAGGGACTGAGAGAGGGGGATTGGTTGTAAATGATGAAAATGTACATAATATGTGTATGAAACTGTGAAGTAGTACATTTTAAATTAAAAGATAGCAAACTTTAGACTTCTGCTTCTGGTAAAGTAGGATGGCAACCCATATTTAAATTCCTACTGGAAACATTATCTGACCAAGAAGTGCCCATGCAGAAGGAAACATTTCTGTCTGAGGAATGAAAAACAAGAAAGCTAAGGAATATAATGTTTGAAAGTTATTCTGGTAAGAGTTTCTAAGTAGCTATTTTTTTCTTTTCACCCAAAGAGGTAGCAGCAGCAGCAACAACAACAACAACAACAACAACAACAACAAAAGACATGTAATAAATGTTGAGGGAGACTAGGAAAGTGGAAATAAATAGGATATCTGCCGAAGAACAAAGATTTGAATAAACACATTTATCAGATTGTATTGGAGTATTCTGTAGAGTGTATGTTTATGAGCATACAACCCTTTGCCTAGAAAACAAACTTGACAGGTTTAGATCAGACAAAGAATTGAAAAAAATACATTTTCCATCAGCCAGAGTGGTAACAATCATCCACAGGGTAAACAGAGTACTCAGGAGGAACTTGCCTCAATGATAAGGAATATTTCTGAACATTTTATATTATGAATAATTCCAGTATCATTTAATGTACTAACAAAATCTGAAAAACGTAGATGTTTCCAAGTAACATAACTATATCTGAGGACAAAGATCAAGAATATTTATAGAAATTTGAAATAATATATAATTAACCAACAGTTCATTCTTAGGCATGCAAAACAATGGACAATAAAATCTATAAAGAATATAAAAATCATTCAAAAATATATCCAAATGTAATACAGATGCAAGAATTAGGAGGTAAGGTCATTGAATGAATTTTGAAAATGTTATGTATTATTTTAAACTTTTTTTATTGGATATTTTCTTTATTTACATTTCAAATGTTATCCCCCTTCCCAGTTCCCCCTGAACACCCCCTATCCCATTCCCCTCCTCCTGTCTCCACAAGGGTGTCCCCACACACACTCACCCACTCCTGCCTCCCCTCCCTAGAATTCCCCAACACTAGGACATCAAGCCTTCACAGGACCAAGGTTCTCCCATTGATGCCCAACAATGCTTTGCTACATATGCACCTGGACCCAGGGGTCTCTCCATGTGTACTTCTTGGTTGGTGGCTCAGTCACTAGGAGCTCTGGGATCACTGGTTGGTTGATATTGTTGTTCTTCCCATGGGGTTACAAACTTCTTCACGTCCTTCAGTCCTTTCTCTAACTTCTCCATTGGGGACCCCATGCTTAGTCCAGTGGTAGGCTGTGAGCATCTTCCTCTGTATTTGTCAGGCTCTGGCAGAGGCTCTCAGGAGACAGTGATACCAGGCTCCTGTCAGCCTGTGCTTCCTGGCATCCATAATAGTGTCTGCATTTAGTGACTGTTTAAGGGATGGATCCCCAGGTGGGGCAGTCTCTCAATGGCTTTTCCTCCAGTCTCCACTCCACATTTTGTCTCTGTATTTTCTCCTACAAGTATTTTGTTCCCCCTTCTTTTTTAAAAATAAATTGGATATTTTATTTACATTTCAGATTTCATCCCCTTTCCCCATTTCCCCACCCCAACCCTAAAACCTCCTATCCCATCCCCCTCTTCCTGTTTATATGAGGATGTGCCCCAACCACCTACCCACTCCCACCTCTCAATTCTCAAATTCCCCCACATTGAGTCATCCAGCCTTCACTGAACTAAGCATCTCCTTTCTCACCTATGCCCAACAAGGCCATCCTCCCCTACATATATAGCTGGAGCCATGTGTGTTCCCAGGCTGCTGGTTTAGACCCTGGGAGCTCTGGTTGGTTGGTATTGTTTCTATCCCTATGGGGCTGCAAACCCTTTCAACTCCTTCAGTCTTGTCTCTAACTCCTCCATTGAGAACCCCGTGATCAGTTCAAAGGTTAGCTGTGAGTACCCATTTCTGTAAATGTCAGGCTCTGGAAGACTTCTAAAGAGACAGCTGCTGTATCAGGCTCCTGTCAGCATGCACTTCCTGGCATCCACATCTGCTTCTACATTTGGTGAGTGCACATGGGATAGATATCCAGGTAGAACACTCTTCAGAAGGCCTGGCCCCTCCTTCAGTTCTGTTCTACACTTTTTCTCCATATTTGCTCCCATGAATATTTTGTTACTCCTTCTGAGAAGGACAGAAGCACCCACACTTTGGTCTTCCTTCTTCATGAACTTCATGTGGTCTGTGAGTAGTATCTAGGGTATTATTCTGTTGTGATTGGGTTACCTCACTCAGGATATTTTCTAGTTCCATCCATTTACTTAAGAATTTCATAAAGTCATTGTTTTTTAATAGCTCAGTAATACTTTATTTTGTAAATGTACCACGATTTCTGTATCCATTCCTCTGTTGAAGGACATCTGGGTTGTTTCCAGCTTCTGGCTATTTTACATAAGGCTGCTATGAACATAGTGGAGCATGTGTACCTGTTATATGTTGAAGAATTTTTTGGATATATGCCCAGGAGTGGTGTAGCTGGATTCACAGGTAATAATATTTCCAATTTTTTGAGGAATTTCCAGACTAATTTCCAGAGTGGCTGTGCCAGCTTGCACTCCCCAAAACGATTAAGGAGTATTCCTCTTTCTCCACATCCTTGCCACCATCTGCTATCACCTATGGTTTTGATCTGAGACATTGTGATTGATATGAAGTAGAATCTCAGGGTTGCTTTGATTTGCATTTCCCTGATGACTAAGGATGTTGAACATTTCTTTAGGTGCTTCACAGCCATTTAGTATTTTTCAGTTGAAAATTCTTTGTTTAGTTCTGTACTCCATTTTTTAAAAGGGTTATTTGATTCTCTGGAGTCTAACTTCTTAAGGTCTTTGAATATATTGGATATTAGCCCTCTATTGGATATAGGATTGGTATTTCCAATTTTTTGAGGAACTTCCAGACTGGCTGTGCCAGCTTGCACTCCACAAAACGATTAAGGAGTATTCCTCTTTCTCCACATCTTTTCCACATTGGTAAAAGATCTTTTCCCAATCTTTTGGCTGCCATTTTGTCCTATTGACAGTGTCCTTTGCCTTACAGAAGTTTTGCAATTTTATGAGGTCCCATTTGTTGATTCTTGATCTTAGAGCATAAGCCATTGTTGTTCTGTTCAAGAACTTTTTCCTTATGCCCAGGTATTTGAGGTTCTTCCCAACCTTCTCTTCTATTAGTTTCAGTGTATCTAGTTTTATTTGGAGATCCTTAATCTTGGACTTGAACTTTGTACAAGGAGATAAGAATGGTTTAGTTTGCATTCTTCTACATGCTGACCTCACCATTGAACCAGCACTATTTGTTGAAAATGTTGTGTTTTTTCCACTGGATGATTTTAGCTCCTTTGTCAAAGATCAAATGACCGTAGGTATGTGGGTTCATTTCTGGGTCTTAAATTCATCGATCTTCCTGCCTGTCTCTGTACCAATGGCATGCAATTTTAATCATTATTTCTCTTGAATACAGCTTGAGGTCAGGGATGGTCATTTTTCCAGAAGTTATTTTATTATTATTATTGAGACAATTTTTTGCTATTGTCTTTTGTATTTGTCTTTTTAATAGTCTTTTGTATTCCAAATTAATTTGCAACTTGATCTTTCTAGCTCTAGGAAGAATTGAGTTGAAATTTTGATGAAGACTGCATTGAATCTGTACATTTGCTTTTGGCAAGATGACCATTTTTACTAAATTAATCCAGGAGCAAGGGAGATCTTTCTATCTTCTGAGATCTTCTTCGATTTCTTTCTTCAGAGACTCAAAGTTCTTGTCATAAATATCTTTTACTTGCTTGGTTAGATTCACACAGAGGTATTTTATATTATTTGTGACTCTTGTGAAGGGTGTTGTTTCCCTAATTTCTTTCTCAGCCTGTTTATCCTTTGAGTAGAGGAAGGCTACTGAATTTTTTTAGTTAATTTTATATCCAGCCACTTTGCTGAAGTTGTTTATCAGATTTAGAAGTTCTCTGGTGGAAGTTTTGGAGTCACTTACATATACTATCATATCATGTGAAAATAGTGATATTTTGACTTTTTCCTTTCCAATTTGTATCATTTTGACTTCCTTTTGCTGTCTAATTGCTTTGGATAGGACTTCCAGTACTATATTGAATAGGTAGGGAGAGAGTGGGCAGCCTTGTCTAGTCCCTGATTTTAGTAGGATTGCTTCAAGTTTCTCTCCATTTAGTTTGATGTTGGCTACTGGCGTGCTGTATATTGCTTAAAATGAAGAAAATAATGTTATAAATTTCTACAACTTATTAAAAGTGAAGTACAAAATGCTTGTTGTGAATAAAAGGCCAACTAGCCGTTGTAGAAAATAGGCTTGGCTTGCAAATGCGAGGATTTAACTTCTATCCCTAGAATCCATGTAAAGAAACAAAAATATAGGTGTAGTGGCACATACTAATGTAATCTGAGTTTAGACAGGCAGAGATAAATAGACTCATAGGGATTGCTGATTTTAGAGTTTCACCTACTTGGTAAATTCTAGGTCAGTAAGGGACTCTGAATAAAAAAATAGGATGGACTTGTGCATGAATGAATAACATCAGGCTCTCTCTTCTGGTCTCTACACACACACACACACACACACACACACACACACACACACACATGCACACACACATGCACACACAGGTGCACATGCACATACATGCACATGAACCTGCACGCACGTGCACACGCACATGTGCAGGTGCACACACTCAAAGCATCACACATGATACAATTAGTAAACTTGAGAGAGAAAGCTGGGTGGGAGCTACCCCAGTTAAATGAAATGCAGGAAATAATTAGCATTGTGAGCACATCTGAGAGTTTTGGAGTAGGTATAAGCAATTTGAGAGTCTGGCAGGAAGAAATTGAAAAAAAAATTAAGAAATAAAGGGCCAAATTTTGATGGAAATTATAGCTCCACAGATGCAAGCTGCATGAAGTCTCAACAGATGCCTTTGTAAAATATTGCAACCATTGTGTGGAGTGAAATCACAACCTACTCTATCAAGACTTCAGAAATTGTGGCATAAAGCTTTAAAAACCACAGACATACAGTTTTTGTTGTGGCTCTACTGTTGCTTTCCCACATTATGTTTGTATCACTTTTTCTTTGACTAGTATATTAAGTAGGAAAAGAAATTTCAGGTAATAAAGTGAAGAAAGAAAACAAAGGTATTCTAAATATTTCCCTATCATCTCTTCTCTAGATCCATGAGCAGACCTGAAGAAGTACTTTCTGTTCCTTAATCCCTTTCCAACTTGTATATGGTAAAGGCAAGGTAACCACTTCTTCATGTCTAGGATCTACACAGTTTTGGTATCTGCTATTAAAATTGTTAATTCCAGCAATCTATCAAATTATTATAGTGAGGTAAATACTTAGTCTGTTGGTAGAAATCATTAATTTTGACAGAGGTTATACTCCTTGATCTGATAAAATATTTCTCAGTATCCAACTTGGCATGCTATCATCAGATGAATTGCTTTATATTACTTTATATACCACTCCAGAAAATACAGTCCAGAATTAATGTTTATGCTCAGAAGAATCTACTGCTATTCCCCAGTGTGACCAGTATAAATTCAATGTTCCACACTCTTTCTCTGAAAAATCTTTTACATATCAATCTCCATCTCTGTGTTTCTATATAATTTTTGTGGCATATACAAGCCTATTTATTTGCCATCTCTAGATTGATGGTTGCTCATAGTATGCAGTCCTTTCACTGTTCCAGGATGGTACTAGAATAATAGAAGAGAATACTCGAATGCCTACTCACCTTCCAAACCTGTAAGAGATTTTTTGTGATAGACATTAATACTTGCAGCTTATGTATTTTATTAAATCATATAATTATTTAAATAGGGCTATGTCTCATGCAAGTTTCTATTTAGTAGGCATGATTTCTAATACTTTTTGCCTGACCATATGGCCAGGCAATTGTCCACTCTGTAGGAGCCAGAAAAACACAAATATAGGGGGTTTGGTCTTTAATAAATTGTCTACCAATGTTGAAAAACAGCTTGCAATTAAACTCACAGAGATGATTTGATTTCTATTTTATTAAAGCAGTAGCTTTCCAAAAGGATTTTACTTTTTCATCTAGAACTGCAATCTATAAACAATGAAGCTGTTTGGTAGTCTGTTAAGCGCTGTTAAGGCACTAAGTGAGGATAAAATTCAGTAGGTACTTATGAGGATTTTAATAAGTCATAGAGGGGCTATGCATTTGATCCTTTTTAGTGTTTTTCTACTATATTATGGAACTCCTATGGGCTTTTTTAAATGACTAAAGTGTTTATTGAATATTATCCAAGAAAACACAAGTTTCAAAATTGTTTATGATTTTATTATAATTAAAATTAGTAGCTTATGTCTGAAAGGGAAATTTTTTAATCAATGGCACTGGGCCACTTTTACTCTAATACTACAGCTAGACAAAACAAAGAAAATTATAGAAAATATTACTTATGAAAATTTGTGTAAAATATTCAAAATTAAAATAAAGAAACCAAGCTTAGGAATATATAAAAAGGATTTTACCACATCTCCACCTGATCCTCCCATTCTGTTCCTCCAAAACGGTTCCCCCATAAAATCTACTATGTCCCCCTTTCAGAAAGATATCCGCATCTTCGAGTTCCTTTCTCTACACCTCACCTCTCTAGGTCTTTGGACGGTAGCTTGGTTATTTAATGTCTAATATCTAAATATTAGCAAATATATATCCACATTTATCTATATGGCTCTGTGTTACCTTACCCAAGATGATTTTTCTAGCTCCATCTATTTGTCTGCAAATTTCACGATGTCCTAGTTTTTAATAACTGAATACTATTCTATTGTGTAAATGTTCCACATTTTTTTTATCCACTCTTTAGTTTGAGGGACATCTGAGTTGTTTCCAGTTTCTGGATACTATGAATAAAGTTGCTATGAAACATAGCTGAGCAAATGTCTTTGTGTTGGAATGAAGGATCCTTTGAGTATATGCCCATGAGTGGTATAGCTAGATCTTGAAGTAGATCTATTTCCAGTTTTCTGAGGAATCACAACATTGATTTCCAGAGTGGTTGTCCAAATTTGCACTCCCACCTGCAATGGAGGAGTGTTTTCCTTGCTCCACATCCTCAATGGCATAAGCTATTGCTTGTGATTTTGATCTTAGTCATACTGACAAATATAAGGCACTATATCAAAATTATTTCAATTTGCATTTTCCTGATGGCTATGGAAGTTGAGTATTTCTTTAAGTGATTCTCAGACATTCAAGATGGCTCTACTCTGAGAATTCTCCATTTAGCCTCTACTCCACTTTTAAATTGAATTATGTTTTTTGATTTATAGTTTCTTGAACTCTTTATATATATATTTTGGATGTTATCTCTAAATTTTATGTGGGGTTGGTAAAAAATATACAATCAAACAAAAAAAAACCCACCTTTTTCCACTCTGTAAGTTGCCATTTTGTCCAAAAGACAGAGTCCTTTGATCCTTTGATTTATAGATGTGTTTCAGTATTGTAATGTCTTATTAATTAATTGTTGGTTTTAGTGCCTATACTAATGGTGTTCTATTCAGGAAGTCTTACCCTGTGCCAGGGAGATTAATGTTATTCCTCACTTTTTTCTTCTATCATATTCAGTGCATCTTGTTCTATTTACTTTTGAGGTTTTTGATTTATTTGGAGTTAAATTTTGTATTTATTTATATTCTTTTATATGTATCTATCTGATTTGACAAGTACCATTTGTTGAAGATGCTGTCTGTCTTTTTTCCAGTGTGTATTTCTGTCATTTTTTTTTTTATTTTACCAAAAATCATGTTTTTATAGGTAGGTCAATTTATGTCTGGTACTTCAATTCAATTTGGTTGTTCAACAACAAAGGTGGCACTAAAGAGACATATTCATAGTACCATCTACATAAAAATGCTAGAAAAATCTCATACTAAACACTTAACAGAACATCTTAAAGCTCTAGAATGAAATAGATGTCAAGTAATAATAGAATTCAGTGTTGAAATCAGTAAAGTAAAAATAAACACACAAACAAGCAAACAAAATAAAACAATACAAAGAATTAATAAAGCAAACAGAAGAGGGCCTCACCATAGTCCAGCCACACTGATACCTTGGTCCTCTGATTTCTAGCATCCAGAACATTTATTTCTCTTAATTATATGCCATCTAGCATATGGTATTCTGTTATAGCAGCCTTAATTAATAATGAAATAAATAAATATATTTTGGTACATCCATACATTAAAATATTAACAAGTAAATAAAATTCAATTAATATATGGAAGAGTGTATAAAAATCATAGCATACCCACTGTTACTATGTGTTCTGTCTGTTAAAAAATTAAAAAATAATGTATTCTAAAGTCAAGATAATTAGGACAATTAGTTTCCTACTGTGAAACCTTCTACTCATTTTAAAGAGTAGTCTTCTATACACAAGTTATAGCTTCCTCTTCTAAAACTTGGCTTTAAAAGATATATAGCATAATGGGTCTTTATAAAGTATCTTAGAACACATTACTTCTAGGTCAACTACTGTTTTGTTCATGATGTTTCTGTAACACTAGGATATATCACTAGACTTAAGGAAGGCAGCAGGACATTTTTTTTCTTTTACCATATTTTACAATTATTGAAAATAACAGAGCAAGAAGGGGTAAATGAGGTAGGGGGATGGGAGGGCAGGCATCTTAGATACTTTCCTATTGCTGTGATGAGACACTATTACCAAAGAAACTTATAAAAGAAAGTATTTTATTTGGGCCTCATGTATAGTTTCAGAGGATGAGTTCATGACTATTTTGATAGGGAGCAGTCATGCTTAGTGATAGAATAGTAGCAGGAAGCTGATGAAATGGAAATGGTGAGGATTTCTCAAACTTTAGGCCTACCCCACTAACAGACCTTCTCCAACAAGGCGAGTTTTTAATCCTTCCCAAATAGTTACAACATTTGGAGATTGTATTCAAACACACAAGCCATCTCAATCAAACCACCACAGCATGATAAAAAAGTGTATTGTAGAGATAAGATTAAAGACCTTTTTAAAAACCAAGTGGAAACTTTCTACTATAGAGTTTTATTAAAATATATACATAAACATATATAAATGGAGTTTAAATTAAGTAATCTTATAATGGGTAAAGGTGTTTTCCCCAGACTCTATTGGTTATATAATAAAAAGCTTTTCTAAGCATAGGTTACTTCTTTTAATGTCATTGGTCATTATGATTCCAGATTCCCTCATTAATATTACAATATATTGCCAATATTTTGGTTACCCTTCAGAACTTGGTGGTAACATATTACTAAAGATAATACATATTTATCTCATAGAACAATAATAAATCAATTTGGTACCAACTTAGAAATTTTGTCTCCAGTGGCTGTATATGAATGATACCTAAGGAGGCAAGCAATCAACAGCTAGAATAATAACTGGCTTAACAACATTTACTCAGAGATGCAGTAGTGGCATAAATATTAAGAGGATAACCAACTACATGATTATGTTTAAAACTCAATTGGTAAGACAAAACTATATCTGTCACAATTAACTAGGTCAAAAACCTATGATTGTCTATATCATAGGCTCTAAAAGAGAACCCTATTACTCCGGTACATGGACATAGTGTTAAAGTGCCTCCTAATTTCTTATCATGCCCATGGATTAGTGGATCGCTCAACCATCATCAGAGAAGCTTATTTTTGCAGTAATTAATACAAAGAACTGTAACTACTCAATGTACAAAAATAAGAGAATGTAAAGTGCTCAGCTCAATGTAAGACATCTATATCATGTCCCTGTCTGTTTTTTTTTTAATTATTGGATATTTTATTTATTTACAGTACAAATGTCATCCCCTTTCCCTATTTCCCCTCCCTAGAAACTCCTATCCCATCCCCTCCTCCTTTATGCTTTTATACCATTTTAATGACATGCATGTATTAAGGTCAGTTCTAGGTTGAGGAAATAGCAATAAAATAGATGCAAATAGTCAAGGAACAAGCAAGACAATAAACACAAATAGTCAAAGAACAAGCAAGGCAGTAAACTCAGTTACATGAACACTCCTATGATCACTGTTTCTAAGGGCCTATCAGGGTGACCAAATTATCTGTGCCTACTTTCCTGTTCTAATCCAAAGCATTTTCATGTCTGAAGCCTACTTCCTTGTTGTAGCCTAAAATTTAGATTCCTGGTTGAAATTACTTCTTTATTCTAGACTAATACTTAGATTCCTACCTGAAATTACTTTTTTGTTCTTGCCTAATATCAGATACTTGCCTGAAGCCTACTTCCTTGTCCATGGCCAATGTTATATTACTACCAAGCAGACCACTTCATTGTCCTTGGCCCATGTCAGATTCTTGCCAAGCAGCCCCAAAGACTCTCAGCCTCTCCTCATTTTTAATTTCATTTAAAAGCCTGAGCCTGTCTTAGGTCATTCTGATAGGAATGCCTTCCTTACCCATAATGGAATATGCATTATCAAAATCAATGCACTTTTGTCTTAGGTTGGTAAGACTCTGTGCAGAATCTTACCCATCCTTGGCTTGCCAGCCTGTTAATTTAATAACTCTGTCTGGGGGTCCATTTTCAGGTTTAAGCCATGTGCTTTGGCTGCCAACATGATGATGTTGTTAAAGACAAGCTTTAATACAATGGACAGGAATAAAACTATTCCCAGGACAAAAATGGCTAGCATGACCAAGCTATATATGCCAGCTTTGAAGCTTGACCAAAATAGAAAAACTGACCTCAGGCCATGGGTAATTTTATGTGCAGTATCTACCACATCAATGCTTAGCAGAGCAGCATTCTTGAAATCCACAAGCTCCCTATGTATTGTTCCTTCATTCAGAGAGGTGTTAGAATTATGCTAAATACGCTGCAAGTGTCATTAAACATCTTCCTAATTATATTGACTGCCACTGTAAATTATAGAAATAACATGAATCCAATGATAAGGCTCAGGAATCATAAAAGAAGAGTCAGAAATATTGTAAAACCAACAGTAGCAGGCACCTGCAGAGAAACAGTATTTGTTCAACATTACAGGACTATTGCACACATGAACTAATAGTAGCTGTAATCGTAACATGGATACAGGAGGTGCTCATGAAGTACCACCCCTAGCTAAAGAGATATTGACCATTAGTGTGTGTATGGGAGGAAGAATCAGTTTGCTTTGTGGATATAACTCTGAGAAGTTACTCATACTACAATAGATGGTCCAACACCCATGTACACAAGGCAGCATTTAAGTGAATGCAATTTTTTATTAAAAAAATTTTAAGAATATAAAGTTAGGAGTAAAAAAGTGTAGGAACATATGAGAGGAGTTGGAAGAGAAGCAAGAGGAGGTGAATTTAATCAAAACACACATAAATTTGTGAAATTCTTAAACACTAATTTTTTTTTTAAATTAAAGTAGAATTTTTAAAATACATTTTGAAGTATGGATGAAAATGAATTTCTCTTTTTTGTGAGTGTTTTAAGATTACAACAGGCTTCCATGTAACAATTGCTTCCTTAAGTTCATTTCTTATAAACTATTTTTGAATATATGTTTGGGAATACTTTAAGCCTCCATGTGTCATAAAAAATAATAGTTGAAGTAGCCCTTGGGGGAAAGTTCCATAATATTGGTATTGCAAGTTTACTGCATTCATAATTGAATGGGAGAACAGAAGAGCCATAAGTTTGTGTTTCTTATTACACAAAATCTGCTGATATAATAGAAGATGTTATGACCACAATATTTTGTTTTCATCGTAATGGTGTGGTGTTGTGTAGTGCTGATAAAATACTCACTGCCTTACAGATATTCTTGCCTTAAAAAAATCCTGTTCATTTAGACAGAGTGCATTTTTCCCATTGGAAAAGATGCTCCCCAGAAAAAGTGACACTTTTTGGGCTATTTGTGCTTTTTGGTTTACAGGAAAGCTTGGATGCTTGAGTGGTAACCAAAAGGAAAAGATCTCATAGAAATTTTGTCAATGTCCTGCTTTAGACAAGATACTCTTTACTGTTAGGCAAAGGGGCTACTATAAATTGCCCTTCAATTTTTAAACGAAAGTAATATAATGGGAAATTAGAGAAAAGTTTCTACTTTTGAATCATATAAACCTTAAGTTGGCATTTTCTACATAATAACAGAACTTCATTGAATTTTAGTGAATTCTTTATGTGATGAAATAGTACAATGAAGAAGTATTTCTAGCGAAAGTTATTGCTAATTATTATACAAAATATTCTGGTACTAATAAATATTATATTAATAATCTATTACATTTAAAATGAAGAATCAATGTTTATAAGTATCTTTTCTAAGTAATATAGCATTTTTTTCATCAGAGTAAATAGAAAACACAATTAAGAATAATTACAATATTTCTTGGAGTGTTAGGTGATAGACAAAGAAAGATATAAGTGTAAATGGAAAGAGGAGAGTGAACATGTTTTTCCATGAAGACAACAGTTTAAAAGTAAAAAGATATTTCCTATAAAGAAACTGTAAATGCTCTTGAAGTGATGTGATTGCTTTAAAAATTCAACTGCCACTTACTATTGAAGAATCATATATAAAAGTCACATTACCACCTGAAAAGGAAAGTAATATGAAGGAATTGAATCTGTGCATTCATATGTTCCCTGCATATAGATGAGTATGCAAAAATGATAATTTTGATAAAATATGTGATTTATTAAATGATTCTGAGTTTACTACGGATGTTACAAAAACAAATCTTTAAGTATATTTTTTAAACACTATGATTTAGAATTTGTGGAGAAGAAAATATAAAGCACATGTTTTACAATGATTATATCAACAAGTCTGTGATGATGACTGATGCTGAAAACAGTTGTTTCTGAGTCTCTTTGAACAACTGGGGACATTACTTGCAAATTAATTCTGAAATTATAGAATCATTAAATTTTGAGTTTACTGTAACTTCATGCTTAACTATATTTTTGTTAATAATTAGTAATGAAAATGAATGTACCCTTGAAGGAATATTGCATACAATTAGTTAGTACAAAATAATCCTAATGCTTGTCTTTAGTTTAATCAGTGGAGACATTCACAGATACTGATGATGATAGAAGAGAATGAGTACTAGACCAAGAATTAGTAAAGTCCAGTCTTAAATAAACCATTTATTTACTGACTCTCAAAATACCTTATTTGTAAATAATTCAAAAATACAAAAATGAATGACCATTATGCCCATAGATTAATGCATCAGAGAAGCTTTTATTTGCCGTTCACAGTGATTAACACAGAGACCCACAAGTCATCAAATTGGAGAGAATTAGAGATTGTGGAATTACCAGTACTAAATGAAGCATCTGTATTATACTGCCCTCCAAGGCTCAGAGATTGTTCTAGAAGATGATAGAGACTAATGTAAGAGCCAAGCAGTATATGACTAAAAGGAAAGAGTACATTATGAATATAGAAAGGAAGCCATATACATGAACTCACAATGTTTAGGACAGCATGCAAAAAACCAAGCCAGACCAAATTCTGGCATGTAAAGTTGAATTAAATATGACATCCCACCCCTGGATAGGAGCAATTGGCACTTGATAGCTGTTGGGAGAGGAATAGTTAGTTTTCCCTAAGAGTGTAGTGCATGGTAAGTTGGCCATATGCCAGAAGGTTTAAGAAATTTCTTAGTTCAATGGGTCCATATTCTTGCCAACAAAATGAATTGGTTATACTAGGGCAGTAATTTTCAAGTTGTTTCAATTGTAGAACAATTTATTCTACTGAGCCACATAAAGGGGCTAATAATCTAACACCAATAAAAAGTAATTGTTTTGAGTAAGCCTGGATGAATTATATAGTCTCCTGTTATTGAAGTATACTTCCACCACCCTGTGTAGTCCATGGTAAAGCTCTTGGAATCCCCTGACCCAATATTTTCTATTCCTTCCTATTCAGTTATGGTTATTATGATTATAATAAAAGCCTTTTATTTAATATTACTCTACATAATTATTATATTACTACAGAAAATATGTTATTAGTATATTAAAGATAAAAGCTTCTTTTCTCTTGACTTTTTATATATTTATTAATTGAGAAATTCATATACACCCGTAACATACTTTAATCAAATTTAATTCTCCAGTCTATCTCCCCTAGTTATTCCCATAGCCCTACCACATTTCTCTTCACAAATTCATGTGTTCTGTCTTTTTAGAAAAAATACCTTGCCAATTAATGTAATGTTGTCTATATGGTCTTGTGTTGTGGACTATCTATGGATCACAGTGAGTCTCTAAGGATCCACATTACTAAAGAAAACTGGCTCTCCCTCCCTCAGTTGCCAATAATTCTTCAGCAAGAGTTGTGGCTTCATGACTCCCTTCTATATCCATGCAGGAATTTTGGTTGGCTTGATTTGTTATGGGTCTTGTGCATGCCATAATTGTCATTGTTAGTTCATGTATATAATGGCACTGTGATGTCTAGCAAATACAATTTCACTAGTAAATCACCTGGGAATATGTGCTGATTAGTTTTTGTCAACTGAACACAAACTAGACTCATGTAAAAAGAGGGAAATTGAGTTGAGAAATTGGTCCATTAGGTTTGTCTGTAGGCAAGCCTATAGGTAGGATATTTTCTTGGTTAATCATTGATCTAGGAGGACACAGGCCACGATGGGTAATGCAAGTCCTATGCATATGGTTCTTGGTTGTGTAAGAAAGCAAACTGAGCAAGCCTATAAGTAGAATTCTTCAATAGTATGCTTCAGTCCCTTCTTCTAGATTCCTCTCTTCAATCACTGTTGTGGCTTTCCCTGAGTTAGACTGTAAAATATAAGATGAAATAAATCTCTTCCTCCCCTAAGTAGCTTTTAGTTAGTGTATTATCACCACAACAGAAAATAAATATGAAAGCATATAAGTAAATCTTATATTTGCAACCTTGACATTAATTTTTCTTCTTGAGAATGTGCCAAAATGTGGCAAAGGGAAAAGAGAAAGTAAAACTTTCCCTGTGTAAAATTTTGTCAATTATCAGAACAGAGTGTTGTTTAAGTGAACACCTATAAAGTTAATTGGATATTTGCATTCTTTTCTGGTTTAAATATACCTCAGTTTATTCTGTTGTACACTAGAATTAGTAGACACAACATATTGTTATATGGTTATTGGAAAATTATTAAATGTCTCTGTTTGATATTTTACCTGTCTCTAAAATCACTCTAAAATGCTTGACAGTATTAAATGAGGAAATATATTCAAAACTTCTTAACCCATAGGAGTTAATAAATTGGTGTTTAATATCTTTTTTTAGTTTAAAATATTTGTTTTTTTTTCATGAAACTAACAACTTAAATTGTTTGTGTGTTCCTGACCTATTCCATAAAAAGTATATCTTTATATAAGTTTATATCTTAAAGAAAGAAGAATTTACTGGGATGTTAATTTAAGTACTTCATCATTAACTTTTCCTCTATGTTTACAGGGTAGATGGTATAAAGAACAAGCTTAGTTGTAGTCCCTACACTCTATTTTGTCTATAATAATAATCCATATTTATAAGAAAGAATATTAAAATATAGTCATATAAATCTAACCTGAATTATTTTTTCTTCTTTACTATTCTCATCATATTTGAAAGAGAACCAGCAGTACAGATTGGTAGGAATATGCCCCATAATCAATATCTTGGCTGCAGAAAAGGAGCTCAGAAGACTTTGTGCAATCAAAAATTTAGCAAAGCCAGTCTACCAATTGAAAGGTTGTCCATTACATATCCAGTATTCTCCAGGTTAACTATATCTTTTATTTGTATGACTTCTAGAAATATTTGTCTTTCATAAATATAAAAATATTTAGGGCAAGTGGGAAAGTATTAGAACAGCAAATTAAAGTGTTCACTATACTCATTGTAACAACATACCAATTCATATGACATTTGTTTTGTTTCTTCAAGCACAACAGACTATTTTATCTGGGTCAGAAATCACTATGGAGATTTTTTAAAAAAACTTGAATTACATTTTCATATATCAGCAGTGCCATATGACAAAGTGAAAAATTTAAATTATGTAGTTAATTCTCAAAAAGATAACCATTAGAATCCATCTTATTTTTTAAAGCTATATCAATGCTAGTGGGAGCCACCTTTAATTTTTAATATTCTAAATCATTTTACTTTGTGTTAAAATGTCCACACGTTTTTTAGTAATTCAGGACAGGACAGAACTATAATCTCTCTCAAATGCAGCTATTTCTTATTTAATTAATACTGTCTAGGGGTGTTAAATTCTCATCACAAATGGATCTTTGGGAGCTGCAATTGTGCCTGCCTGATGCACTGTAAACCTAATAGTATCTGGGACGTTAATATTTGAAGATGATATTTCCTCTGTCATTGGGATTATGCAAAGGTGTTTATTAGTCTAAATAAAGAGAAAGGATTTTCACTGCTAAAAATGTGACATTTTCAGACTTTTTTCATTTGAAGGCAATAATGTAGGCCAAGGACAAATAAAAACCAACCAACCAACCAACCAACCAACCAAACAAACAAACAAACAAAAACCAATAAAACGAAAACAAAACAAAAACCCAATCACTATAGAACAACAGAGTTTGGGTGAGAATAAAACTATTTTAGTTTAATTTGCATGAACAGATCATTTTATTATAAAATATCAACACTCATATACATATCACTGAAAACAAGAAATAATGTTTTGCCCTATACTTGTCCAAAGATTATATATATATATATATATATATTATATATTATATATTATATATATTACATATATATAATATTTCAAATACTTTTATCGATATGTTATAGCTGAGATAGAAATAGTATTCTAACAGTTTGAATCCAAGGAAAACTACAGTCACAGCACACAACAAACCTCATACAAGAGATTTATTGGTGGTGGTGTGATGGTGGTGACCCCACGAGTGTCACTGCCTCTTCTCAGTGAGAAACAGCAGAGAACAAGAACTGAGCAGAATACAGGGTTTAATATAGATGTATGGATGTTCTGAGGGGTAGACCTTTCCAGGGTAGATTGAGATTGAAGAAATAATTTGGCCTGATCTTCTGGCAATCTCAGGGATTGGTGGAAATTTTTTGATAGGGTGGAGACTGGCCACTCTCCACCCCCAGGGATTGGGAACAGCAGTTGTATCACCTAGGAAATACCATTCAGGCAGTTAGAGAAATCTGAGCTGGAGAAGGGTCTATTCATTGAACTTCCTTAGGGGCAGGGCCTGGCCATGAGAGTTCCTCAGAGGTAGTGCCTGGCCATTGGATTTCTTCAATGGAAGTGTCTGGAAGTTGAAGTTCTTGAGGCAGGGTGATAACTTACATGCATCAAAGTGTCAGGCTTGGCTACCAGAGTAGTCTATGGATGGAGTCTAGTAGCTGGAGGTCTCTAGGGTAGTGGTCTATAAGAGGTGTCTCTGCAATTGGCTAGGAAAGTCACCACTGCATCCCAAGCTGGTGTGAATATCCTAACTCAAAATGACAATCAGTTTAAAGTTGAGGTAGATAATTGTAGGCTATAATTTTTTAATTTTGCTATGCATGGACATAGATATTATTTATATATGATATTGCTATTCATGTAAAATGGACATAAAGAGTAAATATCACTTTTTTTTTCGATACAGGGTTTCTTTGTGTAGTCCTGGCTGTCCTGGAACTCACTCTGTAGACCAGGCTGGCCTTGAACTCAGAAATCCGCCTGCCTCTGCCTCCCAAGTGCTGGGATTAAAGGCATGCGCCAACACTGCCAGGTATAAATCTCACTTTTATAACAATTTCCCTTTTTTTCTCTTTGGTACTTGGTATTATTTGGTACTTCTATAATATTTAGCATATCCTGTTCTTTTTTCAAATATGTTTCCCCTGGGAACCTAGGATTTAATGTTGCCTCATCCACTTTGATCTTTACCTTTCCACACTGATCAGAGATCATAGTGGGCAATGTTAACAAAAAGAGAAATTATGTATAATCTTGAGGACATTTAAATACCGTGTAAGAGGCAAAAGAAAATAGTACCATAAGTCCAAGGAACAAGAGAAAGCAGAGAAAGCATATTTTACTCATTGCTGTTGTGCTGTTGTCTAATTTGTTTTAATGTTTCATTATGTTCTTATATCTACCACCATTCTAACCCTTATTTAATGACAGGCTCTCTTAGGGCTTTTTCATTTTTACACTCTCCAGAGTCCTCATAACTAAACTAACTGCAGCTGGCAAGAATAATGCCCATGCTATGAGGCAAATTGTAATCACCTGTGGAAGCAACCTCTTATCCCACACCAGGTATTAAAACAAAAATATTTTTACATAACATAACTGGTTACTTTTTTATGACACCAAAATTGTCATTACACTCTGCAGTCACTTTCCACCATCTATTCATCTGCTTATGTTCAGATCATGTTACCTGCTGATCCATTTGAACCTCAGATTACTGTATTTGTGGTGTTGCCTGGAGATAACTTCTAGGAATATTTTCTTTATCTAGGATGGCATCTGAATCTACCTTAAGATTATTTTCTATGGAATCATTTTTCTTTTTATTAGCTATTTTATTTATTATATTTCAGGTGTCATCCCCTTTCCCCTTTTCCCCTCCCTAGAAACCCCCTATCCAATCGCCTTCTCCTTTTTTGCTTTTATACCAATTTAGTTACATGCAAGTATTAAGGTCAGTTCTTGATTGAGGAAGTAGCAATACAATAGATGCAAATAGTTAAGGAACAAGCAAGACAATAATCACAAAATAGTTCAAAGAACAAGAAAAATTGTCCAAGGACAAGGAAGTGGGCTTCAGGCAGGAATCTGATATTAGGCTAGAACAAAGAAGTAATTTCAGGTAGGAATCTAAATCTTATGCTGGAACAAAGAAGTAATTTCAGGCAGGAATCTAAATATTAATCTAGAAAAAAGAAGTAATTTCAGACAGGAATCTAAATTTTAGGCTAGAATAAGACATGAAAATGAATTTGAACTAAGGCAGGGAAGTTAGCTCAGATATTTTGGTCATCCTGACAAGTCCTTAGAAACAGTGATCTTGATCTCGAAATCGATTCTCGATTCACGGAATTTTATTGCCTTGCTTGTTAGTAGGAAGAAAGGAGTGGTAAGGGGAAAAGTAGGGAGGGACAGAGAGAGAGAGGGAGAGAAAGAGAGAGAGAGAGGAGAGAGAGAGAGAG
>JANHMN010000005.1:6929133-6943028 GCA_030674055.1 Rhabdomys pumilio | reverse complement strand
GAGAGAGAGAGAGAGAGAGAGAGAGAGAGAGAGAGAGAGAGAGAGCTAGAAAGTGGAGTGAGACTATAAATCCTCAAAACTGTTATTTTTTTTTCTGACAAGGCTCCAGTTTTAAAAGTAAACATGTCCTCCTGAAACAACATCAACAACCGGAGACTGAGTGTTCAAATACATGATCCTATCTGGTCATTTCTCAGTCAAACTAACATAGGATAGGTAATTTTTTCCACTGTTAGATGATAGATGCATTCTCACTATGGAGAGTGTAAATATAGTATTCTGGCCCCAAATTTATGTACTATTAGTTTTCATTTTCTTGATCCCACAAATACAAATTCATGTTTATTAGCCAGTATCTTTAAAAGAATTTTATACAAAAGAACTATAATTCTCCAATCTGCTGCACATTTTGTTTTAAATTAATAATTGACTTCATTTTTCATTTGCTTACTCCTCGGTATAGTGATTTTTCCCCAAATTCTTCTAAATAACCACAGGTTTTCTTTCTTTTTTTTATATGTTTTCATAAATTTTTTTATTGGATATTTTATTTACATTTCAGATGTCATCCCCTTTCCCCATTTCCCCTCCCTAGAAAACACCTATCCCATGCCCCCTTTTTATTTTTGGTTTTATACAATTTTTTAAAATGTTAATCAAAGGCTTTATAAGTTTGGTAATGCTCAGTCAGAAGTGTAACCCAATACCCAACCTAGATATATCAACTATCTTTGACTGGTGGAGACATGTGAACATCTGCCTCCATGTCTCCTCTCTCTTTCTCTCTCTTTCTCTCTCTCATCACCAAGCTTCTCCTCTCCTTCTTATCCTCTCCTTACTCCTTCTCTTCCTCTCCGTACTCCTCCCACCTTAGCTCCTCCTACATATCACCCTTCCTGTTAAAATAAAACTTTTCTCTTAAAATACAATTAGAGCATAGTTATGCTGATTTGTACCAGTGAGGTACAAGATAGTCTTAATACCCAGTCCATCATTTTGTTGACTAACCAGAACTTCTGTCATCTCTCCTAAATAAAACACTTAGTTCTGAACCTGGATTTTTTCTTGGATTTAGAATGCATGTCAGCTGAAAACCATCCACTCAAATCTTTTCTCTCAAAGTAGATTGGCTATGAGACTATAAGTTTTCAACCCCGTCAAAAATTCAGAATGACTGAGTTAAATGAAATTATGGGAAGCACAAAGCATAGCTTCTAAAACTTAGCCAACTTATAGAGATCACTGAACACCTGGACAGCCCCCTATACTACAGAATGTTGGAGCATGTGATCTTCAGCCTTCTGGCCCAGGATCATCTGACAGACCATAGCGATGCAGAATTATTAAGGGCTGATTACTCTGTCGAGGCAGATATAATCAATTGACTATCCTGCAAGTGCGTACTTTTCTGGACAGTAATTTGTCTGTAGATGGGAAGAGGCAATTCTTGCCCAGTGGCTATCTCACCACAACTGGAGTAACTCCAAAGATGCTCAATTTCTTCTTAGAATCCAAGACAGGAAGCTGTCAGGAGCAGAAAGGTCTCTAATTAAAATGAACATTAATACAGAAATGTTTGTAGTGTCAATTCTGTAGACTTCTGACCTTTTGAAAATGAACTATCCATGTAAGGCAATCTGGACTGTTGTCTGTTAACTCCTCTCAGCTATTTCTAAATAAAATACAGAAAACACCTTAACAATAAACTTAAAGCCCTGAATTTGCTGTAGTCCCTTAACTCACAGGCTAACCATCTCAAATCAGTTAAAAAAGTTAAAGAAGGACTGGGTCTAAGCCTTGTATTCCTAACTGTATTATACAGGCACAATGCCTACATGAGTATCAATATTCATCTCACTTTTATATCAATAAGAAGCCCGTACCAATGGAAACCTTAAATTTGAAATCGAAGTAAATTTTGTACAGTTTAAGAAATTATAACTTCATCTTTAGAATAATTATGCAGATTTCTACCAATAGTCTATGGCTATGAAATAAATCCTAGCTAATCCTCCCTGTTCCAACAAAACCACTACTTTTCCCTAGAAGGACAGCCCAATATTAACCACCTTAGTCCTCAAGCCCAGGGAATAGGGGCACTGACTCATCATTAACTTCTTCAAGCTGATTATGGGCATTGAGATATTGGAAGAGGGGTGGGGGGAAGAGTAAATTGATAAGCCTCTGACACTGGGTCTTCACTGCATCCAGATGGAATTCCAGGACATCTGAGATTTGAGCAGATCTGCTCAGCTTGCTTGATGAGTAGATATACCAAGGCAGCATATTCTGCATTATACAATTGTCAAAACAAATTTTAGTATCAAGCTAACTTTTTTTATTTTTATATTTTCCATTCTTTGCTTTCTTTTTTTATTTAATTTTTTTAAAAATTTTTTAAAATTGGGTATTATATTTTCATTTCAGATTTTATCCCCTTACCCCACTTCCTCCCACCATCCAGAAACCTCCTATCCCATCCCCCTTCCTCATGCTTCTAGGAGGCTGTGCCCTTACCTACCCTCCATCCCCACTACTCCCTCCCCACTCTCACAATCCCCTCCCACTTTGTGTTCCTTTTTCATGGGACCAAGAATCTCCTCTCCCACCTATGCCTGACAAGGCCATTCTCCCCTATATATACAGCTGGAGTCATGGGTCCCTCCTTATGTGCTCCCAGGCTGGTGGTTTAGACCCTAGGGAGCTTTGTTTGGTTGGTATTGTTGCTTTCCTCATGGGGTCACAAACACTTTCTGCTCCTTTAGTCTTCTCTCTAACTTCTCCATTGGAAAACCCTTGATCATATCAGTGGTTAACTGTGAGCATCATCCTCTGAATGTGTCAGTCTCAGGCAGACGTCTAAGGAGACAGCTATATCATGTTCTTGACAGCATGCACTTCGAGCCATCCACATCAGTGTCTACCTTAGGTGACTGTACATGGGATGGATACCAGGTGGAATAGTCTCCAGATGGCCCCCCCTCCTTCAGTTTCTGTCCCATGTTTTGTTTCCATATTTGCTCCCTTGAGTAATTTTGTTACTCGTTCTAAGTAGAACTGAGGCATCCCCACTTGGTCTTCCTTCTTCATGTGCTTCATGTGGTTTGTGAGTTGAGTCTTGGCTATTCCAAGCTTTTGGGCTAACATCTGTTTAACAGTGAGTAAATACCATGTGTGTTCTTTTGTGATTGGGTTAACTCACTCAAGATGATAATTTCTAGTTCCATCCATTTACCTAAGAATTTCTTGAATTCATTATTTTTAATAGGTGAGTAATACTCTATTGTGCAAATATGTACCACATATTTTGTATCCATTCTTCTGTTGAAGGACATCTGGGTTCTTTCCAGCTTCTGGCTATTATAAATAAGGCTGCTATGAACTTAGTGAAGCTATGTCCTTGTTATATGTTGGAGCATCTTCTGGGTATATGCCCAGGAGTAGTATAGCTGGATACTCAGGTAATGCTATGTTCAGTTTTCTGTGGAACCTGCAGACTGATTTCCAGAGTGGTCATACCAGCTTGCAATCCCACCAACAATGGAGCAGTGTTCCTCTTTCTCCGCATCCTCGCCAGCATCTACCATCACTTGAGTTTTTGATCTTAGCCATTCTGACTGGTGTGAGGTGGTATCTCAGGGTTGTTTGGATTTGCATTTCCCTGATGACTAAGGATGTTGAGCATTTCTTAAGGTGCTTCTCAGCCATTTAAGATTCCTCTGTTGAGAATTCTTTTTTTTAGCTCTGTACCCCATTTTTAATAGGGTTATTTGGTTGTCTGGAGTATAATTTCATGAGTTCTTTGTATATCTTGGATATTAGCACTCTATTGGATGTAGGATTGGTTAAGATCTTTTCCCAATCTGTTGGTTGCTGTTTTGTCTTATTGACAATGTCCTTTGCCTTACAGAAACTTTTCAATTTTATGAGGTCCCATTTGTCAATTCTTGATCTTAGAGCATTGATGTTTTGTTCAGGAACTTTTCCCCTGTGCCTAGGTATTCCAGGATCTTCCCCACCTTCTCTTCTGTTAGTTTCAGTGTATCTGGTTTTAAGTGAAGGTCTTTTATCCATTTGGATTTGAGCTTTGTACAAGCAGATAAGAATGGATTGATTTTCATCCTTTTACATGTTGACCTCCAGTTGAACCAGCACCATTTGCTGAAAATGCTGTCCTTTTTCCACTGGATGGTTTTGGCTCCTTTGTCAAAAATCAAATGATCGTAGGTATGTGGGCTCATTTCTGGATCTTCAGTTCTATTCCATTGATCTTCCTGCCTGCCTCTGTACCAATACCATGCAGTTTTTATTACTATTGCCCTGTAGTACACTTTGAAGTCAGGGACAGTGATTACCCCAGAAGTTCTTTTATTGTTGAGAATAGTTCTCTCTATCCTGGGTTTTTTGTTATTCCAAATAAATTTGCAGATTGCTCTTTCTATCTCTGTGAATAATTGATTTGGAATTTTGATGGGGACTGCATTGAATCAGTAGATTGCTTTTGGCAAGATGGCCATTTTTACTAAATTAATCCTGCCAATCCAGGAGCATGGGAGATCTTTCCATCTTCTGAGATCTTCTTCTATTTCTTTCTTCAGAGACTTGAAGTTCTTGTCATACAGATCTTTCACTTGCTTGGTTAGGTTCACTCCAAGATATTTTATATTCTTTGTAACTATTGTGAAGGGTGTCATTTCCTTTTTCAGCCTGTTTATCTTTTGAGTATAGGAAGGCTACTGATTTGTTTGAGTTGATTTTATAATCCAGCCACTTTACTGAAGTTGTTTATCAGGTTTAGGAGTTCTCTGATGGAAATTTTAGGGTCACTTAAGTATACTACCATATCATCTGCAAATAGTGAAATTTTGACTTCTTTCTTTTCTATTTGTATCCCTTTGACTTCCTTTTGTTTTCTAATCACTCTATCTAGGACTTCCAGTACTATATTGAATAGGTAGGGTGAGAGTGGGCAGCCTTGTCTAGTCCCTGATCTTAGTGGGATTGCTTAAAGTTTCTCTCCATTTAGTTTGATGTTGGCTACTGGCTTGCTGTATATTGCTTTTTACTATGTCTAGGTATGGACCTTGAATTCCTGATCTTTCCAAGACTTTTAACATGAAGGCATGTTGAATTTTTTCAAATGCTTTCTCAGCATCTAGTGAGATGATCATGTGTTTTTTTTCTTTGAGTTTATTTATTTAGTGTATTACATTGATGGATTTTCGAATACTGAACCATCCCTGCATTCCTGGAATAAAGCCTATTTCATCATGATGGATGATTGTTTTGATGTGTTCTTGAATTCAGTTTGCGAGAATTTTATTGAGTATTTTTGAATCAATATTCATAAGAGAGATTGGTCTGTAGTTCTCTTTCTTTGTTGGGTCTTTTTGAGGCTTAGGTATGAGTGTAATTGTAGCTTCATAGAATGAATTGGGTATTGTTCCTTCTGTTTCAATTCTGTGGAATAGTTTGAAGAGAATTGGTATTAGATCTTCCTGGAAGGTCTGATAGAATTCTGAACTAAAGCTGTCTGGTCATGATGTCTCCAATGTTGACAGGCAGTGAACAGGAGACAGTGTGTGGTCGAGGTAGATAGTGGTCAGCAAAATTCCACAAGAGAGAACTGAGGTGGCAAAGTAATGGGGTAAGTAGATGGTCTGGGAGGGGAGAGCATTTAGGTGAAAGACCAGGAGTTAGAACTGGACCTCCATACATGAGTTCAAAGGGTGAGATGAGGAGAGAATGCTTGGGGAGAGCTTGTAGCCTGAAAAGAGCCAGAAGTAAAAGTTTTACCCAGTCAAGATGAAGTTCCTGTGACAGCTTAACAAGGGTGGTTTTTAAAGAGCAGTTAGTTTTTTTTATCTTACCTGAAGAATGAGAATGGTAGGGAATGTGAAAATGCCGGGGCATGTCTAGGGCCTTAGATAGAGTTTGAGAAACCTATGAAGTAAATTCAGGACTATTGTATGACTGGAGGGAGGCTGGGACACCAAATCGGGGGATGATCTCTCAGAGGAGGAGATCAGAGACTGTCTGAGCCCTTTTGTTAGTTGTGGGAAAAGCTTCTACCCACCCCGAGAAGGTGTCCACCAAGACCAGGAGGTACTTGACACGTTTGGCAGTGGGAATGTGGGTAAAGTCAAGTTGCCAGTCAGTTCCAGGAAGGGAACCTTTAGCTTGGTGGGTAGGAAAAAAAGTGCTATGATACCTGGAGTTGAGATCTGACATCTGACAGATTCTGCAAGAAGCAGTCATAGATTTTAAGAAACTTAAGTCCTCAGGAGTAGGCTGTAGGTGAGTTTTAACAAAATAAGAAAATGCTTGGCTGTTAGGATGAAAGAGTTGGTGAAGATAGGACAGAGTTTGACCAGTGTCAGGGGGTGTAGGTGGGGATGTGGGTTGCAGTGTGAGAATGTCCTGGGGGAGGGTGAGATGAGCCTAGACCCCTAAGGGCCACAGCTCTAGCTGCCTCATCAGCTCGGTTATTTCCCTTGGAGACAATAGAGTTGTCTGTCCAGTGGGATCTGCAGTGTACAATCCCAATAGCTGTGGGGAGATGGGAGGCCTTTAGCATGGCCATAATTTGGTTTGCATTAGTTACTGATTCTCCTTTTGTGGTAAGTCACCCGCTCTCCTTCCAGATAGCAGTGTGGAACAGGAGGATATGGAAAGCATATTTAGAATCTGTGTAGATGTTGAGGGATTGTCCCTGTGCCAGCTGGAAGGCACAAGTGAGGGCTATTAGTTCAGCCTGTTGGTTGGATGTGTGAGCAGGAAGGGCCTGTGCCTCCACAACCTTGGTGTCTGACACTATGGCATAACCAGCTTTCCTGGCTCCTTCATGTAAAAAAGGAGCTTTCATCTGTATACCAGTTATAGATTGCTTGAGGCAATGTGCCCTCCTGTATGTTTGAAGGATGAGGTAGTAGTTCCTCTAAACTTTCAGTGCAGGAGTGAGATAGGGAGTAGTTAGTATTAGGTTGAGGAAGAAGATTGGAAATATTAGGAGGTGGGCATGATTGAAAAGTGAGGGTAGAGTCTTCTATTAGAGCTACCTGGAGAGAAAGAACCCTGGAGGGAGGTAGAGTCTGTAGGCCTTTATAAGTTAGGAGCTGTGACAGGTTGTGAGAAGAGAGGACAGTTATGGGCGATCCCAAGGTTAGTTTCTTTGACTCTTGAATAAGGAGTTCAGCAGCTGCTAAGGTACGAATACAAGGTGCCCATCCCTGGATGGTTAGATCTAGTCATTTTGACAAGTATGCTACAGGTACAAAAGATGGTCCCAGTTGGTGACCTAAGACTCCAAGGACAAATCCTTCCTTTTCAGTTACTTAGAGGGAAAAAGGACGAGTCAGGTCAGGGAGATGTAAGGCTAGGGCCTTAAGGAGAGCCTGTTGGAGCCTTTGAAAGGGCTTAGTAACAGGTTTGAGAAGAAGTTTGTGGGTGGGGCCTAATGCTGCTTCATATAAGGGGAGGGAAAGCAGGGAAACGGAAGAACCCAGGAACGCAAAAAGCTAGCCATTCCTAGGAATGATAAAATCTCTGCCTTTGTAGAAGGAATAGTGAGATACTGAATTAGATTCTTTCTATATAAGGCAATAGCCTTGTGGGTTGGGGTAATTGTTAGTCCCAAATAGGTGACCTGAGGAGTAGACAGTTGGACTTTAGAAGGTGAGATCCTGTAGCCCCGACTGGAAAGGAAATTTAGAAGAGCAGCTGTGTCAGCTTGGCTAATCTCTAGAGAGGGGCTACAGAGAAGGACATGATCTATGTAAAGTACAATCTTAGATCTAAGGAGAGGTAAAGAGAGCAAGTCAGAAGCCAGAGCCTGGCCAAATAGGTGTGGGTTGTCCTGGAATCCCTGAGGTAGAACAGTCCAGGTAAGTTGGGTAGAAAGGTGGGTGTCAGGATCTGTCCAGGTAAAGGTAAATATGTCCTGTGATCGGGCATCTAGAGGGATAAAGAAAAATGCATCCTTGAGATCTAGGACTAAAAAATGAGAAGTCCCTGAGGGGATAGTAGAAAGAAGTGTGTAAGAATTAGCCACAACAGGGTGGAGGGGAACCACTGCAGAATTAATGCGTCTTAGGTCTTGACCCATGCAATAGGTACCATTAGGTTTCTTAACTGCTAGTATATGGGTGTTAAAGGGGGAAGAGGTAGGGTGAAAGAGTTTTTTTCTTAAGAGGTCAGAAATGATAGGCTCAAGTCCCCTGAGGCTCTGGAGAGAGAGAGAGGGTATCATTGAGCTTGGGTGATGTACCTGATAGAGTCCAGTAACTGAATGACAACAGGAGAATGATATTTAGCAACAGAGGGGTTCTGGATGTCCCAAACTCGGGGGTCCACCTGAGAAGCTGGTAAGGGAAATAACATGTTAGTGTTAGTAGGTTGACTGGCTAGAAGAAGAAGCAGTGGAACTGCTGGTGACTTGGTTTAGGTGACTTGGGGGAGCAAAGGAAATAGAGGCTCTCAACTTAGCTAAAATATTTCTTCCTAATAAGGGGACAGGATATGTAGGCACTACCAAAAGAGGAATGGGTGAGAGGTACACCCCTAAAAATGCAACTAAATGGGGGAGTCTGGTAGGGAAGGTAAGGTTGTTCTCCTACCCTGACAATAGGAATACACAAAGGTGAGGTGGGTCCCCAAAACTCCGTCAGGACCGAGTAAGTGGCCCCAGTGTCCAAGAGGAAGGAGATGGGTTTTCCACATACCATAATACCTACCCAGGGCTCCCTGCTAGTGATAAGTGTGGTCGGGTCAAGAGATCTCCTCCATAGCCAATTCTAGAAGGTCAACTGAAGGGTTCTCTGGGAGTGATGTCCATCTGTTCTGAGCGACATGAGGAAAATCAACACCCCAATGTCCCTTCTGATGGCACCTGGGACTCTGTCCCCTTGGCTTGCTGAGGTTGGGGCAAGCCTTTGCCCAATGACCATGTTGACCACATTTATAGCAGGAGCCTGGTGGTCCCTGAGCCTTCAAAGACCAGGAGTCTGGGGTAGCTACTGAGTCTGGTTGGATAGCCTTTGCCAGCATGTGGTATTTCTGTTTTCTGGCTTTCTCATCTCTCTCATGGTACACCTTGAAGGCCAGCGCCAAGACTTCTGCCTGTGGAGTTAAGGGCCCCCTCTCCAATCACCTAAGTTTAGCTTTTATGTCAGGGTAGCTCTGGGAAAAAAAGTAGGTCATCAGAAGTTGCTTACCTGATACCAACACATAGACATTTGATAAGAAGCCCACAATAGGAAACATGTCCAGGGAGCATTACATGCTTACTTATCCTGGAACATTGGTGACTCTATAAACATTTTCTTAGAACAGCTGTTCAGTAATACATTTGACCTTTGGGGAAAGAAATATATTCATTTATACAAAAGGTATATGGCCAATCTAGAAATCATCCTTTAATAAATTCATGGTTACACTGCTTGATTTTGTATTACAGTAATGAAATATTGAGACACATAAAATTGACCATAGTGTTCTAGACCACATCTAAAAGGGTAGACAAATCTTTTTTTAATCTATGTTCTTCGAAATGTCAGTTAATGGTTAATGCCCTTACACTTGATGAGTCTCTGGCCCTTTATATGCATTAGACACTGAAACACTGAACACTCTCTTTTCTTTAAGATCCATGTTTATGACTTTTAAAATACTGTATTATATTCACTTAGGCAACAACCTATGAACCATGTTCATACCTCTACTCTCAAATTTACAGTTTATATTTCTTTGATTATTAGTGCTACATGTACACATATGCATATGTTGCACAAAGATATCACTAGAACTTGCTGAGTTCATTTTTGTTGTTTATGTGTATATGATTTCAGAGTCTTCCACTTCATATTAGATAAGAAATTAGGGGACTCATTACTAGGAGATGCCCTGCCCCCTTTCCTAGCAGTTATTAGTTTTTCTATGGTTCTTTGTCTAGGGTTGGGGAACCATGGATTTTTCTCCCTTTCATTGTCTATTGCCATATTCTAGTCTTGTTTTGCAGCCATTTCTAGAAGACACTGTTTCACAGCAGACTTCCTAGTATTATGGCTATTAGAGTCTTTCTGTGTCCCTTCAGTGATGCTTCTGTACAGGTAAGGAAAGTATCAAGTGAAGAAGAAGCCCACAGAATTGGAGAGAATCTTCGCAGCTATTCATCAGAACAAAATTAATATCTAGAATATATAAAGAACTCAAAAGCAAAGAGGCAAGGTGATAACTGACTTTAAAAAAATGAACTAGTAATCTAAACAGAGAGTTCCCAATAAAAATACAAAAGTACTTGCCAAGAAATAAACCAAAAATATCCATCACCCTTAGCAATAAAAATGGAAATTAAAACAAATTTGAGAGTTCATCTCACACCAGTAAGAAAATCTGACAACAAATGCTAATAACATTTGGGAAATAGAGAACCCTCAATCATTGCTGGTAAAGATGCAAATTGGCACAGACAGCTTGGAAATTAGTTTGGAGAATCAGGAAAGGGAGAAATGATGTATTTATATTATAATCTCAAAAATAAAATAAAAATATAAAGAAACAAATGAATAATATATTTAAAAATACTATAGCAAAATAAATCTATCATAGGTCCCAGCTATATTACTTAACTGGCAAATGGCAAAAGGACTTGACATCTTACTCAGGTATTCATTGTCTATTATTTTAGTGTATTACATACATTGCCAAAAGTGTTATTCCTTTCAGAAGCTAGGAGGAAATAATGCATTATCTGGTTATTTCTGAAGTAAAATTATGTGGAAAATTCTTTGACAAAAGAAATAAATAAGTTTTGGAGGCACAAGAAGTATATTAAAACTTCAAATCAGAAAATTCTTAAAATAAAGGAATGATGGATTTATATGATGGTTGATATCTCCTTTGTCTAATCTCTCATGCAACAATTCCCTACCCACCCCAGCTCCATCTGTTTTCAATAATTTCCAGTGGATTATTTCTGCCCTTTCCTCTCCTTAACTATCTATTAATATTCATGAAATGTAGCCATTACAAAAAACAACCAGACCAAACAACAACAACAACAACAAAACTGCTTTCAAGTGTTCTTTCTGACGAATATTATTAAACATCCTGCCTTATATTCTGAAAGCACATGAGGAAAAAGGCACACAATGTGGCTCCTGACAACTTTGTAGGACATGAATCTTAAGACTTGGAAAAACATGATGAAAAAAATTTAAATGATGGACATATGCTTGTAGGAGCACATAAATAACATGTAGGGAAACAGTCAGTACTTAAATACTTGTAATCATTTTATTGAATGAAATATATAAAAGAAGTTTTAGTTTTTATGGATTAATGGAGGAAGGTACAGAATTAACTTGTACATGGTATTTTACATTTCTAAGAGGAGCTGTGGTAAATTGGGATTAATTTGTTAACTTTGGGGAAATGTATACAGTTTGATTTATATATTGATAGGTACCCATTTCCTGGTTTTAGTTTATATTTTATAATATCTGGTTGTAAAACAGCAATGGTAACCAACTACACTGTCACTCTGTCACTAAGATTTTATTATAAGCAGTATAATAGTATGTACTGTAAAAAGTATTTCATTTAGCTAAGTACTTGTCCTATTAGTACTTGTCCTATTATTCTAACAAGATACACTCTCTTCTTCTATGGCTTATCGGCACAAGTGGGAAGTTGAAGTGAACATTGCTTTCAAAGTAATAGCAGAAATGTTGACATAAATTAGGCTCTTGGCTGAACTTATTTATAAAGTTCACCAATTAACTGGTGGAGTTTCTACTTCACTGCCTGGTCACATGCAGGGCAGAATTCATGCTTAACAAGAGCATATTAAAATGACAGTTTATGGTAAATTTCTTTTTTGGAGATTACCATCAAGTAAGAAAAGACACATTTGTGTATGTATATCAAATGCATATACTTACATTTATGGCTGCAGGTATTTGAATTACTTGTATATATTTTGTAAAAGAAATTCTCTTTTGTGATGTTTCCTGTAAATTCTGAAAAACAGTATGTGAAAGGAAGACTTAGGAGAAAATTTGCCTTTCCAGTGTGTGCATTATTTAGGCTAAAAGTATTAGACTTTCTTCTTTGAAATACCAAGTCAGAGAATTCATGTTTTTGTCCTCAAGTACAATAATATGTTGAAAGTAAATGTGGCATGCAAACAATTGATTAAGCATAGGAAAATGTGACCTACTCCTAGTATTACATACACATATATGCATAAATACATATATGCATACGCATATGCAAGGACACAAAAACATAGATAGAGGCAACATTGAGTTCTAAGATGTGATATTAAATAACAAGAATCTTAAAATCTCAAATAGTGACTAAATAGTGGTATAGAGATTTCTGTATCAGAGTGCACTGGGAGAGGCTGGAAAAATCTTAGATATTATATTTCTTTTCTTTATTTCTTTTTTTTTCTTTTTTTTTTTGGTTTTTCAAGACAGGCTTTCTCTATATAGCCTTGACTGTCCTGGAACTCACTTGGTAGACCATGCTGGCCTTGAACTCAGAAATCCGCCTGCCTCTGCCTCCCAAGTGCTGGGATTTAAGGTGTGCGCCACCACTGTCCAGTCGATATTATATTTCATAATTTATAGCTAGTATATTTTCAAAAAGATAAGGCCCCAGTAAGGAAGTGAACTTACACATTGGACTAGCTAAACTTTAAGATGGTTTCACAATAGAATATAAGGAAGCAATTACAAGCAAGGAAATCCAGCCTAGTGAAACTGTAGAGTCATTTCCCATCATAAGGTTGGGAAGAGTAAGACACAGAATAGAACATGCCAGCAGAAGGTAAGATAGTGATCACAGTCATGGTACTTGCAGAGGTTACGTCCTATCCTGTAAGACCTTAAAACAAAACAGAAAAAAATGAAACAATGGACATTAAGATTCGTTTAGATTTTCCTCTGAAAGTAAAAATAAACCCTTTTGTAAGGAAAATGTTTTGTGATTTTTTTCATAAGAATATCAATAGAAAAACAATCCCAAGCTTGAAATTATTTCAATTATAAAAGGAAATACAGGAGTGGTAGCTAGAATAGGAGGATCAAGTGTAGAGATAGAGGGATGAGTCATATAGGAGAGGGAATACAGGGAGAAACAGCTAAAATTAAGTATCATTTGAGGAATAGTGTGTTGTCTTAGTCAGGGTTCTACAGCTATTTAGAGACACTATGACCAAGGCAACTCTTAGAAAGAAAACATTTAATTGGTTCTATCTTATAGTTTCAGAGTTATAGTTCATTATCATCATAGCACACAGGCATTTATAAACCTGGAGAAGTAGTTCAGAGATCTACACCTGGATCTGCAGACAGCAAGACAAGAAAGAAGAACACTCGGCATGGCTTGAACTTTTGAAACCTAAACTTATAACTGAAACTCACTGATAATTTAAATAGATGGGTCTATGACAATCATTTTCATCCAAACCTTTATAGGCCTGCAGCTATATCATAATGTAAAATGCATTCAGTTCAACATCAAAAGTTTACATAGTCTATAACAGTCTCAAAACTATTTAAAAGTTTAAAGTCTCTTCTGAGACATATGGCAGTCTCTTAGCCAAATCCCCCTGTTAAAGTAAAATCAAAAGGCAGATCACATATTTTCAATATATCAAGGTACAGGATATACATTATCATACATACCTCCCAAATGGGAGCAAATGGAGCATAGTAGAAAAATACTGGAGCAAAGCAAAATCAGAAACCACCAGGGCAAACTCCAAATTCTGTACCTTCATGTCATGTCAAAGTACTCCGTATCTTCAATTCCTTTCAGCTTTGCTGACTATGACTAAAGCACCTCTCTCTCTCTCTCTCTCTCTCTCTCTCTCTCTCTCTCTCTCTCTC
>JANHMN010000005.1:6852763-6925927 GCA_030674055.1 Rhabdomys pumilio | reverse complement strand
GAGAGAGAGAGAGAGAGAGAGAGAGAGAGAGAGAGAGAGAGAGAGAGGAAGAGCTGATCCTATTCTAAATAAAATGCTTTTTTTATTGTGGAAAAAATGTTCAATGTCATTAATTATCATGGAAATGCAAGCCAAAATGACAGGGAGATTTTGTCTTACACCTTTAGAATGGTGAAGATCAAAAACTCAAATGATAGCACATGCTAATGAGAATGCAGAATGCCGAGGAAGGGAATACTCCACCATTGCTGGTGGGAGTGAAAACTTGTACAATCACTTTGGAAGTCAATTTGGCAGGTTCTCAGAAAGTTGGGAATTCATTTACCTGAAGACCCAGATATACCACTCATAGATATTTACCTAAAAGATACCCAACTGTACCACAGTGACACTTGGTCAACTATATTTAAAGCAATGTTATTTGTAATAGCCAGAAACTGGAAACAACCTAGATGTCCCTCAACTGAAGACTGGATAAAGAAAATGTGGTACATCTACACAATGTAATATTATACTGATATTACAAACAAGGGCATCATGACTTTTCTAGGCAAATGGATGGAACTAGAAAATATTATCCTGAGTGATATCTGAGTGACAACCCAGACCCCAAAGGATATTCATGATATGTGCTCACTTATGAGTGAATATTAGCCATAAAATACAGGATACCCAACACTCCACTCCACATACCCAAATTAGCTAAACAAGATCAGCCCAAGAAAAAAAAATGCTTGAATCTCACTTAGAAAAAGGAATGAAATAGTCCTATGGGGCAGATGGAGGGAAGGAACTGAGTGAGAGAGGGGATGGGGATGAAAATTGGGGGTGTTTCTGTATCAGGTCTGGGGAGAGAGAGAGGGGGAGGGGAGATGACCAGATGGCTATGGTAATGAATGGAAAGCTGAGAATGAATGGAAAGCTGATTTGAACATAGTTGAGCAAGTATCCCTGTGGTATACCGGGGCATCTTTTTGGTATATTCTAAGGAGTGGTATAACTGGATATTAAGGTAGAATTATTCCCAGTTTTCTGAGGTGGTGGTAGGTGGGCAGAATCCCCAGGACCTACCAGAGACTTGGGATGATAGGTGCTCCCAAAAATCAGTGAGTGCTACCTTAGCTGAGACTCACAGCAGTGGGAGTATTGGAACCTGAATATCCCACTTCCTCTAGCCAAGCAAGACCTCCAGTGGAGGGATAAGGACAACAACCCACCCACAAAACTACTTTTGAATATATATATATATATTTAAGTATATATGTACTTAAGTTCAAGTATGACTAAACAGGGTCAAAGTGGATTGAGGACACCAAGAACACAAGGCCCTCTATATTAGTAAGATATATGATCAGGCAGCACACACTGGGCCCAGAAGTATCTCCAATTAATAATAAATTGCCAATGAAAATTTAGTTTCCTCTAAGGAAGTCTCACTCTGGAAACAAACTACTCTTAAAGGTAACCTGCATGACCAACTATTGTAGATGGTCAACAGAAAATGAACTTAATGGCATCTTTGGAAGTACTTTGAATCATGTCATGCCGTGCTTACTTATTTTCTATTTTATTTTGTTTATATGTTTATTTTATCTTTTTTTTTATCCCCTAAGGTCTTTACATGTATATCATAGCTTTCAGGTTTGTGGTTTTTAGGATAACTGAACGTGCAAATGTGTTGGTCTCCGGGTCTGTATCTGTTTCTTGTACTTTTTCTTGAGCTTTTTTTCTTCTTGTTTGTTTGTTTTATTTTTCCTATTCCACTGTGTTACCTTTTGTTTTATCTTCTACTTAATTTTATTTTATTATTACCCCTTAGAATCTGTGCTTACTTTCTAATAAGTCATAAAGGGAGTGGATCCATATGAGAGGGGAGATGGGGAGGAACTGAGAGGACTAGATGCAGAGAAAACTACTCAGTGTATTGTATGTGAAAGAAAACTATTTTCAACAAAAGGAAAAATAATAAAATGAAATAATATAAATAAAATTACATGCTAAAGCTAACCACGAAGGAGAAATAGCTATGTAGTGTAACAAATTATAAGCTTAGCATGTCCCAAAATATGGGTAAAATGATCTGGAAAAGATTATATGACTGTGTGTTTGAAATAATGAACATTGTATAAAGAAAAAATTTAAATATTATAATAAATGAACTAGAGTGTTTTCATAAAGTATATGCAGAACATTAATAATTGAAATAGAAAAGAGTGTATATACAAATAGTTTGGTCAAGCACATTGCAAAACCTTAAAAATGGGCAGAAATAGAATAAAATACAAATGTTTACATCTAAATATACATATATATATACACAAATATATATAGATGTATATACTTGAAACCATGCATGTGCAAAAAATATAGACATTAGCACACACCTAAATAGACACATGTATGCACAAAATACCCATGTATACACTTTAATATAAACATGTACATACCTAAATATACACATATGCATACACAAACATAAATTATTATCAAAAAACGAGGACTGTGGTTGTAACATAGAGGCATAACATTTGTGTAAGATGTAATATAACCTGGATTTGATTCCCACCACTGAAAAATAATGTGAACTCTTTTTTGAAAATTGTCTTTGAGCTGGACGTAATATCACAGACCTGTACCTTACCATCAGAGAGTCTAATTCTGGGTTACCATGAGTTTGAATATATATTGGAATATATAACAGATTTGTGTCTGAAAAAGTGATCTAAATCAAAATATCAATCATAGACTTGAATGAAAAACATCTTAGTAATTAACAAAGAATTTAATAATGAATATAACATTTTATAATTACATCAAAATTACAAGTTAAATATCAGTTATGAGAGTCAACTTTATCACTTTCTTATATGTTTGAATATTTACTTATGAAAATTATGACCTTGAATAGTTTATGGACACATACAAATTATTACAATTAAGATTTATTAATTATTAACTAAATAAAAAGTTCACTTCAACTCATGAAGAAAAGATGTAGCAAAATTTGTATATAGAAAATTCTGTTTATATATAAAAACTTAGTTATATATAAAAAATTCTGAGATAATGTGCTGTATTCAACTTATGAATGATAGATGACAAATAATGAATTCAAGTAAAGAGACCAGAAAGGTACAAAAATTAATTTAGAAAATAGAATTTCAAGTTATATCAGTAAAAATCATCAGAACTCAGCTATTTCTTTAAAAAAGTGGCAATCATCAGATAAGATTGCCTGAGGATGAATGGTAAGATAGCAAAAATAATATCATTGATTAAAGGTTATTATTACAAATATTCAAAAAAATTCAAACATGATGAGAGAATTTACAGCCGCAAGTGGTCACTAAATTTTAAAATTAACTGGAGTGAAATTTTACTAGAAAAATTTAAAATTGAAACAGTATATGTGTGGTATGTTTATATATAGTGTTTTTATATCCTAAATTTTATCCAATACCAAAATCTCAACGTAAAAAAAAACTTGCTCAATTTGAATGACTAACCACTATTCTGTGTTTAAATCTTTTTAAACTTTAAGATTATAATTTGTTGGAAGCAATGTGCCTCACATGCCTTTGAGCTTACAGACATTACTTAAAAAATTCTTCTTTGAATCCATAGCAGCTGAGAAATCTATTCTCCCCACAGCTCTTGGCACCACTTCTGTAACAAGAGCTTAAAAGAGCAAAGACCTATATTTCAAGGCTTCTGGAAAATAACTGATATTTTAGGGCATGATCCTAACACATCTGATAATATTCCGGGCCGGAAGAGTTTAGACATTTCCTTTGTCTTGTTAAAACGTACTCTACAATACAAGAGCCATTTTATTGACCCACCTGGCCCAATTAATCTATGAATTATATTTTTAACCTTGACACTTCATTGTTACTGTGAGAAAGTATTTCAGTTTGACATATTTCTTCCTCATCTTAACATCTTGGTATAAAAAGGCAAAAACTCTTAACACTAGGTAATAGTTATAAAATATGTGAACCAGAAAGAACTGGCACAAGTATGGTTTAGATCTAAATCTACTCTGACAAAAGGGAAATGTTTCATGTTGGGTTATGTAGCTTACGTATAAAGAATAGCCACAATACAATTATGCCTTCATATGTATGCATGTATGCCTACATGCATGTATTTGCATATACATCAAAAAAGAGAATATAGGCAGTGTGTATGTTATTACTCCTGTTCCATTTTATGAACAGAACTTGAAAGTTTAAGAGCCCTCTATCTAGGTCATATAGTTAACTAATATTTGTACTATAACTAATGTTAAGATTTGCTTGTTTACTCTGTATTGGAGTCTAAAATAATTTGAGGATGGCTACTGGCTACAAGTAAAATAATAATAGCCCTGTTAGTTTTATTACCTGCTTAGTAATAATATTACAATTCCATCATTAGAAAACAATAGCATGTTTATTTGTCTTATTTCCCCATTTTAAACAAGTTACTAATCAATTTCTACCAAAACAGACCAGGGCTAGGTGCCATAGACTCCCATAACTGAAGGCAGTTCCAATATAGTAATTGTCTTTTTGTGTGTACAGAGAAGAAATGGATATTTGCTGAGCAGAATATTTCCCTAAACTGGGCCATAAATCAATTTGTTCTGAAAAGAAAAGAGAGAATACTAAAATGGAGGAGAATATAATATTCATAATTTAAACCTATGTCATTAATATCTTCCTAGATGTTGAAAATTTAGTCTAACTCTTAATTAGACAGTGACTTGAAATATTTTCTTACTGCCATAACATTTTGACTGTTAAGTGCCACCGTGATGTGGCCCCTGGCTAGTTCAGTTTTATTATGGAGACCAAAACTTTAGACTTCTAGAGGACAGTCAACCAATAACTAATTGAAAAATTTTGTAAAATTCCCATGAGGTTAGAAAACTTACTTAGATATGAGTTGTTGAAATTGCACTTGATTTCAAAGCAGCCAGTTATTTACCAATCTGAATGAATTTTCAGGTCAAACAAACACACACAAAAAGCTTCAGCTTTTGTTCCCATGCAGCCAGATTGTCACTCATTTTCATAATGGCAAGAGGATTTGTGTTGGAGACCCTATACTGTAGTAGTATGCAGCAGGTTTTCTGTATTAAAATGCTAGAATTGATTGCACCCTAACAAAGGTGTCATAACTAAAGCATTTGTTCAAGCTCTTGACAAAATACAATTAGAGCACATGGCTAAAGGCTACATGTGAATACTAACTGTTATACATATTTTCTTATTGTCTTAAATAAAATATAAGCATTTTTGCTTAAACATATAATATTCATTTATTCTCATATGAATAACTCCTATATAATCACTCTGTCACGATGAGAATCTTGCAGACCGTAAGGTAAATATATTCTTCTGGGTGATGCCCCATGAAGATGTTCCTTATTGTTAATTTGTTTCCTTATTTTACACATCCATTGCCAGCAGGCATTCTTCTATTCCTGCCTGCTACATGTTAGTATGCACTAAAAATCTTACATGGAAGTGCTGAGGATATTTAGGTCATTTAACAGCAGCAGTAAAATATAAATTAAAGGGAAATTGCTGACATCATTAGTATGAAGCGTTAACATCTGCAGGTTACACATGCCAGATGCATAATATCTGTTAATTATGGTTGTAGTAGGAGACCATTGGGAACATGAATCAGGATTTATGTAAAATTTTTGCTATGTTCAGAAAGACAAAATTCTACTTTATAGACTTGTAAAAATGAAGGAAATTATGTGGGCAGGAGTATTGATAGGTGATACAAATATTTTGTGAATGACAATCTATTCCATTTTCATTTAAGGGCATATAAATAATCCCAGTATTAATTAAATGAAAGCATAAATTTAATTTTTTTATTAAAAAAGATAGCAAATATTTAGTTAAACTTACTCCTATGGTATCTTCTATGATTTTTATTCATTTCTAAATTATACTGATTCTTATTCACCACTACTATTTTAACCTCAACATTATATAATTAGTTTTTGTTTATACATGTCATTTATTTGTTGTTTTGGTTTATGCTCTTTTGAATTTCTGTTTGAAAGTATGGATAAATCTGTTATTGTGTTATAAATATCTGCATCTAAAACTGGAGAAATAGCTCAGTGGAAAAGAACACTTGGTGCTCTTCTAAAAGACCAAAGTTCAGGTTCCAGCAACCAAGTTTAATAGTGCACAACTTCCTATGATTACTGTTCCAGAAAATTGAACAACCTCTTTTTCTAGGTTTCATGAGTACCTACAATCTCCCTCTCCTCCTCCTCCCCCTCCCCCTCCCCATCTCCCTCTCCCTCTCCCTCTTCCTTCTTCTCCCTCCTACTCTCTCCCTCTCCCTCTCTCCCTCTTCCTCTCCCCCCCTCCTTCTTTCTCTCTCTCTCTTCTCTCTCTCTCTCTCTCTCTCTCTCTCTCTCTCTCTCTCACACACACACACACACACACACACACACACTTAAACTAAAAAATATATATCTGTTGGAAACACATATTATCTGAAGTAAAACATTCAGTGATTTGATGAATTTACATTCACTCAAAGAGAGAAGAAAGTTCTAAGGAAATGTGCCATGGAAGTGTTAATGAAATAAGGAAATAGTTAATAGGTATTCATATCCTCAAATTTTATTAAATATAATTTGCAAAAATATCTTAAGCATAAATCATCCATACATACTAATTGCCATTTGTATGTGTATGTATGTGTGTGTGCATACACACATGTGTGTTCACATATGTTCATATATATGTGTGCAGGAATAAATGTATGCATGTGCACATACATATATGAAAGCAAAAGGTCACCTACAGGGGTTGTTTCTCCTCAGGTGCTTTTCATTCTGCCTATTTTATTGGTAGTAGCAATGTCTTCAAAAGTTATCTAAGGTTCTCCAATTAGGATAGGCTGGCTGGTAAGGGCATCCCAGAGTTCCCTTTCTCTGGCTTCTCAGTGCTGGGATTATTTGTTTTTTTGTTTATTTTTGAAATTGTATTTTAATTGCACCATTTCTCCCTTCCTTTCACTCCCTTCTAACTTTCTCGTTATACCTCTCCTCACTCTACTGCAAACTTGGGACCTCGTTTTTCATTAATTGTTGTTGCATGCATATATGTATTTGCATATGCACACATATTCTTTGCCCAGATTTTTATGTGTATTTTGAAGTTTGAACTCAATTCAAACTGCATGTACTTTATTCACAGAGCTAGCTTTCCATATCCTGATTTTTTTGTTTTTCTTAACTTTTCTTATGTTTTTCTTCTTCTCTTTAGGAAACTAAAAGTTATATCTTCATAGGAGGATTTTAAAAATGTACTTTTCTGATCACATTTGCAGCATTCTTGCTTCCATCCACCCAATTGTAATTTTTACTAAAATTCATTTAAGTATCATTTCTTAAACTCCTTTATAAGAAAAGAAAATTCTTAGTCATAGAAATGTTTGTGGATCACCCACCTAGTAGCATATTTATACATTATCTGAAGTAATTGATGACAGATGCTATGGTTGATCTTTTCAATCTTTGACATGAATCACATTTTTGCCATGTTGAATTAGACAGAAACGTTACACTTGCAAAAATCAAGTCACTTTATTTCCAAACACATTAAGCAGATAATTTCTTTATAGTATTTATCTTTCCTATCAGTTCATCTTAAATATTATTCACCTTTTGTTGCCTTATTCATGTTTGCATATTATATAACTTGTGACTAACAACTGAAGCCTTCTTTGATGTCCCCGATTTACAACCCTGACATATTAAAAACAAATTCTAAAAACCACATCTGTACATATATTGAAAATTTTATGTTTCCTCTATACTTATGACTTTCTCCTCTTTAAACTTTTATGTCTGATTTTTTTAAATGTCAGTTTTTGCCTCATTTAACTATTTGATATAGGAAAATATTTTAAATATTCTAGCCTTTAGGATACCATTAAACCTATTTTGCCAAAACCGGAATTTTCTTCCAGTGATACTTTGTCTTTTTAAATATATTTTACAACCAAAATAATTTGCATTAGTTTGACATATTTGTTAAAACTCAATATAAAGAAAATAGAACAAATTGACTGTATTTTATACTTCAATCAATTTTCATACTTGTATAATCTAGAGATGGTACAAGTTACTATTTTCCAAAAGTTTCTTGGTACAACTTTTTAGGCATTGCAGTTTCATTGCCTGTCATATTAGTCATGTATCTGCCTTCTGTTAGAAGTGTTTTGACAGTTAATTTAATATAAATGAAATTACATAGAAAAAGCTGGTTTTTGACATAACATTAATCCATGCTATTTTAAGATTTAGTCATATTGTTTCAGGTATACATGACTAGTTTATATTCATTTTTGTATAATATTCCACTCCTTGCTTATTTAACTGATGATGAATATTTGCCTGGTGTCTAAGTCTTACTATTCTAGATAAAACTATCAGAAAAGTTCACAAACAAGTAATTATTACTCCTATAAAGCTTGAGTAATCCAGTTGATCCACAACCTCACAAGCATTTCAGTTAGCTAATTCAGGTTTGCTCTCATTTCCTTCATTATTGATGACTTCAAACATCTTTTTCATTTGTTTGTTGATGATTCATTATTATTCAAGTCTCATATTTCAAAATGAGTACTCAAAACATTTAATGTTTTGTTTGGTGAAATCTAGAGGTTTCATACATAATTTTTCTCCCAGTATGCAGTTTGCATTTTTATTTTCTTAGCAATACCTTTTCAAGATCACATGTATTTAATATTTATAAAATATAACCATATTTTTCTTTGATATATGCTTTTTGTGTTCTATGAAACAAGCATGGCTATTCCACTATATGAAGACTTTATTTCTTCAGATCATAATTTGATTCTGTTATCTTTTGAATCATTGTTTATATTCAGAAATACTCTTCTGTCTTTTTTCATGAATTCTTGCTGGTTTTCCTTATTAGTTCTATTGCCTTTCTTTGTAGACTCTTCATGGACTTCTACAAAGATTATAATGTCACAATAAATAAAGATAATAACTATAAATTTAACCCATTCCCCTATAATCTCTTGATCTTGTACTTTTTCTTTTTGCTACTGGTCATAGGTTCAGACATCTAATATAAGGTAGAACACTTGTGAAGGACTTGTTTTTACTTTAGGATGTGTTGGATAATTATAATTGTCTGCAGAGTAGCAAGTTTAAAGACTTCTAGAGCCTTTGGTAACTATGGATACCCATAGTTCTTGACTAGGAAATTGGTGTTCAACTTTAGTAATATAGGGAATATAGAATTTCAAGAAACATTAAGATACTGTTTTATGGCTTTAAGGTTTGCAAAACTTGGTGACCCACCTTAATTGCTAGGAGACACACATGAAGACCAAGCTGCACATCTGTTATAAATGGGGGTGTGGCTAAATTCAGCCCCTACATGCTCTTTGGTTGGTGGTTTAGTCTCTGCGAGCCCCCCTGTGAGCCTCCCCGGCTATTGATTCTGTATGTCTTCTTATAGTTTCCTTGACTCCTCAGGCTTGCTCAGTTGTATACCCAACTCTGCTACAAAACTTCCTAAGCTCTGCCTGATGTTTGGCTATGCGTCTCGTCTCTGAATGTTTCTATCTGCTGCTGGATGAAGGAAGCCTTTCACAAAAAAGTTATGCTAGGTACCTGTCTGCAAACATAGCATAGTATCATTAATAGTGTCAGAGGTTGGCTCTGTCATGTTGGGCTAATTATTGATTGGCTGTTCTTTCAGTTTCTGTTCCACTTTTATCCCTGTAAATCTTGTAGGTAGAATAAATTTGGGGTCAAAAAATTTTGTGGGTGGGTTGATATCCCTCTCCTTCCATTGGAAGACCTGCTTGGCTAGAGGAGGTGGCCATTTCAGTCTCTATATCTCCTGCTGGTAGGAATCTCAGCTAGGTCATCCTCATAGACTCCTAGTAGTTTCCGTCATCCCAGGTCTCCATCTAATCTCAAAGATGTTCCCTACCAATTTCCATTCTCACTCCAAGGTCTAAAATCCTGGGTAATAAGGAGGACCCTAGGATGTGTGAATCTCACTCAGAAAGGGAGACAAAATTGTCATCAGAGGTGGATGGAGAGCTGGAACTGAGTGGAAGATGGAGAGAGGAGAGGTATGGGATGGTGATGGATAAAACAAACGTGCAAAATGAATTCTACAGTACATATTTTATGCCAATTAACATTCAATAATAATATATTTTATAAGGACACATTCATATTTAGAGGAAAGAGATTAAACACCTAGAAAAACAAAGAAATAAAGATATAAAGTAAGCCAAGATCCTTTGCTTACTACAATGATAAAAACATTCAGTAAAATAATAAAGCATTCTCTAAATTTTAATTTTGAATTTAAAATATTGCAATAAATTAAATTTCATGCAGAAACAAATTACAGATTAGATATATTATGATATATTCAATGTGATCCATTTTAAGCAGACAGATGTGAGATATTTTACTGAATATGATTTGGCAGGGTATAGGAGAACACTGTATAAACTCCTCAGGGATGTAGGGCTCTCCATTTGTCCTGGGGACCATGACTGGTGATATATTTGAGACCATAGTATTCAGGAATGAGCTGCTTCTCAGCAACCATGTCTTCAAATTTGTCTGCATTAATCTTGGTTAAGCCCCACTTCTTTGAGATATGAATCTTCTGTTGGCCTGGGAACTTGAACTTGGCTCTGTGCAGAGCTTCAGTTAAAAGTTCCTTATTTTGTAACGTGGTATAGATGGACATGATAGCCAGGTCAATGTGAAACCTGGCCTCTGTGACCTGGGGCTTCCCAAAGGCACTATACCTACCTGTCTGGAGCCTGTCAACCTTAGTACAGGCCAACATCTTGTTGTTAAGAAGTTATGTATTTTTGCCTTTTTCAGTCCCAAGTCAAAGATATGAATCTTAGCATCAGGAACACTTTGATAGAAGTGAGACTTCGGATATAGTTCGTTCTTACAATACTGGTAACACCCTGCAGGGCAGCAGCCCATGATGACAATAGGATCATTGCTGGCATGCTAGAAGAAAAGAGAATGTGATCCATTTGATTTTGCATATAGCCTCAAAACATTCTAAGCAGTTGCATAAATAGGCTGAAGGTGGTTCTTACAACAGAGCAATGGCTCTAAAATGGAACAGTGTTTAGTTTTGCTAATGAATCTTTCTTTCTTCTTCTTCTTTTATTTCTTCTCAATAATACTGTGTAACTTTCATAGTAAGAAAGATAACTCTTATTTCCTTAGAAACATAAAGACAATTACAATGAACAAAATGGCTGCAAATTACCACAATTACCATTATTATTTTCAGGTCACAGAGACCCAATAATACACTAGAATGTGGCCAAAGTGAATACATGTCTTGCAGAGGTCAAAACCATTTAGCCATCACCACAGCAACTTCTTTACCCACTGAAAAAGTCATTGTGTAAAGGCAAGGTCCTTATCATTTTTCTGGAATGGTAATTACTATGATGGTCATGGACTATTACTTTTGACAGAGGTGATCATTGTAATATTTTTAAATATCACAAGTTAAAGAAGAATTTTAAGTTAGAGCAAGTGTAAGTTAGTATTTAATTCAATTAAGATGTATTTAGTAATGTTAATATACTAAATGAAAGCTAAAATGAAATCAATAAAATACAATAATTATGAGAAAATTCTGCTATTATAAAAGAACCAGAAAAAGCCTTTACACTGGGAAAAATGTGTAAAGGTACTAGAAAATATCATGACAAACTAATAACAACTCTCAGCACAAATAATAAAAATATCATTTGATTTGATTAAGGAAGAGATAATTTAACATGACCAGTCAAACACATCAGGGGTAGAACATCTATTCATTTTAGCATTTCTCATAGGACATTTAATCATTTGATATTGAATTCTTTGAGATTTGCAGAGACAAAGAAACTTTATGTATTTTTATGTTCATATATAGTGAATTAAATAATTGTTACATCAAATCTTGCTGTCTTTAAAATTGTTGTCTCTAAGGCTATGAAATCTCTTCATATTTTGTGGATTTTGAGCTCAGTGTGGACTTATTTTACCTCTATCATTATGAAACATGAATTTACAGTACAAAGGCAAAAAAGGAGGAGGAAGGATGAATAAGGGATTAATGGGGGGGATGGGGAAGAGGGATGGCATCTGATATGTAAATAAATAAAATATCGAATAAAAAAAGAAAATTGAGAATTCAAGCTGTCTTATTATTTGTGACATATTAATTGCCTATCCAACTATTTCCCATCTACCTTTCTTTCTAAGATAACTTCATTGTGTTCAGATAGGCATTTCCAAATCATATGATACATTTTGTAACATCATCATGTGTATTGGGTGATATTTAATTCTCCAATCCAATTAGGACCGGTCAATGAAAACACAACTCAGTAATTATGAATATATTCTATAAGCCTAGATTGGGCAGATACCCCTACACTACTCTGTTCCCCAGCTATGAGACCCTTATAACTTGAGGGTTTTCCAGACCCTGCATTTGTCCTTCTACCTCCTGCTTCTCAGTTGTCCTTTCTCTCTTCTCTCACCAGTAGTCTCTGTTGTCTCCTTTGTCTTCCTCCTCCATTGTCTTCCTCTAGTTGTCCTGCAGTTGTCCTCTCCCTTGCTCTCTTCCCACCAACCTTTATATCTCCACCTCCCCTTCCTCTGCCCAATCACTGGGTCTAGCCTTATTTTACAAATTAAGATGGACAGAAGGTTCACTAGAATTCACTTGTGTAATGAATTCACAGGAAAGGGGAATTAGCATCAAAATACAAGGCCTGGGCTATCCACAAAAATCATGGTCAATGAGTATTGGAAAGAGACTCTACATAGCAGCGAAGGGTAAGGACACTCAACGTTTTTTAAATTTTTATGTTATACTATATACAAATGCGTGTGGACCCTATTTTACATTTGTAGCATGGCATAGTTGTATGTGGCACTAGGAACTACTATAACCATTTGCCCATAAGCTGAAGGAGGATGACAGGATATAGAAGTGTAAAGAACCAATGAACCATGGAGTGAAGCATTAGAACTATGACTAGAGTGTGTCTATTATTGTTATTAAAGAAATGCTGTCATGTTCAAAGCTAGTTTGATTCTAATGATTTTGTTCTTTACACATCTGTATTCAACTGATATACTAGAAAATACATCAAGGTTTGCCACTTTGCTGAAGTGGCTAAAGATCTAGCTGTCAATAAATGCACTGTTGTGGAGCTACAAAGATGGCTCAGTGGTTAAGAGCACTAGTTTCTCTTCCAAAGGATCCAGGATCAATAAATGTGGTGTTGCTGGCCATGCCTTTTAAACACATAATTCAATTTACTTGTGGAGAGAAGGGATAATAAAATGTGGCAGGATTTGGGCTTTCCTAACTCCCTGAAGGAATCAAATGAAAAGAACCGTGTGAGTAAGGCAGTGTAGCTTTCCATTTCAACACTTCCACTACCAAACAGCATCAAGTCCATCCATCATGGAGGAAAAAACAGCATTTTCTTTTAATAATTTTGAAAAGAATGTACAGACAGTTAGAGACCTTGAAGCATTCAGTACTAAATGGGATGTCTCCAACAGATCCTTCACCTCAGGGTTCAGAAAAAGAGGTTGAAAGATTGTCAGAGCCAGAGGTGGTAGATGATATTAAGAATGTCCCCTAAAAACAACAGGACTATAACACATATCTCACAAACACTTTGGCACCATACACAGGACTTACAGAAATCTGGGCCAGATGGGGATCCCAGTATTGACAGAGGAAGTAGGCAAAAGCCTCTATCCCTAACTTAGAAGCTAAGTTTTTTCAAATGGAGTCTCACTGGGTATACAAACTATTTTTAAAGGCAGGTCCTATATGCAGCAGCAGATTGCTAATGAAAAATTAACTCAAACCTTTTGTGTACAAATTATGCCTTCCAGATTTTTTTTATGAGACTTCTCTGTCTGACTATGTGTGTCTTAACATCAATGTTTCTGGTATTTTTTATTCTTTATCTTCAGCTTGTTTGTTTTGTTTTATTCCATGTGGTTTTAGTTTTATCATATTTTATTATTTTTTATATTTCTGTTCATTGTCTAAGGCTAGAGATGGAAAGAAAGGGTCTAGATATATGTGTAAAGGTAAGTGGGGAGGATCTGGGGGGAGTTGGGGGAAAGAAAACCATAATCAGAATATATTATATGATTGTATGCAAAAATATTTATTTTCAATAAAAGAAAAACTTAAAAAAGAATTTTAAAAAGAATACCCAAAACAACTCTTAACATTTATTCATCCATTCATATGTTCCTCAAGTCAAACCTAGCCAGCAGGGACCAATCTTCAAGGTCAGTGCCAGCTTGATTTGTCCATGTTCTATGATTTAACTGTGTGGTATTATCAATAACAGAGTCTTAATGTCAAGTTCTTGAGGATAACCAAAAACATTGGGAGCAGCTTGTAGTCTTACATTACTAAAAGTATTCATTAAACATATCTTCTATATCCCATACATCTTATCTTCCAAGCTGACTAATTTAGCCCAGCTTCACTCTGCTTTTGTCTGAATTTCTCTACTTAGCCACATACTAATTTTGACAATCTGTTCTAATAGTCTGGCTTCTTCTCATTCTCTAGCTCATACTGTCTTCATCTGTGATTTATTTATTCTCTCTGCAGCCTGTCTTTGAAAGACTGCCATATAAACACAACACCCCTTTTCCTCTATCTTGTCTCTCTTAAGTAGCCACTCTTTCCTGTGCTGTTCTCCTGTGACATATCCTACCTCTGACTTAACTCTTTCTTTGATTTGTCACTTTGTCTGCCTTTCAATTAGGCATCACTTTCAAACATGGCTGGTTCCTTCTACAAACTAACTAACTTTACCTTCATTGCTAGAGAGTAAAGGTATGCACTAAGGGTGTCTGTATTCTAGCCAGATCAAACTCTAATCCAGTGTTTGTCAGTATTCAGGCAAGGTTACATTTTTGGAAGTGATCCTTTTCCAGAGCAGCCAGGGTTGCTGGATTAAAATTCCTCTACATGCTACCAATGTTCAACTTGGTGAACCAATGTGTTGTATTGGAGTTGTGTATTGTAGTATGGGTGAGGGGTTACTTACAGAAGCATAAATGACTTAAAAGTAGCTGCATCATCAGAAAGTCACCTCATCTTTATTACAGCTCACCAGAACTACAACCCTAGAACTCACTATACAACTTGTATGCAGCTTAAGTGATTTTCATCTCTTCTAGGTACCTTGTCCTTTTTCTGAGCTTGTCGCTAACTGTACCAGGCATTTAAGTTAGTCTCTACTTCTTCTGGGGACTTGGCTATGTTGAGAGTGTCCCACAGCAGGTTTTAATTTTCATATATACTTTCGGAGGGAGTGGGCTAGGGTATCTGGTCAGAGACTCCCTGAAGCCTTTGAGATGTCTTCCTTGAATGTAAGAAGATCATCTACAGGGTGAAATTCCTCACCTACTTCTTGAATACCCTGTACAGTATGCTTCCTTCTAAGGATTTATCTTGAAGGAAATTACTTACATAATGCTTTTTCTTCATTTCTTCCAGCCCATATTATCATAGAGTTATTCTTGAAAGCTCTATAGAGTTGGTACTGCTGTTCCTATCCTTACATTAGCATACTCAATTTCCATTTGGTGATTTATTTTCCTTATTGTGCTTATAAGGCATTGACATCTTCAGTATAATTTACTTGTAACTTTTGGTCTTACAATTGTAGACACTTTTCATCATTCTTGTCTGGTTTGATTTAGTTGCTGGTCAGACACACATAGATTTCTAAAAAAAAAAGTTGATTAAGTGAATTTATGAGTTGCTGAATAGTAAAATTAATTCATAATTAATGTAAGTTAGATAGATTCCTACTTTTCAAAACAATGATCTTTAATTTTCAAATAACCATTCAGAGCAGAACTCAGTGGCCCTACTTTGTAGAACAAGCATTTGAAGTCCAGAGAGGTTATATGACTACCCAGGATCCAAAAAAGAACAAAAATTTCAGGTCACTGGTGAACTCTTTATGAATTATTCATAAGAGAATCATCAAGTTCAGGAAATATTTTCATCAGCCAATCCTAGGCTGACCTAGTCCCTCTGCTATCTTGGGATATTTACATACTTACAATATTTTCTTGGCTTTAGGAGTGATTTAAACTGGCATAGCCATTCATAGTCCTTTTTTCTGTAAAGCAAATCTGGTTCTATGGTATTAAAAAATAATTTAATTTTAGAAAGAGACCTCTAAATAAATCAACAAGGCCTTGAGATAAAAAATATGCTTATCGTGCTGCCGTAAGTAGCACCTGTCATAGTCACATCACAGATGATGGCCACAAAAGGAATACCACACAGAGTTAAAAAGAGCCATGGAGACAGATTGCATTGCGAAGACCTAATAACTAGTGTGAGTGAAATATTTTGTAGTATAAAGATGAAACTAATAACAGTCATTATGGAGCAACACTGCTCCACTTAGGGACTCAGATTCCATTTGCTTTGAGGATTGAAGTCTCTAATTTTATGGTTGGTAATTTTGTAGCTGTAGAAGGTTCCTTTATGAAACTGTGTAGCAATATTTAGTGTTTGCGAATCAAATATTGTATTTATTTGTTTCTCTTTATTCCAGGGAAATTAAAGCTGCAACTGTTCTTACCAGGGATGCCAAAATGAAGTTTTCTAGATGTAGTTTCCATATCATCTCTTAGAGTTTGACAGTAAATATTCATATGACAAGTCAAATAATTTCTTGGGGTGAAACCTGTGACTAATTCTGGTTTCTCATTTCACACTGGAATCTCAGTGGAATGGAGAAATCTCTCAGTGGTTTAAGAGTGGTGCCTGCTTTTCCAAAGGATCATCTTTCAATTCCCAGCACCCACATGGCTGATTATGGAATCAGCTGACCTCTTCTGGCCTCCACTGATAGCAAACATATAAGCGTGATAGAGACAGACATACAAGAAAAACACCTATAACATAAAATAAAAATAATCTTGGGGACATCAAATGTACAATGCCTGCTTTTGGAACTAAGAGATTTTCATATAATTATTCTCTGGAGTAGTTTGAGCATTGTTACTCTGTGAAATTTTTCTAGGGAGTGCTTTCAGGACCTAGAGCCATTCATTCCTCTTCCTCAACTATGTATTGATTGCTTTTCTGTTGCTGTGCTAAGTACCATGGCCAAGGCATTTTACAAAAATAATAGTTTATTTTGGATTACAGTTCCAGAGGGATAAGAGTTCATTATAGTTCGAGAGTGATGGGGGCCCAGGTATGTATCAGGCATGTATCAGGCATGATGGCAAGAACAGTAAACTGAGCGTTCACATCCTCAACTATAAACAGGAAGCAGAGAGAACTAAAAGTAGGGTAAAGTTTTAAGCTTGTAAATCACAACCCTAGTAACATACTTCCCCCACCGAGGCCACATTTTCCCCCATGTCCTCATAGACCAAACCTACCTACTTTCTTCTCTTTACTTTTCTCTTACTACTTTTATGTTTTTTACAGTCCAGTCATTGCCCCACTCCCAGTTTGCCCTCCCACAGTTTCTCATCTCATTCCTCCTCCCCCTTGTCTTCAAGAGGATGCCCCTTCAGCCCCCAGGCCTCTTTACTACTTGGGGCCCCAAGTCTCTCAAAGGTTAGACACATCTTCTCTCATTGAGTCCAAACCAGGCAGTCCTCTGCTATATATGTGTTGGGGGCCTCATATCATCTGGTGTATGCTGCCTAGTTGGTGGCTCAGTGTTTGAGATATCTTGGGAATACAGGTTAATTGAGACTGCTTGTCTTCCTATGTGGTCTCCCTCCTCCTCAGCTTCTTCCAGCTTTTCCCTAATTCAACTACAGGCGTCACCAGCTTCTGTCTAATGGTTAGGAGTGAGTATCTGCATTTGTCTCAGTCAGCTGCTTGATGGGCCTTTTGGAGGGCAGTCATGATAAGCCCCTGTCTGTGAGCACACCATAGCATCAGTAACAGTGTCAGACCTTGGATCCTCCACTTGAGCTGGCTCCCGATTTGAGCTGGTCACTGGACCTTCTTTCCTTCAGTTTCTTCTCCATATTTGCCCCTGCAGTTTTTTTAGATAGGAACAATTCTGGGCCAGAGTTTGTGACTGTGGGATGGCAACCCCATTCCTCTACTTAATGGCCCATCTTTCTACTGGAGGTGGACTCTACATGTTCCCTCTCACCACTGTAGAAGATTTTATCTAAGGTCCCTCCCACTTAATTCTAAGAGTCTCTCACCTACCAGGACTCTGGTACTTTCTAGAGGGTCCCCACCCCAGGTTGCATATTTCCATCCATTCTTCTGGCCCTCAGAGTTTCTCTTCTCTCTCCCCATCCCCATACCTGATCATGTTACCCATTTCCCCTCCCCTCCCCTCTTCATCCCTGGTCCTTCCCTTCCTCTGCCCCCTGATTGCTTTCTTCTCCCTCCCAAGTGGGACTGAAGCATCCTCACTTGGAAGACTACATTTCTTAAACCTCCCCAAACAGTGATACCAACAGTAGATCAAGTTATCGAATTTTGGAGCCTATGGTAGACATTCCTTATCTAAACTATTATAAGTAGAATATTCAAAATAAGACACATATAGCAAAACTACATCTATATTGGGATTACCTAGTTGTACAACACATTTCTAATATGTGTTGTGAAATTAAAATTCCAGTTACTATGTTCCATGGAGAGTGTCTTCATTGAAATCCCACATTTTCTTGCTCAGTCCTCAGGTTGTCTTGTAGCCTGTGTAATAAAAGTGACTATAGGCTAAAATGAAAGGAGAGGAATGCAAGAGAATCATAATTTGGTTTCTAAACTTGCAAGAAAACAAGTATTCATGAAGCAATTTCATTTCATCTGATATTGGAAGTCAGGTGAACTGCCTTATAGCATTTAAAATTACAAGTACTATAGGCAAACTGCCTGATTTCATTTTACAGCTCAGCCATGGGGAAAAAAAGTAAAACACAAAAACAAAAGCCAAACCAATTGTGTGAAATACAGTCATTATTTTCTCATCTCACAGGCTTGCTTTTGTTTAGTGATAGTAACAATTTCTAGTGTAAAGGTAATAGACTTTCTAATAAATACTGTTTGAATTGTTTAGGTGGACTAGAGACCACAGGTGAAAGGCCCAATATGCATGCTAAAGTGGTTTATCATTAAAATGAATTTGTGGATCTCGTATAATGTTCCATCTGGGCAATTTCATTGACTCCAATTAAAATAATTCTTACCTAAATATAGATGCACCAAAATTAATGATCCTGTCTTGAGACTTTCTTAAATTCAAGTACCATGCTTAAGAGCACCTTTGCATCATTTCTCACTGGTCATTCCATGAGGCACTGCAATTCATAGTACTTAAAATTATACCTTTTCTACCTCTGTGTACTGGATTACAGACTCACCACTTACCACAGGAAAGCCTTCTAGTCTTCACTCATACCTCTGACCAAACATGGGTCTTCTAGTTATTTTCAAATATCTTTTCTCCTCACCATATTTTCATGCCTAACTTATTCCAAATTTGGAGACATCAATGAAGAAAAGCATAGATTGAAATTATCTTATTGGTTATAAAATCATTGTTTAACAGCTGCCTTTCAAAACCATAGAAACAAAGTGAAATGATAACAGAAAACCTGGATCCAGTTTTAGTATTACTTAATTACTATGTTGTTTAGGAAAAGTTATTGAATCTTTGATCCTCAGTTTAATCATCTATGAAACTATTTTCTTTATTTTTATAAATTCAAATATAAGTATATAATTTTCTAACTTCTTTTTCCTCCCTCCTAACCTTCCCATCTTCCCAATTTAATTGTTTTAGATAATTTGTTTTGTATAGATATGTAAATTATATAAGTAATATGACATATATAATATATGCATAAATATTTAAATACAACATGATAAATTCATTTAATGTTGCTTGTATGCATATGATTTCAGGGCTGATCACTGGTATTGAATAAGTGAATAGGGGCTCATCCATTGGCAATACTAATTCTCATTCTCTCAGAATTCTTTAGTTGCCTGTATTTCTTTGTCTAGGGGTGAAATGACTTGAATTTCCCCTTCTATGATAGCAGATCTTTTGATGTTGTTCTTGTTCAGGACTTGTTGAGGCAGCCATATTGTTGGGAATAACAACATTGGTAAATTTCTTTTGTCATTTTTCTGGGGAAAAAATCTTACAGGAGATTCTCTGGTCCTCTGGCTCTTACAATCTTTTTGTTTTATCTTCTGTAATGCAATTGTACTACCAGTCTGTTAAATAGGGGAAAAAATATTTGTGATTCTGTAAATATAGACAACAACCCAGGGCATGATCATGGATCTCAGAGGAGAACTTCCTACCATCATTTTATTAAGCCAGTATAATTTTTATCTGCATTCTAAATATATATTCTTAGATCAACATATAAATGTAGCTCTCATCTCTCGCCAAATTTTTCTTTGCAACAGAAGGCCATTACAGAAAAATGTGAGTGGAAAAATGCAGAGTGACTGATTATGGAGTCCTCAGACCCAACAGATCCATCCGTAACACAACTCCTGTACCTAAAATGAGGACTTTAATAGATATTAGGTATAGGTATTACATTTAGTATAACAAGAAATGTAATGAAAATGAAAGATGTTTGTGAAATGGAAGAATCTTTTTCATTCCATCTGATATTGACAATGGGAATTAGTCAATGACTTTGTTTTTTACTAGCATCTTTTAAGGAACTGTGATTCATCTCACATTTCATAGCAACAAGCCTTAAAATCTTTTTTCCAAATCTCCTATTCCTTTATTTTTTTTATGTTAGCTTAACATATGTTGTTTTTGTTAAAAGTAACTTTTAAACATTCTAACAGAACATGTTTAATGTAAACACAGAATCCAACAATACAGCCAGTATCAAATATTATAGATACACATAACTGTACATGCTATCTTTTACATTCTTACTGGCTGCAAATATGTTATGGTTGTGTATAAACATAAGTAACATATTACCCTAGCTCTTCACACTAGCTACAACATGAATTGGTGACAGAAACATTTTACCTTCTTATATTCCTATGGGATTGTCATCACGTGTATGACTATTTTAAGGCACATAAGTTACCGAAGTATGGCATAGAACACAGGAAGAAATATTTGCACACATTTTCTTTTCTGTTTTTGTAGTCCATGGTTGCTCATTCTATTGCTCTGCTATAACAAAGCCAATTATGATCTTTTAATTGGTGTGTGTGTGTGTGTGTGTGTGTGTGTGTGTGTGTAAAACAATTTAAAATTTTAAATATATTAATTGGCTTTATTTTAGAGTCTAGAATCAAGCAGCTTCATTCCATAAAATAAGTGTTCTAAGGATTCAAATATTGGGGGGTGTCTTTAAAGAGAGAAAAGGTGTTGGGGCACTTTTAGAAAAAATATTATTATTTCAATTGAAACTAGGTTATTTGGGGAATGTAGTTGTTATCTCTCTGTTATTGATTTCTCTGAAGGTTAGATCAACTGTTTCAGCTTAGTGACATTGAACTGTAAAGTGAGCAACTACATCTTTATATTTAACTTGGTGTGTTAAGGCCCAGTAAAGGAGTCTAGTCTATACTGATAGATCAACATTCAGGCAGCATACACCAGCTGATATGCAGCCTCCAACTCATATACAGCAGAGAACTGCTGGGTCTGGGTTTACTCAGAGAAGATGCAACTAACCCTCAAGAAACTGGAAGCTTCAGGGAGTTTAGAGGTCTGGTGAGGTGGGGGGTGGAGAGTCGGGGGAGACAGGGTGACTGGTTGGACATATAAAATGTGGAACAGTTGGAGGGTGAAAGTGGGGAAACAAAATTTGGAGTGTAAAAAAAATAGATAAATAAATAAATGAATAAAAGTTTTAAAAAATAGAAAATAATGGCGTTATAAAATTTTTATTAATTTTATTTGTTTAATTATAACACTTAAGAAGGTATTACATATATAGAAATGTAGGCTCAATAATGAAGAATACCATGGTTAATGAAAAATAGGTGAATTAGGACTAATAAATCAACACATAGATTATAGAAACCCTGAAGAACTACCTCAGTGGTTCATTTTTAATATATACCTGGAATAAAAAAAATGTTGTCACTTTCAAGGTCATAAACCTATAAACCTGAAATTTTTTTGTCCTTACCATTTTGTTGTTATATGAAGTACTATAAGTCAATTACTGAGATGAGATGACGTAAATGATAAATGACCCCATTGTCTCAGGTATTTGAGCACATGAATCCCAGTTAGTGAGGCTATTTTGGGAGGTGGTGCAACCTTGCTGGAGAAAGTCACTAAGAGGCAGGTTTTCCGAGTTTATACCCTCACCTCATTTCTAGTTTTCTCCCTCTGCTTTCCCTCATTCCCCACCCCCACTCTATTTCTTCTACGTCTCCCCAAGATCCATCCCACTTCACCTCCCTTCAAAATAACATGACTCCCAGGGGCATCAAACACAGCATATGAAGCTACAATACTACTAGGCACATACCGTCACATCAAAGCTGGACCAGGCAACCAGGTAGGAGGCAAAATGTTCCAAGAGCAGGCAAAAATGTCAAAGATAGTTCCAGCTTCCAATGTCAGGAATCCCATAAAAATATCAGGTTACACAACCATAGCATATTTGCCTTAGGTCAGACCCCTACAGGCTCTCTGATTTCTGCAAGTTACCATGAGTCTCAATCAGTTGATTCTGTGGGCCATGTTCTTTTGCTGTCCCTTACCCCTCTGGTTTCTCTGATCCAAATCCCCACCCCATCCTTCTGCAGGACTTACTGAGCTCTGAATAATGTTTGGTTGTAGGTCAAGGCATCTGTTTCCATCAGTTGAGGAATAAATACTCTCTGTTTTCTTTGGTGACAATTCTGTTGGGGATTCAGGTCTCAGGATACACTGTAGGAGGGACAAACTGTGGGTTGAAAGTTTTGAGCCTGAGTTGATGCCCCTGTCCATCTACTTGAGGCCTTGCTTGCTTATAGATGATGTCTGGTTCAGGATAGGAGATACAACTGGAATTGGGGGACATCTGAGGGAGCTAGGTAGAAACCTAGTGCAATGGAAATGTTATGGAAATTTTGAGAGTAGCAAAGACTCCTGGTAATTTGAGACATGGAGCCATTCTTCCATGCATATCTGCTAATATCTGTTTCAGAAACATCCTGATTTCTAAATTTTCTCTCAGACTCCAAACTATTTGATTAAATTAAAAACATGTGAGCAATGTAAACCCCTCACTTTATACAACTATGGAGTTCTTAGCTTCTTGTTCCAGGTCTCAAGAATTCCATACATGTTGTAGTTTACTTGTCGGTTTGTTTGGTTTTCCTTTAAAATTTTTGTCATTATTTTTTATGTGTAGGTATGTTTCATGTGTGTTTGTGCAATATGTGTGCACCTGGTGCTGTTTAGAACCAAAAGGAGTGTCAGACTTGTTGGTACTAGAGTCACATATGATTGTGAGTTTCCACGTGTGTACTGAGAATGAAAACAAGGTCAGTCCTATGGCCATCTTGCCACTGAACCATATCCTCCAGCCTTTGTTTGTTTTTATATTCATACTTGGATGTTCATGCCAGGTTTACTAAGAAGGATGAGGCTTTCATATAAGTGCCTCCTTCTGATATTTATATAGCATTAACTGAAAGACAAATTTTAAGAGCCTCTATGACCTAGGACACTCAGATTGGTTAGAACAGAACCAGGAGTAGAAATTCTGGTTACCTTTGCCTTACAGTTTTTTGTTAGTTCCATTATACCATATTGCATTCTAAATTCTAGATGCTGTGTCAAGAATTAATGACAAAATTATTCTAGAGTTTCTGTTATAAAATCCCTCCAGGAACTACCATGTATGTTCACTTGATTTGCAACTGTAGATTTATAATTCTCCTTAGTAGAATTAGGCAATAGAGACATATTGAAGTCTTCCTCCTGTGTTTTTCTATAACTGTCTCATCCTATCAGACGACAGAATTAGACAATACAGTGGCAAGATCTCTGTTTGACTGGTACCTACATGCATACTTTACCATGATCATTGAAAGTGCATGTGTAATTTTACTATCTTCTCTATGCAAGGAAAAACTGAAATGACCTTGCACAGCCTCTGGGAGGAAAGCGGATGAAACCCCAGCTGTAGCAGAAAGTTCCAATTTACTGCCACTCTGCTGATTATATGCTTGTATATTCCCCAAAATAGTGAAAATCTGTGGAAGCTATAAAACAAATAAAAGACAGACAAGATGGCTGTTGCTAGGGAGGTTGGGTAGGTGGATTAATGTTGTCAAATGTTTGAGGTAATCATTGAATAAAATATACTTTCTTCTTTGAATTTTATTTCTAAGTGAAGAGGTCAGTGGGGACAAGCTAACATAACCAGAGCTAGGAATATCCAAATTACCAAAGTATTTGGCAAGTCTGTGCTTATAGCAGCTATGCTTAGCATGCATGTTAGTTTAAACAATGTTTTCAAAAATATGTTTTGGCTTTAGTGATAACTGTAACATACTATTACCATTGTCAACATCATGTAATAGACTCATGCTGTGGAGATGATTTTGTTAATAACACATAGTTTATCAATAGTATAATCTAAATGTGACCTTCAACAATATGAGACTACTGAGTTTCAGAAGAGTCATGTATTCTTTATACAATAAGATAATTGATTAGGAGAAGAGAAGGTAGCAACCAGACTGGAACTTCCTTTGTGAGCTTCATGCCATGCTAGATGGTTTTCACTTTCATTCATTTTAACTCCACAAAAATTTTATGAAGTCCTTATAACCTTGTAACTGAAGAAAATTTTAAGATATAAGGTATGAGAAATTACACTGAATAGAAACAAATTTGATGCCTTTTAGTAACTTGCCTTTCGATGTTTGTGGAATGTTTGTACATGCAAACAAAATTATTTTGTGACTATGTTTTCAAAATAATCATGTATTAAGGTTATCACTTGGAAAATGAATATTTGATATTAAAAACACAGATTATTTTTTCTTTTAATTTTGAGTTTATAATATAACTGTTCCCCTTTCTATTTCCTTCCTCTAAAGCCTCCAGTATAACCTCCTTTTCCATTACATAATATATATATATATATATATATATATATATATATATATATATATATTCCTAAATGTAAACTTCTCAGTCTGTATAATGTTATTCTTTTGTATTTTTTTTCAGGTCTGACGATTTATTAATAAACACTTGCTGTCTTCTTTCCTAGGGAAGACTATTTCCCCTAGTCTCAGCAACTTTAGTTGTCTATAGTTCCTTATATGCTTTTCTACATCCACTTTGGCATATCTATTGGTATCCTTGTTTGGCTTATGTTTAGGTAGCATGATTTTATTGGTATAGCCTCTGACATTACTAGGATTCATTATACACAGTCTCACAGCAAACTCAGTGATCCTCTAGATTAGATTAATTTCAAGAAAAATGCCTTGAAAGTTTTTAACTAAAGCATAAATATTTATATCATATCTAAAGGCATTTTTCTTTTACTGAAAATGACTTTTTTCATAAAATATATCCTGATTATGGGTTCTCCTCCATCTATTCCTCCAGTTTCTCCCTACCTCCCCTCTCATTCAGATATACCTTCTTTCTGTCTCTCATTAGAAAAGAAAGTTTTATGGGAATATAATATAATATAATAATAAAACAAAGCAAACACATCAGAATAGGATAAAACAGAAGGAAGTACCCAAGAAGAGGCAAAAGAAATAGAGACACAAAGATCTACTTGTTTGCACACTCATCAATTCCATAAAACGGCAAAACTAGAAGTCATAATATAGTTACAATATAATATATTTGCATAATATATAATATAAAATATATGATTGCAGAATATATCCTGAGTGAAGGGATTTGATGGAGACATCCTGTTTAGGAAAGAATATTCCAAGGTCTCTCAGACTTTAAGTATTTAAGGCACTGATCTATGCATATTACTGAATGTCATTAGAAGTCATATGATTGCTACTTTGTTGGTGTTTTTATAACAGTAGTGTTTGGTTTTACCCTTGGTCCCTGGACAATCTAATCTCAGATACTTGGTCACCCAAGTAGTGTGGGATATAGGTTGTATCTGGTAGAGTGGGCCTTCAGTCAACTCAAATATTGGTTAGTTACTCTCGTAAATTATATAACAACCTACAATTTTAGTTGTAAAATTTAAATTACACGAATAAAGTAAGATGTGAAGATATAATACAAAAAAAATCAATTGGTGAATCTAGTAGAAGAGAAAGTGGGGAAGAACCTCGAATGCTTGGTCACAGGGGAAAAGTTCCTGAACAGAACACCAATGGCTTAAGCTTTAAGATCAACAATCCACAAATGGGACCTCATAAAATTGCAAAGCTTCTATAAGGCAAAGGACATTGTCAATAAGACAAAATGGCAACCCACAGACTGGGAAAAGATCTTTATCAACCCTATATTTGATAGAGGGCTATTATCAAATATATACCAAAAAAACTCAAGAAGTTAGACTCCTGACAACCAAATAACCCTATTAAAAAGTGGAGTACAGAGCAAAATAGAGAAATTAAAGACTTTTTAGAATTTAATGAAAATGAAAGCTCATCATACCCAAAAGAATCTTTTAAACAAAGAAGCTTGACTTATAGGAACACATTTATGAAAACAATACCATTTCCAGAAAATATTAACTTACCAGTATGTGCTGTAGCTACTGTAATCCATATGCACTGTATGTTAAGCTTTCTCCTGTTTTTCTGATCTCTTCTGGTTGAATAAGGGTATCTATGCCTCTTCATAATGTTTTTTTCTTTTCTTCTTCTTCTTTTTATTTTTTTTTTTTTGCATGGCCATTCACATACTTTACAAAGCCATGTGAAATTATTATTTTAACTTAAATACTGTTTTGTAAAGTAGTCAGTGATGATGAAATTGTTAACCAAATTAAAATGAGAACTCTTGAAAATAAGTTAATCATCTGGTGATACATTAAGCTAAATACTTAAAGTATACTCAAATTTGCAACTCAATACTACAGTCAAATTTTCCTTAGGGCTAAGCTAGAAAAGGCCAAGCAAGAAAACCTACCCAAATTAGTTTTAGTGCTATTTATACTATCTTCTATGCTGATGTTTCCCCTATATTTTCTTTCTTTAAAACATTTTCTCAAATTACTAACTCCAAGCTTGAATTATTTTTTTTAAATAAGTAATAAGAACTCTGTAACTAAATTAGTCAAACTCCTTCCACAGTGCCATTTGCTGAAGTTGTACCTACAATATGATAGTCAGACAGTAAGTAGCATAATCTGTGTTCTCCCGGATATGGCTTCAGATTTTTCCTCTGAATGCCTCATCACCAACACATGTAGAAATGCATTTGTGTAGAATAATCCAAACAAAACACAAATCTACTTGAGTTTAGAAAAACTGTAATTTGTCCATGTGAACAAACATAGCCAGTGATTGGTTATGTTGCTACCTATTTTCTAACTTTCTAACTGAAGTTTAATAAACCATGCTTTATTACATTTATTTATTTGCGAGTGAGGGGCTGTCCATGACACAGTACATAAGCAGAAGCCAGAAGATGCTCCATAGGAGTAGGTTACCTCCCTACCTAATAGGTCAATCCAGAATAATCAGACTTGGTGGCAAGTGTCTTTACCTGCTGAGCCATCTTTCAAGACCTAATAAATCATTTTATTGTTGCAAGGAAACTGAAGCCAAAGAAAGTATCTATGTACCCTCATTTATCTACACTTTACCTAAAGACTATGGAATGTTATCCCTGGCCTCTACAAGAAACCCCTCAGGACACAAAACATCCCAGTTCCTTTACAACAACCAGTCTGCAACAGGTGGGAATTACTTAAAAATTCAACTGCAGAAGAAACAAATGCTGGTTTACTGACATCAAAATAACAGACTAAGAGAGCAGTTTCATCTCAAGATGCAGTCGTTAATCAAGAAGCTGCACTTACCTTGGAGAAGGAACAATGGCAGTGTGTTGTAAGCTCAAGTCCAGCCTCCACATCCCAGAAAAACAACCTTAACCTCAATTTGGAATTCAATCATTTTTTTCTTATACCTGTACTCTGTGAACTTTAAAACTAAGGAACTTCTGTCTCCCAAAGTAGACTGAGTTCTAAAATAAAATAACAAGGGAATGTGCTTAAAACTAGCTTTTCAAATTCACACACTAATCGTATGATCACAATAAGTTATTAACATTTCTGTACTTGTTTTCTCATCTGTGAATTGAGGTTACAGTACATATATCACATTGTTGGGCAATTAAACTAAATGATATTAAAAAAGAAAAAGAAAGAAAACACAGATGATAAAAACAAGGAATAAAACTCAATATATAAAAAGAAAACAGAAAGTAAAAATGAAAAAAATTGAAAAAGAAATTCATTGAATTAAAATCAATCTAACCTTGTTTGGTCTGAAATTTGCTATCCTACTGTCTCAGCTTCTTGGTTGTTAAGATTATAAGAATATATTCCTATGTTTGACCAGAAGTAGATTTTTTTTGTGGTTGCTACTAAAGTTGCTTGTTGATAATAAAAGAGAGAATAGAAAATCTTATGAGACCAATACTTGAAAATATGAAACAAATCCTGGAAAATATTTTAGGAAGAAAAGTGGGGGAGTGATCTGTTACCAAAACCAGGCCTTAATCCAGTGATGAAAAGAAACATGGGAAACATGTCTGCCATTGGAAGAAATAATGATATGTTGTATTGTACAAATTATGAGGTTGGGTTTAGATTTAAAGCTGTTCTTCTAGTCAAGAGAGTTTTAGTTCACCATTTTCACAGTCACAAAAATGCCAAAGAAGTAATAAATATCCTTGTATATCCCTTCTGAACTTAGCCATGGAGGAAAGAGCCCAAATTTCACCTAGCCTTTCATGGGGACTGTACATGAACTTAAGGTATGGCTAGTTGTACTTAACTGCAAATGTTAACACTGGGTCTTGTCACCAAAAATCTTCAGGAGTTTTAGTAACTTTGACAGAGTAATATGGGCATCCGGGGAATTTATAGAAAACTTATTTTCTGAAGAAATTCACATACATGACAGGGGACTGTCAATTTATAACAAAAATTGAACTATTTATAAATTCCAAATGGCATTTAAACTTAAGAATGGCTTCAGTAATACATTTTGGGGAAAATGCTTAGGAGTAGAAATAAGGTAGTAGATACACTTTCAGCATGAGATATGTGTACAAAATAATAGCAAAGTATTTAATATTCTTTATTTTTCTTCATCTTAAATTTGTATCTAACACAAATTTCTTCTTTTTAAATTTGTGACTAACACAACTTTATGTATAAATTAGGCTCATTTCTTCCTTCAAAGATATTCTGACTGAGGCCACATGCTTATGAACCATTAAGAAACATACACTCCCTTAACCCAACTAAGGATAATTATGTTAATTGGGTTATACATAATATCTTTTCCATTCCAGTCAGACTCAAGCTTAGAGATTTCCATTCCTTCAGTCACATTTCTGGTGCTTTTTTAATTTGCTATCTCTCTGGAGTGCTCCTGTCAGTTTTCTTCATCCTCTGTCACAAAATGGAGTCCACCTCCCACTCCTTATCCGTTATCTACATACTTAATATAATATTACTAAAGGCTGTAAGAACCTGATGCCATTGCTTTCAAATAATCAAAGCATATACAATCAACTAATGTTTTTACCTCTCTTACCACAGTGGAACAATAAAACGTCCTTGACAGTGTTTGTATTGAAGTCTGTATATGTTAATTTTTGGAAAACCTACCTTTGGCAACTTGATAAATTGAATGGCCTTACATAGGACTTATGTAGCTAAAGAATTTGAAAAGATAAGGCTTGAACTGTTCTGTTGAATGCCTGTATATACTAATACCCTAAACCTATAATATGCTAGGATGACATCATGAAATAAGTGCATAGAGTATAATGAAAGTTGAACAAACAAATGATGAAATGCTAAGCAGCTTCCTTCTGTAAATTTGAAACTTGCCACTTGAATTAACTATGGCATACATATGTCTTCCATAGTATCATCTCTTTGTCTATTTTTCCCCATAAAGTTCAAAGATGATAATTCAACATCATTGCAAGCTGTCCATGGCACACAAGGCACACACTCCTGCTTAGTGACCAGTTAGAATTAGAGGAATGTGTTTTTAAGGATGTTTTATATAATGTTTCATCTTGTATTGAAAGTGAGCAGGAAACATTAGAAGGTATTTCATGCACAGAGTGATGTGGATTAACAAAATCCCTACGAATGTATGAGCACTGTGTGGTCTTCCCTTGGGAGCAGGTACAATCTATGTAGATCATTCCAATGTAGAATTTCAGAGTTAGGAGGTTTTAAACACACACACACACACACACACACACACACACACACACACACACATACACACACACACACATTATTCAGAAGAAAGAGGGTGCGCTGGAAAATCTTAAATATTTGTCTTGCTGTTGCTGGAATAAATGAACATAAGCAAAATATGAAAATAAAGCACAATTCAAATCATGTCTTTTGTGTTCCCAAACAGCATCTATGACTTTGATATATTTCTGGTCAGGGATACACTATTCTCATTACTATGGCTTTTTTTTTTTTTTTTTTTTTTTTTGATTTTTGAGACATGGTTTCTCTGTGTAGACTTGGCTGTCCTGGAACTCATTCTGTAGACCAGGCTGGTCTTGAACTCAAAAATCCACCTGCCTCTGCCTCCCAAGTGCTAGGATTAAAGGAGTGTGCCACCACTGTCTGGCTTCTATGGCCTTTTATTACTAGCTTTTCCAGTGTGAGCTTCTATTTCATTGAGTGAGTGATTGGGCAACTTGTTCATTTTTATTTTTAGTATGTTTAATAGTATTGGAATTGGTATTAGTCTCTGGGCTTGGTTTCTTGTGTGTGTTCTCTGCTTTCAAATTAACTTAACTATTTAGTTCAAACTGGATAAAAAAATCTCTTACTTTTCATTTGTTGCTTAATATGCTTGTTTTAGTTTGACTCTAGATCACACTATTGGTTATGCTTAAGTTTCAAAATATTACTTCTATTTATTGGTTTGTAACATGAGTGCTCTTTTCAGAATCTCATTTCATCAAGATGCATTTTAATATTCTCTCTTTTCTCAGATGAATTCTAACATATCCTGAGATGACACTATATACATACATACATACATACATATATATATATATATATAATCTTATTTAATTTATTTATTTAATTTTTCTATTTGAACATTAAAATTTCTAAATTCACAGAGGATTTATACATATAATCTTCATATTCTTTTCTCTCATTTCTCTATGATAGTCATATTCTCATTAATGAATTCTAACCAATTATTTTACCTTTTTGTGATTTTCTTTAAACTGTGTAAGACTAATAGACCAGACTAAAAATTGAATATTTTCTATGCTTTCAACCCCACTTGTATTTTTCATTCTTATAACTTCATCTTTATTATGCCTAATTATCAAGGTTGACATTCATTGTAAATGAGAACAATTATGAAAATAATTTATTTCCATAAGGTCTGTTTTTCAACTTTAGTTTTGTTTTTAAGAAGTTACCATGACAAAACACATATATTTGTTCATTAATAACATATAGGAAGACATGAGTACTTTCAGTAACTTAAGAGACATTCTGAAAGCAAAGGATCCAAGCAGGTGAGTTTATTTTCTAAGAAATGAAGGACGAGAAATACACCATCGAATTGTACTGGATAGGAGAAAAAGCTAACATATGGCAAATAATAAAATTAGGAGAAGGTTATTAGAAGGTGAAAAGACATCTGGTGCTCCTGTGGAGAAGATCTGCAGCCTTGCCCTGTTACCAAATCCTTCAGGAGAGCGCTAAAATAATGCAAGGCAGAGAAGGAAGATGTAAACAACAAATGATAAAATATGGGATTGGAGGGAGGGCCAAGTAAACCGAAAAAGTGTAGAAGGAAAAGAGTGGGAAGACAAAAATCAAAAGTAAGGGACCAGAAAGGAGCACAGTAAGAGAAATGAAGTACAGGTGATCTAGACCAGAAAGTGAAGGAAGAAAAAAAAGTAGGAAGAAGACAGTCAAAAGTAAGACATTGTGAAAGAGGAGGAGTGGAGGGAGGGCAAAGAATGGAAAATAGTGAGAATGAGGAGAGAAACAAAAGGAACACAAGAAGGGAAATGGAGAAAGAAGGTATTTTGAAAACCAACAAGTGTTATAGGCTGCTTGAAGACCTCCTCTCTCTTGTTCCCCCAAACCCAATCCCCTAGTCTTGTCTCTAGTATGGTAACAGAACACCAGCTGCAGCCTTTGTTCCCCCTACCTATATCTCCTGTGGATCCCACAGACCATGCTTCCCCCAAACCATTATTGTATCTCAGCCTCCCATTATAGCAGATATCTTTTGATAAACCATAGGAGACACCTGCCAGAAAACAAGGTAAATGACCCACAGATCTTTTCTCCCCTCTGTTTTCCCTCAGATCCAAGCCCCAAGGCTTGTACCTAGCACTGCAACAGAACACCAGCTACAGCCTTCCTTCTCCCCTGCTCACATCTATGGATCTCCTGTGGATCCCACAAACTACCCTCTTCTAACCATCCTCCCTCAACTCATCAGTGTATCCCAGCATTCAACTCTACCAGGCATCTGCTAAACCATAGGCCAGGCCTGCCAAAGTGCCAGGTATGCTACTTGCAGACCTTCTCCTCTAACTGTGCTTCTACCCCAATGTCCCAGTCCCATCTCTAGCTATGTAGCAGAATACCCACAGCAGCATTTCCTGCCCTTTTGCTAATTTGTGCTATGGATCAAGCAAATATTTCCCTCTCATTCCTAGCCTTATAGTAGGAAACCTGTTGTGGTCTCTATTTTCTTACTGACCCAAACACTAACATATCAAAAGACTTTGCTTCTAACCTTCCTTCCCCCAACTCATTCCAGTCTCCCAGTCTTCAACAGAGTCAGGCATTCCCTATGAACACAGCAGCTGAGCAGACCAGGGAATCATGTAATACACAACAGTCACAATCTCCAAAAATTCAGAAGATAAACAGAAACCAAGGAAGAAAAATCCACCCAAAGAAGACACATTGATATATCAGCACCTAGACCTATAATCATCCCAAACCCATATGCCTAGACACCAGTATGAAAGCACAATCAATAACAGCCTAGACAATGTGTATCCAGTAAAGCCCAACTATCCTATGACAGCAGGCCCTGAATATTCCAACATAGGTGAAACAAAAGAAAAAGACCTTAAAACCGGGTATATGAATATGATAGTGGTTCTTAAATAGAAAATGAATAAATATTGTAAAGAAATCCAAATACACATGAATAAACAATATAAAGAAATAAATCAAACTGTTTAAGAACTAAATTGTATATAGAAACAATAAAGAAAATACAAACTCAGGGAACTCTGGAAATGAAAAATTTAGGATTTTGAACAAGAACTACAGAAGCGAGCATCACCCACAGAATAGAAGAGATGGAAGACACAATCTCATGAGTTGAAGATACAGTGGTAGAAGTAGATATATCAGTCAACAAAAATGTTAAATCTAAAAATCCACTGGCACAAAATAGCCAGAAAATTTGACATAATAAAAAGAACAAACTTAAGAATAATAGGTATAGAAAAATGAGAAGAAATCTAGCTCAAAGGTCAAACATTTGTTGAAAAACATTTTCAACAGAATCATAGAAGATTTTTTTTTAATCTAAAGGAGATGTATATAAATGTACAAAATAAACATACAAAACACCAAATAAATTGGATTATAGAAAAAGTTTTCTCACCACACAATAATCAAAATATTTAATCAAAACTAAATATATAGAACAAAGAAAGAATATTAAGATACAAAGACCAAGTAACATATAAAGGCAGAACTATCATAATTATACTTGACATCTCAATTGAAACTCCAAAAGCCATGAGGGCCTTGACAGATGTTCTGAAGACCTAAGAGACCACAGATACAAGTCAAGATAATTATTATATCCATGAAAATTTTCAATCACCTTAGATGGAGACAGTAATATAGTTCATGATAAACAGTGTCTATCTAGAAATCTAGAAGATGCTAGATGGAAAAATGCAGTCTAAAGATGTTAAATATAGGCATACAGATTCAGGAAATAAATAATCTCACACCAGCAAAGTCAAAAGAAAGGAAACATATACACCACCACCACCAGCAGAAGCACCACCACTGCCAACAACAACAATACCATCAAAATAGGAATGAACAATCACTGGTCATTAATATTTCTCAATATCATAGCAAGCAGAGCAAGCAGATACAAGAAGACCATCTTCCCAGTCCCATAAATTGGTGTGGATGAATTGGTCATTTTATGAATTATAGATTAAGCAAACCAACCAACCAACCAACCACCACCACCAACAACAACAACAGTATTATGCCTTACATGACATATTGACCCTCGCACTATGATAGCGGGAGCCTTCATATCAAACTTGTATTAATGGACAGGCCATACAGACACAAAATCAACAGAGAAATACTAGAGCTAACAGATGTTATGACTCAAATTGACCTAACAAATATTTATACAGTATTTCACTCAAAGAGAAAAGATTATATCTTCTTCTCCATACTTCATAGAACTTTCTCCAAAATTGACCACATACTCAGACAACGAGAAAGTTTCAACAGATATAAAAACATTGAAATAACTCCCTGTATCCTATCAGACAACCATGGATTGAAGCTGGTTATTAACAGCAACAAAAACAACACAAAGTTTACAAAATCAAGGAAACTGAACAGCTTGACACTGACTGAAAAATGTGTTAAGACAGAAGTAAAGGAAGAATTAAATTATCCCTTAAATGACAACAAATCTATAATTCATAAAATGACCAATTCATCCACACCAATTTATGGGACTGGGAAGATGGTCTTCTTGTATCTGCTTGCTCTGCTTGCTGCCAAAATTGGGGTGAAATTTTCCTTTTTTGTGGGACCCAAGATGAAATAGGAAAAAGTGAAAATAAAGCTAGCTGGTATTGTTTGTTGTGCAGTCTTTATGTGTTAAGAAAGTTCAAGGCTTAACTGGAAGTCTTGACTAAAACATCTGAAAGGTTGGATGAACCGAGGTCATTATTGGGTACTAGCAGCCATTTTCAAAGCTATTTTGGAAGCAAGTCTCTGAAAACAGCATCAGTTGAAACAGGATCAAGCAGGAAGCTGGAAGAGCAGAACACGTCAGCTGTCCTCTTGGAGTTTCATTCTGTAATACATGAACCTTACAACCGATATTTAGATATCTGAATTAAAAATGCAAGGTGCACAGATAAGCTAGGGATAAATTTGAGGAGGAAACTAAATATGGAGCTTACACTCAGGGATTTCTGTCTTTCTCCTTTTCTCTACCATTCTTTCTTTTTTAGGTAAAGGGAAGGAGATTAATAGGAAAAGGGGGGATATAGTAATATTATAAAAAATTAGATAAATGAGAATAGGTTGTTAAATTTATTCTTAAGCAATACACTTATAGCCATAAGCTTACTACAGAATTGAAGTTATATTTTCTACATTTGTACAGAATTTGTATATTGATATACATGAAAGGTTTTTATTGTTATAGATCTTTGTAAATTAATAAAAAATTAAAATTAATTTTGTTACTCTTGGGCATTGTACCTATGCAAATCATATAAGTATACAAGGTTTAAATGTAGTCCTTTCAATAGCTGCTATTACAAACTGTTTAGAATAATTAAGTAATGCAAAAGTCAAATAGTCAAATTCATGGTCATATTGGATTCTAATTTAGATAATTACAATAAAATGTTTTCAGGATTATTCATTTAGTAAATAGCTCAAATAATGTCTAACAGTTCAATTGTACTAGATAGGTAGATAGATAGATAGATAGATAGATAGATAGATAGATAGATTATCTTCAAAAGTATCAGAGATCCAAAGAATATGGCATTTAAAATCATATTATTACATAAAAGATCCTTTGACTACAAGACATATCTACTCCTGACAGTACCCACACTCCACTTCAAGGAAAATTATGAGCATCAATAACTCCATGTGGAGTTGTTTCAATTGTGGCATGCAAGTCACTTGGCAAGAAATGACCTAACTTTATCTGCAGACAGAATGCTGTCCAAAAAGGGCAAACAGTTGCAGGATAGTCAATTGCTAAGCTCTGTCAAATCAGGGTAAGCAAGTTCTTCATAATTCCTGCTTCATTTAAGGTCTGTCAAATGTTCTGAACCAGAAGGTTGAAGATACATGCTCCAACATTATAAGGAATGTTGTGGATGGTCCAGGAAGTTAGCTGTCTCTGCCAATTGTTTAAATTTTGGAAGCTACTTTCCTGCATATTCGAATATATAGTCCTTCTTAAATTTCTGATGGGATTGAAGATCAGTTATACTCTCACAATTGAACTTGTTATTTAGCATTAAAGAAGGTATACTATAATTAAAAGGATTTTTTCAGATGGTAACAAAAATTGAGATAAAAATGATTTACATACAGAATTGTAATTCATTAAGTTAGGATAGATGATAGAATACAATATCGAAATGGCCAAATATGATAGACTTTATGCTCTAAGTATATATTATACCTTATAGCTTGCATAATTTTATAATTGTATTCTATTTATATCTGCGACAAAATAGCCCTTTGTTGGATCAAAAAATAAAAAAAGAAGAAAGGAAGGAAAAAATAAAGAAATAAAAATTAAAGATTTTTTAGAATTCAATAAAAATGAGTACAGGGCATACCCAATTTTATGGGACACAATGAAAGTGATGAAACTTTCATAGCACTAGGTGCCTACATAAAAAAAAAAAAAAAAAAAAAAAAAGAAGAAGAAGTAGAACGATTTCATACTAGCAACTTAACAGCACACCAGAAAGCTCTAGAACAAAAAGAAGTAGTCACAACCAAAAAAAGTATTCTGCAAGTAATAATCAAATTCAGGGCTGAAATGAGAAAGTAAGAAACAAAGCACAATAAAAAGAATCATTGAAACAAAGTTGGTACTTTGAGAAAAATCAACAAGCTATACCAAAGTAAAGATAAAAAAATTAATTATCCAGTATAACTCAAAAGCAGGGAAAAAAACATACAAATTAATAAAGTCAGAAAACTGGCATGTAAAAATAGATATTGAAGAAATCGAGAAAAACATAAGAATATATTTTAGAAATCTATACTCTACTAAATTGGAAAATATGAAAGAAATGAATATTTTTCATAATAAGTACTACTTCCAAAGTTAAATCAAGATCAAATAAACAATTTAAATGTACCCATCACCCCTAGTAATATAAAAGCAGTCATTTGTTAGGGTCCTGGGTGGGAAAGGGGACAGGGAGGGGAAGAGGGGAAAATGATCTGGTATTGGGTAGGGGGAAAGGACTGAAGCCCTGATAGCCAGCAGAAAGAATGGAAGCAGGAAACCTCTGGAGGTAGGAGGTGGGGAGACCCTTCAGAATGTACCAGAGAGAGAGACCAGGGAGGTGAGATAATCTCAATATTCAAAGGGAGGGACCTTAGATGAAATACTTACATTGGGGAGAGGGAACTTGTAAATCTCACCTACATCAAAAAGACAGGGCATCAAGTGAGGGATGGGATTGTCTTCACAAAGTCAAAAACTCTGACCCAGAATTCTTCCTGTGTGAAAGAACTACAGGAACAAAATAGGAAGAGCCTGAAGAAAAGGAGGTCCAGCAACAGGCCCAAATTGGCATCCCACTCAAGGGGAGGCTCCAAGGCCTGACACTATTACTGAGGCTATGGAGTGCTCACCAAAAGGGGCCTATCATGACTGCCATCTGAATGATCCAACAAACAGATGAAAAGAGTCAGATGCAGATATTTACACACAACCAGTGAACAGAAGCTGCTGACCCCTGTGGTTGAATTAGGGAAAGGCTGGAAGAAGCTGAGGAGGAGGGCGACCCTATAGGAGAATTAGCAATCTCAATTAACCGAGATCCCCAAGATCTCTCAGATACTGGATAACCAACTAGGCAGCATACACCAGCCAATATGAGGCCCTCAACACATATAGAGGAGAAGACTGCGCAGTCTGGTTTCAATCAGAGAAGATACACGTAACCTTCAAGAGAACAGGGAGTTGGAAGGTCTGGTGGGTTGGGGGTAGAGTGAGTGGGAACATCCTCATGGAGACAGGGTCGGGGGAAGAGGTATGAAATGTGGAAATTCAGAGGGTGGACTGGAAGGGGGATAAAATCTGGAGTGTTAAAAAATGATTAAATAAAATAAAAACGTCTTCCAATCAAAAACCAAACACTAAAAACAAACAAAACAAAACAAAACAAAAAAACAAATCAAGAACAAACCCATCATCAAGAAGAATAAAACTCAGGGTCAGATAGTTTTAACACAGAATTCTACCAGACTTTCAAAGACGAGCTAGTAATAATAGTCTTCAAACTATTCCACAAATTAGAAACAAAAGGAACAATGCCCTGTTCATTTAGTGAATCTACACTTCCCATGATATCTAAACCACATAAACATCCAACAAAGTGTACAGACCAATTTCCCTAATAAACATAGGGGCAGAAATACACACTCAATAAAATACTTGTAAGTCAAAAACATCAAAGAACACATCAAAAAGATCATTTACCATGGTCAAGTAATCTTTGTCCTAGAGATGCAGGGATGGTTCAATATATAAAATCAGTAAATATAATTAATCATACATATATAGATATAGATACAGATACAGATATAGGTATATGTAGATAAATACATATAGATATATATAAAGAGAGTAAAATAATCCATGTAATGATCTCATTATATTCAGAGAAGACCTTTGACAAAAATCTAACACTCCTTCATGATAAATGTCTTGAAAAGATTAGGTATACAAGGGATATATCTAAACAAAATAAAGTGAATTTATATCAAGTCTATAGGCAGTATCAAGTTAAATGAAGAGAAACACAAAGCAATTGTACTAAAATTAGGAACAAAGCTCTCCACTCTCTCATATCCTCAACATTTAGCTAGCTCAGCAAGACAACTGAAGGAGATCAAGGGGAATACAAAATGAAAAGGAAAAAATAAAAGTATCATTTTTTGCAAATAATATGATAGTATGATCCAAAATTATTCGAACAGGTAACTCCTACAACTGGTAAACACTTTCAGCAAAGTGGCTAAATACAAGCAAGATTAACCCCCCCCAAAATCAGTAGCCGTCCTATACACAATGACAAATGTACTGAGAAAGAAATCAGAGAATCAACATTCTTCACAATAGCTATAAATAATATAAAATATTTTGGTGTAACTATCACCAAGCAAATGAAAGACCTGTATGACAAGAAATTCAAGTCTGTGAAGAAAGAAACTGAAGACTTCAGAAGATGAAAAGATATTCCTTGTTCATGGATTGGTAGAATTAACAGGTAAAATGGTCATCTTACCAAAAGCAATCTGCAGACTCAATGCAATTACCATCAAAATTCCAATACAATTATTTACAGATGTTGAAAGGTAAATTACTGACTTCTTATGAAAACACTAAAAATCCAGGATAACTAAAATAATCCTGAACTATAAAAGAGCTTCTGGAGGTACCACGATTCCCAATTTCAAATTTTACTAAAGAGTATTAGTAATAAAAATACATGTATTTGGCATAAAAAACAAACACATTAATCAATGGAATCAAATTGAAGACCCAGATATAAATTCACACACTTATGGAAACCTGATTTTTGGTAAAGAAGCCAGAAAAAAAGACAACACCTACAACAAATGCTGCAGGTCAAACAGGATGTAAATGGATTCATTATGGTCACCCTGCACAACGCTCAAGTCCAAGTGGATCAAAGACCTCAATATAAAATCAGGCACACTGAACCTGATAGAAGAGAAAGTGGGAAATAGCCGTGAACACATTGGTATCTGAAAAAACTTTCTGAATAAAACACTGATAGTACAGGTACTGAGATCAACAATTAATAAATGGAATTTGATGAAAACTGAAAACCTGTAGGGTAAAGGACATATCATTTGGACAAAGTGCCAGTCAACAGAAAGGGAAATTATTTTGCCAACTCCACATCTAATAGAGGACTAATATCCAAAATATACAACAAACTCAAGACACTAGATAACAACAAAAAATCATCCAATTAAAAACTGGGCTACAAATCTAAACAGTAAGTCTCAATATGGAATCTCAAATGGCTGAGAAACACTTGAAATGTTCAATTCCCTTAGCCGACAGGGAAATGAAAATCAAAATGTTGAGATTTCATCTTACACCTGTCAGATTGGCTGAGATTAATAACAAGATGACAGCTCATGAAGGCCAGTATGTGGAGCCAGAGAACACTCCTCCATTGCTGGTGAGAGTGCAAACTTGTACAGCCACTATGAAAAGAATTAGAGTTCTTAGGAAAATTGGGAATAGATCTACCTCACCACCCAGCTATAGCTCTTTTGGGCATATACCAAATGGTTGCTGCATTTTCCCACTTATTCAACCATATTTATTTCTGCTCTATTCATAATATACAGAAATTGAAAACAACCTAAATGTACCAAAAGAGAAGAATGGATAACATAACTACCTTTGGTAGACTTACACAATGAAGCATTACTCAGCTGTTAAAAATGACATCATAAACGTTACTGGCAAATGGATGGAACTCATCCTGAGAGAAGTATCCTAGACCAAGAAAGTTAAATATGGTATATATTCACTTACAAGTGAATATTAGTATTTAAGAAAATATTAAACAAGCTAGAATTCATATACCCAGAGAGGTTAGGTAAGGAGAAGGAGTCTAGTGGGGAATATGTATTTCCTTGGGAGGGGGAAATGGGATAGGTTTTTACAAGCATACTTGTGACAGGCATGGAAAGGAGGGTGGGGTTTGAGGGAGATAAGATTAAGGGAGAGAGTGTGGAGGAATAGCTGGAATGGGGGATCGTTTGAGGAATGGTTAGAAAGTCTAGTGCAATGGAAACTTCCTATAATTTATTAAGGTGACCCTAATAGGATCCCTAGTAATGGTGAATAAGGAGTCTCAACTGACCATCAGAAGCAAGGCTTCTGATGCCAGAGCTGGTTTGCATTCAATTGAGTTGTTGGTCAATAAGATCTCATGGAAATCTCTAATAATCCCAAGCTGATGCCAATACAAAAAATTGCTCTCCACAAACTGCAGGAGTCCAGTGCAGAGGACAGTATACACACAACTCATTGAACATGGAGAAGTAAAGCTGGTGCCTATTTGGGGTCTTCACACTTATGTTCTAGAGTCTTTGGTGTGGGATGGTTCTCAGGATACCAAAAAATGAAATGTAAATACCAACCCAGGCACAAAACCTTTGACCTACAATCTGTCCTGCTTGCAATATATGCTAGGACAGTGGTGGCACAGAACTTGTGGGAGTAGCCCATCAGGCTCTGCTTTGACTTAAGGTCCACTTCACAGGAAGGAATCCATGCCTGACAAAGTTTGAGTAACCAAGAAACAGAGACTAGATAGCCCAGAGACCTACAGTAAAAACAATCAATAAAATGATTGTTAACAATATTCTGCTGTACTCACAGATCAGTGCCTTGTCCAGTCATCATCAGAGAGGCTTCTTTTGGCAGCAAATAGGAACAGATTCAGTGACCCACAGCCAGATATTATGTGAAGAGACAATTTAACATAAGAGTTCTCCACCAAATTTCTCCTCTCAGAGTTCATGGAATCCCACAGAAGAGGAGGCAGGAAGATTATAAGTGCCAGAGGAAATGGAAGACAACAGGAGAACAAGGCTCTCTGAATCAACTAAGCAGGGCACAGATAAGCTTAGAGACTGAAGCATTAAGCACAGGGCTTACATGGGTTTGAACCACTGCTGAGGGCCATGCAAGAGGAACGACAAATGGCTTAAGAACTCATGGAATGCATCCTACAGGATACCACACTATATGGGCAGGCCTTGGTGTGGCACAGCCCTGAGAACCACATTTCCTGAGGACTTTATGTTGTTATGGAGTTCTGTTCTGCTTGCTGTCCTTGCATCCTTCTTAACCTAAGGATATGAAAAATTTAAGAGGCGTCCAGTCACTCACTCAACAGCATCTCTGTTTGATCTCTTTCAAGCATTGATGCTGGAGCAGATTAATGACTTTATCACCACCTTAGAGAAGAATTTAACAGATGTTGATTATCAGCAATGACCACCATCCTTAGAAAACATACGGAAAGATAAAATCGTTAGTGAAGCTAGGTTGAAATGTTTTTACTACTGGCTATGATGTAGAAAATCTTAGGGAACAATATGAAGTTTAGAAAGGCACACTTTTTTGCTCATTTTTTAAATTATTTTTTATTGGATATTTTATTTATTTACATTTCAGATGCCATCCTCTTTCCCCATTTCCCCTCCCTAGAAACTCCCTATCCCATCCCCCTTCTCCTTTTTGATTTTATACCATTTTAATTACATGCATATATTAAGGTCAGTTCTAGATTGAGGAACTAGCAATACAATAGATGCAAATAGTCAAGAAACAATCAAGACAATAAACACAAATAGTCAAAGAACAAGCAAGGCATTAAACAAAACTCCGTGTACACTCCTTTGATCACTGTTACTAAGGGCTTATCAGAATGACCAAAATATCTGAGCCAACTTCCCTATCCTAGCCCGAAGTCATTTTCATGTCTGAAGCCTACTTCCTTGTTCTAGCCTAAAATTTAGATTCCTGCCTGAAATTACTTCTTTGTTCTGGCATAATATTTAGATTTCTGCCTAAGATTACTTTTTTTTTTTTTATAGCCTACAATTTAGATTTTTACCTGGAATTACTTCTTTGTTCTAGCCTAATGTCAGATTCCTGCCAGAAGCCTACTTCCTTGTCCTTGGGCAATGTCATATTCCTGCCAAGCAGCCCATTTCCTTGTCCTTGCCCCATGTCAGTTTCTTGCCAAGCAGCCCCAAAGGCTCTCCACCTCTCCCCCTTTTTTATTCTATTAGTTAAGCTAGGGACCTTTTATGGTCAGGGAAGAAGAACAATGGCAGCACTGGCTGATGTGACTCTCACTGAAGCTGGACTGGTGATGATTGATTTCTTGTACTCATTTTTACCTCAGCTTCCTGACACGGTTTATTTAGAATTGCTGATGAGTAGATATGCATTTTGAGGATTTAGGATAGACATGAATGATTTTTATATAAAAGTTTAGATTTTTGATCCTTTAAGATACTTACAAGGTTGCTTTTAAAAATATAATATCTTTCTTTGTAGCCACAAATTGTTGCCTGCAAGAGAAACTGGATGAGAAAACTATCTTGCTTGCTTACACTTTGTTAATTTATAACAAGTTGCTTAGTTATGAATGAATGTGGGTTTTTTGAGAATAATTTGCTTTCTTTACCTGTTCTATGTAATGTTATTTCTAGTAAAGGTATTGGGAAACACGTTGTTTTTTCATTATCATATACTAGAAGAAAACTAAAATGTAATTAATTTATAACTTCATACTGCTTGAAATATTTTGCTGAGATATATAAGCCCTGGAAGAAATAATAAATGATGGTGTAGCTGTAAGATTGTTTCTCCCATCCATCAATTATGTGTGCATGTGTAAAGTTTGTGTGACTTGGTAGCTGGAACATTGTCTCCCTCATCCATCACCTATGTGTCTATGTATAAAGTTTGTGCAAATGGGGGTTAGAACACCATTCCTTCCAATCACTGGTTGTTTGTATTTATATATGTATGTGTAGAATACTCGGAGCCTGTTTTCTGGAGCTTTGGTCTAACTATTCTATGTGTGGATATATATATCTGTAGGTTTGTATGCATGTATGTATGTGTGTATGTATGTATACACGTATATTTCTGTGTATGAAGTTATTGAACTCTGCCTTTAGACCATCCACTCAGTGTGTGTGTGTGTGTGTGTGTGTGTGTGTGTGTGTGTGTGTGTGTATGTATGTATGTGAATTTCTCTTCTCTTTGTTGCCAGCCCCAAGATGTTAAAAAAGTTTATAAAGTTTTTCCACTGCCACAGAGAATACCAGCACCCGTAGATTAAGCTTCATTCCCTCAGGGAAAAATCAAAAGGTGTGCCAAGTAATTTCCCTATTTGCTGGCTGGCTTTGGCAGCAGCACCTCTAGATATCTGGTTCCATCCTGGTCTGCTGACCTCTAATGGCTACCTACCTCAGTTTACCCACCACATGGATGTCAAATCCAGTCATTGGCATGTCAGGCACTCTGTGCATATATTATAACTATATACTTATATACTTAGTAATTTTTTTTATCAGAGTCTCGGCTGTGAGAATGTGTAGCTCTTTGTCTGTTGTGTCTGCTTTTGGGAGTCTTTTTCTCCTGTTGGGTTGCTGTGTCCAACTTTGAAATGATGGCTTTTGCTTCATCTGACTATATTTTACTTTGTAATGTTTGTGTTTTCTTCTTTTAGAATCCTGTTCTTTTCTAATGAAAAGTAGAAAACAAGTGGATCAGGAGGGGAGGGGAGGTGGGAAAAATGGGAGAATTAGAGGGGTGGGAAATAATCAGGAAATAATACTATTTAATGAGTAAATAATCAATTTTCAGTTAAAAAGCAAAAGATAAAAACCTTGTGGTCCAATCAGGTCACGGTTGTACTCCATTTGCTATATCGTTAGTCTCAGCCAATGCAAGGCATAATGTTTTATGTTCAATAGAACAGGTTCCTCATTAGTGTTTCATTAGCAGAGTTGGAAGTTGACAGAAGTTTCAATCAGAGTGAGTTTCTGCACCTGCTATTTTGAAGGTCCCAGAAACACATAAATGTATTAGATGTAAATACATTTGAGAGGAAGGTTTAATAACCTTAAATTATGATGGAAAGTATTTTTTCTTAAATTAATACCTCAAATCCAAAAGTCTCATGACATATTTAAGAAAGCGATTTTATTAAAAGATTACAAGTTCATGTTGTTTTTTTAACTAGATTTTTAACTTCTAGAAGTTGAAGTCAGAGCCTTAATAAGCCCATCTAGGTGCCCAAAATGTTTTGATCTCTCTTAATGAATTGGCCTAGCTGCTACAAAGAGCATTTACTTGAAACAAGGTAGTGTCATGATTTAAGGGTGCATCTTGTGACCAAACTGCCTGGCTTTTAAAGCTAACTTTGACATTTTTTTATTAGTTAGAAAAAGGTAGTGGAAAGTGAGTGAATGTACATACATTATAATCCATTTTAATTTGTATAACTTTCACATCATGAGTGTAAGACTTTTTACTCCATAGGATTACTTTGATAGGCTCTTATGAAATGTCTTGCTAGTTTTGTTATATAAACATAGTCACATTTTAGAAACATGAATTACATGTTTCTAAGAAAAGCATAGTTCTTTTTTAGTTATAAAAACACAGATTGGCCTTTGACCTACATGATGCCTGCTGTAAAATGAATAGTATATGCCTTATTCTAAATAGAAACTCCTGGGCTTGATAATAAGTCTGAAATGAGAGTTGTGTTAATGAATAGTTTTAAAATGGAGGGAAAATCTTGTTTTCTATTTTATGATCAATATAAAATGATAAGAGTAGAGCATTTGAAAACAAGCCCAAATAAAAATTCTCTAATTACAGAAAAGTGTTTGAAAAATGATTCTGCAAATCAAAAGCAACATCTAGGATTTGTTCTCAAAATGAAGGCTTGAGTTCTACATCTTTATCACAGCAAGAATGGTGAGCCAAGTGAATTTAAAAGGTAGTCACATGGAAGAGGGAAGAGAATAGAATCTTGATTATAGTAAATTTAAATTGATCTGACTAGAAATGGTAAGTTTAGCAGAAAGGCAACGGAAATTACACTGGAACTTGGCATAGCTTTCATAAAGTAGACTTCATGCATAATAGCCAATTTCTGGCTTTGAAAGCTCATAGAATCATCAAATATATATGGATAGTTTCTTTAAAAAGATACATTTCTATCCAGCTTGATTTTGAGAAGCTCTTTTCAGATTCAGTCAAGTCAGTTCTATTAATCTACTGCAAATATGATTAGTTTTCAGAAATAAGCTTTCATGTTGGTTTAGAATCATGTTAACTTTAGCACTAATAATAGCATTTCATATTCAAACTATAAACATCGTAGTCCCATCAACTATCAATAATGCTAGTTCAATAATTTTAGTAATGTACAAAAATAGTTATTTTCCTATAACTCATACTCAGGTTGTAAAATAGACTCGGTATGTATGGAGTATAAGATATAACATTGTTCAAATGTATGGCATGATAATTTTGTATGCCTCCCTGCTTAGTGGGTGAAAATTAGATATACCAATGTATCCTTTCACACGTATATAGATTGTTGATATTTGTTTTGCTTAAATAATCTATAAAATTTTATTTTCAGTTCATACAAATTAGCATAACAAAACACCTATAAACATGTATGTGTGTGTGTGTACATGTGTCTGAAATTATTTTGACAATAATGTATAAATGTAGTCCTGCTTCTCTGGGTGTGCTTCACAGGCCATGGGCTCACATATACCAGCATCACAGAGGAGCTTGTTAGAAAGCTAGAGTCTCAGGCCTTGCCTCTTGCTTACTGTAGCAGAACTTGCATTTAAACAAAACCCATGTGTGATTCCTATGCAAATGAAAAAATGGTTAAATAATGGTTCAGAACAATGAATTTGTGATAATAACCAGACATTATTAGAAAATTTTTGTGGTACTGTGTAGCTTTGAGACACTGGATCTTCTGTTTAGAAGGAAAAAATGTTAAATCCTGTTAGTTCCTTTATGGCTGGACAACAATATAAGTATACTAGGGATAGAACTGTGTGCATTACCCTGTGCTATTCCATCTTTACTAAGTGTGATAAGTAGTGTAAATTGCCAGCTTGACAGAATCAAAAATCACCCAGGAACCAGGCTTATTGATACATCTAGATTAAGGTTAGTCTTTGAGGATGTCAATGAGGGACTGTCTTGATTAAGTTTATTGATGTTGGGAGATTCATTTTAATTGTAGAAAGGACCATTCCTTGTAAGGGTATTCATGATTGAATAAAGTAGACACAGTGAGTTAAGGATTATGAGCAAGCAGTCTTTGTTCTCCTCTTACTGTGTGTAGATGCATTAAAATCAGCTAACCTCCTGTTCCTGCCATCCTACATTCCTTGCCAGGTGTCATATCTTCCCTACCACAATGAGCAGTATCATTCTGGAAGTGTAAGTCAAAATAAACACCTTTTTTTTACCTTTAAGATGTTTTACTCAGGGTATTATATTTCAGCAAAATAAAATGAACTAAGACACTGATAGGATAAAACTACCATGGTGTTATAAAGAAATCTACACTTGAATACCATGTTGTTGAATACCATGTTCATTAAAAAAATGAAATTTGAAACACACAAAATTTTTAATGAAGTGATTTATAAGTTTTTACAACTTTATTTAAATTATGCTCAACTCAATAGTACATATGAGTTATAAAATATTATACAGTACTTAATGTATTTTTGAGCTGTTCTGCTCTTTGTACTAACACTTTGAAGATGATTTGGAATAATGAAAATTATAAAGAAGACTAAAAGTATACATTTTTTCCATGTACCAGAATCATTAGAATTTTTTATCTACAAGAAGGTGCAAAATTTTTGCAGTTTTTCCCTTTGAATCATTAAAGCATTTTACCTAATGCATTGCAGTGCAGGAAATAATTATGGTTTTTTTGCATTGGTAATATTTATAATATTAGTGGGAGAAATAAATTCATCTTCCACCAATAAATAATTCACATTTACTTCTTATGTAAATATGAAAATATGTAAACTTATTTATTTATTTATTATGTAATATGAGCTATGTAATTTATACAGCAAAGGAACAAATATGACATACTTATATACCAGAAATGAAATAAATGTCTGTAACATATGGTACCTCATGAATGTAGCTTATGTTGCATAGTGAGACTCTGAGTCCAATAAATTAAGAAAAGAGCCAAAACAAAACAAACAAAAACAGGTTTAATAAATCACTTTATTATATTATGCCTGCTGTCAACTATTTTGTCTGAAAAAAAATGGCAATAGAGAAGTCTCTCTGTTGGGCTATTATAGTAAAGTACTATGAACTTTAAAGCTACAAACTTTTATTTGCTACAATTCATGGTGCTGTAATCATGGTTAAATTTTGGAAAGTACCTGTTCCTGTTTTGGAGACTGCTGACTGTTGTATCATCACCTGGCATAGAGTAGGGAAAGGAAGCAAGTTCTCCGCTGACTCTTAAATGGGTACTAATTCTGTTGACAAGGGCTTTGTCCTTATGGCCTTCTTTAATTTTAATTAGCTCCCAAAAACCTCAGTTGTTAATGTTATCACACTAGAGGGTAAGAGTTCAACATAAAAAATGGAGAGGACTACAAATAGAAGTCCAAAACAAAGACCAATGCAATAGTATTCCTTTATATCACCCAACTAATATTGGAATCCTGGAATCTTAATATAATTATACTATGAAAATTATGATAATTTACACATTTACCTACATTTACTTGGAAATTTTAATTTCATCTCTATCTTATATTTGGCTGTTTAATACATCTAAAATTTATTTTGATAATTGTAATGATTTACTTGTGATTTCCAAGTAGTTAACTCCATAGAATTTTTTTTTTACTATTTTAAAATTTTACTATTATTTGTTAATTCTTTAATCCCTTTTTACAGTCCAGACTCTATTCCCCTCCTTGTCCACCATCTGACTATTCCACATACCATACCTACTCCCCACACTGCCCTCATTTCTAAGAGGATGTCCCCACACTCCATCAGATCCTCCTACAAAAGCTTGTACTCAACAAAAATAGAAATTCTAGATGAAATGGACACTTTCTAGACAGATACCACATACGAAAGTGAAACCAAGAGTAGGTAAACTATCTAAACAGGCCCATATCCCCTAAGGAAATAGAAGAAGTCATTAAAAACCTCCCAACCAAAAAAAGCTCAGAGCCAGATGGCTTTAGTGCAGAATTCTACTAGACCTGCAAAGAAGAAATAATACCAATATTCCTCAAATTATTCCATAAAATAGAAAAAGAAAGAACACTAACTCCACAGAGTTTAAAGGAGTATTTTCCCTCTTGGTCTGATATAAATGTGCTGGGTTTGTTTTCACAATAAAAATTTCTACAGACAAATCTACGTATTTATTTTATCTGACTATTGATTTTTACATTGTTACATGATTTATTGTCGTCTTTAATGTCTGGTTAAGTTAGTATCTCTGCAATAGTTTTTCTTCAAATTTTTCCAGTTATTAACAATACTAAATATTTTCACAGATAACTATGAAATATAAATTTCAATGTCTTTTTCTATGAGACTTTTATTTGATTTGTTTTGAAAGTACAAACTGATATAAGAAGAATAAATGTACTTATATGTCATATACATATGGATGGGATCATTAAAAGTCTTGGTTTAGCTCTGGTTATCTAATATTTTAAAAGAACTCCCTCATATATCTGGGTTTTTTTATCCTTTTTATTAAGCATTTCATTCATTTACATCTCAAATGATATCCTACTTCCCAGTTACCCCTCCAAAAGTCTCTGATCACACAGCCTCCCTTTCTTTCTTCCTCTTTGCCTCTATGAGGGTGCTCCCCTAACCACCCACACTCTCCCACCTGATGCCTCCAGCATTCCCCTACACTGGGGCATCAAACCTCCATGGGACCAAGGGCCTCCCATTCCATCGATGTGATGTCATATAAGGCCATCCTCTGCTACCTATGTATCTGGAGCCATAGATTCCTCCCTGCACACTCATTGGTTGGTGGTTTAGTCTCTGGGAACACAACCTCATGGTTGAGGTTCAATGCATACATTTATGGATATTTCCATAAATATCTTTTTTTTTATCTCTACTGCACATGTGCTTTGACCTACAAAATTCTTATTCAGTTTAATTTTAATATTCTTCAGTTGTTTCTGGCTTATATTCCACAGAGATCATTAATTTGTATTATATTTTTAACATTTTTGCCTGTTCTGCTATTCATAGTAAAAAAGTTCAGAGTTACTGTTTCTGCAAGGTGCAATGTGACTTTTATCAATGAACAATATCTTGACTTAGTAAAGAAAACTGAGGTTACAACCGTTTTATTTTACATTTTTAAAGACACTGCTTTAGTTTCTTCCTATGCTAAATATTGCAGAACAGAAGTCTCATAGTGCATTGGTTTCCTTTCTTTGTAAGTTGTCTGGTTTTACTCCTGCACTATTAATAAAAATTTTCTTTAACCAGGTAATTAAAAAAATATCACCAGGCTAAGTCTACATGTTATTTTTTTACATTAGGTTCAACTGAAAAACATTGAACTATTTTTAACAGCAAGTCCTTTATAGTTCAGAGAAACTTTCTTCTATCACATGTCTACTTACTGTTCAAGCTTTATTTATTTGCTTTATTTATTTGCTTTATTCTCAGATAGCTAATTTTCAGCAAATTGAAACTTTTATGCTTATATCCTTTATCTTTTTTCATCCTTTCTATCTTTTACTATCTGTAGCTTGGAGGAAAACTCTGCAGACTGAATTCTGCATCTGGCAAAAAAGAAAGTATTTGCAAATGTTAACATTACTATTATTGTTGTTGTTGATATATTCACAGTCCTTCAGTAAGTGAATGTACTAAGATTTGTTTTCATAGAACTTTCAGATTTATTAAACATTTTGTAGCTATAATTCTATTTGACCAGCATACTAACTTATATTACTCAGTTTAAAAATAGGTGCTTATTCATGCATTTGTTGTGAGAAAGTGCAGGGTAATTTGTACCATTCTACACGTGTGCATGCCAGAGGACAACTCTTAGGCACCATTCTCTACTGCTATACTGTGAGATCTAGGAATAAAGCTCACATCATTACCATTGTACACAGGAGTTTTTATCTGTTCAACTGTCCCTTTGGCCCTGATTTCAATATTATTATTACAAATGGAGAAACCAGTATTCCAAAAGATTGAGCAATTGTCTCACAATTGCATAGCTAGATAGTGGTAGGTCTAACAACAACATTCTGGCATAGGTAGCCAAGTCACTTCTACTTTATCTCCTAGGGAGCTTTCCCCTTTTAGAATATAAAATACAACAAAGAAAGCATTAGTATAGAATTTCAGCTTGAGAGACTTTTACTTTTACTAAGCAACAAATCACTATTTGCCACGTTTTTTATTTTTTTAAATTTAGATAGACATGATGGCATTTTCTTTTCTTCAGGCAGATATTCTAATCATTTGAGCCCCTTGAAGCAATATGAAGCTATTGTAATCATGGATGTCCTTGATCCTTCCAGCAGTCCTAGCTTCTAAAAATAGAAAACTTGCTCAGGATTTGTCACAAAATAGTACAGTTGAGCTTTTGTGTTTTAAAATCCCCACTATTTGAAAGTAGATTTATCTGCAAACTTTAATGCAAGAAATAAGAAGAAAAATAAAAGCCTTAGCATACATTTTTGACATGTTTAACCTTTTATAATGGTTTTCTTCACACACTAAATGGCAGTTGAACATTTAACTCTCATATTTAGTTTTTCATTTATTGGTATGAATATGGTTACATTTTTAGAATCTAGAAATAGCATATCTTTCACTATCCATTAAGGATTGAAGCATTGCTCATATGAACTCTGTTCTGTGAATACTGCATGATGAATTTCTATTTGAAGCCTGCATCTTTGCTCAACTAGATTTTTGGTGGTACTAGTGAGATACGAAGGATAAACCTATCCCTATCTACTTTCTTTACTGTCATGAGAGCTCTGTCATAAACAAGCCTGTGCATGCCTGTATCCTTTTGCAACATTAGAATGTATTTAATAGCAATGAACTCTAGAGGTAACTAGGTTTCAGTGACAACAATTTTTCAGATAATACAACTTTATTTGGTAACCTTGTTGAGGCAAACACAAGTTCTTTTATTACAATATTATTACTAATTGTAATTCTTGTATCATTTATCACACAGTATATAGTATAGAATAAATACAAAGGGTTAGGGTAAGTGGTAGAGTTTCAACAGATTTCAGAAGTAGATCAAAGAAATGTAAATAGTCTGTCTTGATGAGGTAACATAAACCAATTATAGAGAAACAACTGCTGCTGTTAATCATGTCTCTGAGGGTCACAGGTTTGAGAGTGGAGCTGTGGATCTAATTCTGGATACAGAGGTAAAAACAAGACCTTGTGGAGAGGAATAATGGGTAGACAGATGGACAGCAGGTCTAGGGTCCAACATGAGGGAGTTATGTTCTTCCATTGGTCTGATGCATCCAGTAAATAATCATGTCTAGTTTCCCTGGTATGATTTAAATATGCCAAAGTTCCACAATCTCAATTTAATTTTCCTTGGACATGCCATGTTTACTATATTGTCATCTCATAGTAGAGAATAGCTAGGCCATGTCGCCATAATCACTAATCAGCAAAACAAAACAAAGAAGCTGGGTCTATAGAAATGGTAATGATTCTTCCTAGTAAATGAACTAGGATCACAGAAACATCCTCCAAGATTTAAGATTTAAGACTATTATATACTCAACACAATAGAATTTTTTTTTTGCTAAATGATTAACAAAAGTAGCTGTCTTAACTTCTTGTGTCAAAGCAACAGAAGAATCAGTGTTGCTAGCAATTAATGTAATTAAAGTTGTTATGCTAGCAATAATCAAGCCCACTACCCTCTTGATTCTGCTTAAATCCTAACTCACTTCTTCCAGTACTTGCAAGCTTTTTTCAGAAAACCAAGGTTCTGTAATACTCAGGGTAAACAAAAGCTGGTCAATAGAGTCCTGTTACAGACATGCCAGGTTTCAACACATTAACACAATTAGAAAGTGTACAATCAATGCAACTTATAATAAATACTGTAGAAGAAACAAATGTGTTGAGTATACCAGAGGATTTAGATAGACATTTGGAACATCAGATTGATTCTTTTTATCTTATTCAAATTATTGGAAGGAGGTTCAGAGGTGAAGAGTAAGGAGCCATCTCGAGTGTCATGCCAAATACTAATGGAGTTGTATTAGTTCTAAAATGTACAATGATGGTCATTATAATTAGGGAAAAAAATAAAGACATTTGCAGGGTATTTGGCATAATTCTAACACCTCTCTGGATGCTTTAACTTTGTATACTGAGCTTATGAATTTAAAAAAATGCTGCTCTGCTGATCTTTGATGCTGCAGATACTGCTGATAAAATTATCCATGGCTTGAGTTCAGTATTTCTATTTTGATCAAGCTTCAAGAATGGCATATATAGCTTGATCATGCTAGCCCTTTTTGTCCTGTGAATAATTTTATTCCTGTCCATTGTGTTAAAGCTTGTCTTTAGCAACAACATGTTGGCAGCTAAAGTACATGACTTGAAACTGAAAATGAACCCACAGACAGAGTTATTAATTTAACAGGCTGGCAGGCCAAGGGCAGGTAAGATTCTGCATAGAGCCTTAACAACCTAAGACATAAGTGTATTGCTTTTGGTCATGCATATTCCACTACGAGTAAGGAAGGTATTTTTGGCACCACAAACTACGGCTCAGTATTGTATATAAAATAAAAAAAGAGGGGATGTGGGGAGCTTTTGGGGCTGCTTGGCAGACATCTGACATTGGCCAAGGACAAGGAAATGGGCTTCAGGCCAAAATCTGACATTTGGCTAGAAGAAAGAAGTAATTTCAGGCAAGAATCGAAATCTTAGACTAGAACAAAGAAGTAATTCCAGGCAAGAATCTACATCTTAGGCTTGAACAAATGAGTAATTTTAGACAGGAATATAAATCTTAGGCTAGAACAAAGAAGTAGGCTCAGATACTTTGGTCATCCTGATAAGTCCTTAGAAATTTCGATCACAGGAGTGATTATGGGACCTTGTTTATTGCCTTGCTTGTTCTTTGACTATTTGTGTTTATTGTCTTGCTTGTTCCTTGACTATTTGCATCTATTGTATTGCTAGACCCTCAACCTAGAACTGACCTTAATACTTGCATGTAATTAAAATGGTATAAAAGCCAAAAGGAGGAGGAGGGATGGGATAGGGGATTTCTAGGGAGTGGAAAATGGGGAAAGGGGATGATATCTGAAATGTAAATAAATAAAATATCCAAAAAAAAAAGCAGAGAACAGAATGATGGTCAACAGAAGCACTGGGGGTAGGACATGGAAAGTATTGATCAGAGCATGAAGTGTGAATAATCTTTAAAGTTATAGGTACAGCGTTTAGTATAAAAACAATCCAACCAGTTATCCTTTGTTGTATACTTGAATATTTCTAAGTCACTAGGTCTTAAAAGCAATCAACATGTGAGAAAAAATGGAAAATATTTAAGACTCATTTATTAATGAATGTTTTCTGCATCACCCTGCCCAGAAGGGTAAGTCACTTTAGCATAGAATATACGGGAAATAGTGTTAACCAAAAAAAACAAAAAACAAAAAAAAACTCCAAGACACAGCATCAATGATGTTATTATCCATGGTGGGATAGGATCTTTCAGAGATAAAACTAATTGAAGTAATGTACAATGTAAGTAACCTTGACCTGACAATAAGTTTCAAACCTGGGGAAAATGGCTGAGGGGTCTATTTAACATATCAAAGCAGTCTTGGCCTCCAGGTTCTTCTAGCCTCCCTCAGTTTCTGTTACAAGGTCCTTCTGACTTGCATACCTCATCCTTTATGCTGAACTCTCCAGCTCATGGTGGTGAGCTGCCCTTACCCCTACAATTCAGATATTTTGGTTACCTGCCCCTTTTGTACCATTGGGCCTCCTGACTGCTACACCTGGTTCCCCTTTCCCCTATCTTCCCTTTCCTCCTCTCTCTCCTCACATGGATCATGACCACTCTGGACTCTCTCAGACATCTTGAAATACATGCACTTTGCTAGAGGCTTTGTTTATATACTCTACTTTTTGTTCAGGTTTATAGAGAAAGTAGCATAGATAAATATAGAAACAAACCATGATATCACAATCTTTGATTTGATTATGTTTTTTTAGTGTCATTTCTATTTTCTTTAGTTATATGCTTATCCTATAACTATACTATACAGACCTATTTATTATCTACTTGATGGGATCATGAATCACCTAACAGACAAACCTCTGGGTTTACCTGCTATGAGAAATTACCTAGATTAGGTATGCTTTTATGGATGTCTGAGAAAGAGAATCTAGATTAGATTAATTAATATAGGATGAACTACCCTAAATATTCATGGTCACATTCTATAGACTGAACTCACAGACTGGGTAAAAAGGAATAACTGACATTACTTCTAATCTGAATGCAATTATGATCAACTGCCTCATGTTCCAGCCACTATGATGGACAGTACACTTAAACTATGAGACAAAATAAACCCTTTCTTTATAAGTTGCTTTTGTCAGGCTATTTGTCTCAGCAACAAGACAAGCAAGTAATGTGATCAGTGAATGATAGAGACGTGTTTGACAAATATAACTTTGACTGATGTGTTCTTAGTTCTATCACAATTCTTAAGGTAATTGTCAGAAATGACAAGAGTTTTTACATTCAACATTTTCTTTGACTGATATATCCATGTTTTCTATCATATCTTCAACCCCTGATATTTTCTCTTCTATCTCTTGTACTCTGTTAGTGAAGCTTGTCTCTGTAATTTCTGTTAAAATTCCTAACTTTTTAACTTCCATATTCCCCCCAGTTTGAGTATTTTAATTGATTCTATTTCTACTTTCAAATTTTGAATTATTTTTCATTTGCTTCCACTGTTTGTGTTTTCATAGATTTTTTTAAGGTAGTGGTTTTCAACCTTCTTAATGCTGCCACCCTTAAATATAACAGTTCCTCATCTATTGTGAACCCCTAACTTTAAAATTACTTAGTTGCTATTTTATAAATATAATTGCTACTGTTATGAATGGTAATATAAATAACTGATTATACACAATATCTAACATGTAACCTCCAAAAGAGTTGTCACTGACTGTTTTATGGGATTTAGTAATTTAGTAATTTCCTCTTTAAGAATTTCTATCGTATTTATAAAGTCTATTTTAAGGTCTTTTTCTTGTTTCCTTTTATTTTCAGCTATGTTGCAATCATCAGTGCTGGCTATGGTGGTATTCCTAGGCTCTAGTGAAGATATGGTGTCTTGGCACCTTGGCATCTGGGATTGGGAAGATTATAATTCTAAGTGCTGATATATAGTCTTATACTTGTTGGGTGGATATTTTGTTCCTTAGTTTCTGAATCCTCTTTGATTCATTTGAGTGTGTGGTAGCTGTATGTTCCTAGCTAGGAAGTTCTTTTTAATTGATCTGGGTATTCCAAGCCAAATGTGTTTCAAGATATTGAGATCTGACACTTATCAATGGTGATAGGCTAGGAAGGTAAAAAAATAATAGGGAGAAAAGCAAAGTGTTCCACCAGAATTTGTTTAGTACCCTGGAAATTGGGACAGAAACCGAGGAGAGCCCATAACAGTAGTTCAGGTAACTGATTTTGGAGAAGCTGAAGGAGAGGTAAAAATCTACAATAGGCCTACCTGCTTACTGGGCTGCAGTGGTCTATGGATTCCCAGGGAATTTCTGTATTAATTCTTTGCATGAACAAAAACAAGGACAGTGAAGACTGAAATGTAAAGTTTTATTTAATATTATTTTAATTAATACTTTTCTGAATATTTAAATTTCCACACAGTTCAATTATTTAGCAGCTATTTTGAATATTTAAATAAAATTACTTTTATAAGCATCTTAAAAGATTTTCTACAAATAATATATGAAGACAACTAAAGTTTTAAAGAATACTCTGATTTTACACACTTTAAGTGAAAGGATTTTATTTTATTATTTTCAAACAACATAAGCTTCATAAAATCTTGATTATACAACAAAAAGGTGTCTCTAAAATAAAGGAGAAAATATTCTGTTTAAAACTAACTAGAAAATAATTTATGAGTTATGTATATATTCAGTTTATTATTTATCCAAATATTGCTATCAAATCAAAGGAACATCCAGAGTCCTATGACATTCTTTTAGTTATTTGTCAGATTTTGATACATTTAATCAAGATAACTCTAATATCTTATGCAGATTTTGATTTTAAAAATAATACCTATTAATGTATATTTAGCATATAGATTGATCAGTTTTATAAAGATATTTTGTTTAAGTATGTCATAGACTTTGAAATTATTCATGTTTCATTACCTTGACTTTCTTCTCTCTTTTCCAAGTAGCTATCTTTCTATTATCTTGTCACACAGAGGTAAATATGTATGTTGGTACAATCTAGGTTGGGTTCATAAAGAAAAAAATGAAATATTCGTTCTGTGTTTGGTTATTTTATTTAACAGGATATTTCTAGTTCCATATCTAACTTTACATATAAATGTCAGCAAAATTTCACTCTTTTTTGAAGATTAAGTTTACACTTTAATTTATGTGGATACATGTCTATGTCTATGTGTATCCACATGAGTGTACTCCTGTGTTACTAAAGTTCAGAAGAGGCAAACTGGTCTCCTTAAGCAAGATAGTTAAAGATGGTTGTGAGCATCCCAACAAGAATGGTAGGAACTGATTTCCAGTCTTTTGCAAGTCCTATAAATGTTCTTAAACACTGAACTATCTCTCCAGTCCCAATTTCATTCTTCTTGAAGACTGAAAAGAATGTCATTGTTTATAAGGACCACATTATTTTATGCATTCACGTGTTGACTTCTATTTAAGCTCACTCCACATCTTGTCTATTGCGAATGGTGCAGCAATAAACATTTTTTTTGTGTGTAAAAATTTCCATTGTGTATTGACAATGATTCTTTTGACTTTATTTTTAGGAATGGTATATGTCTTAGTCATTGCTCTATTGCTCCTATTTAGAGACACTGACCACAAGTCTTATAAATGAAAACATTTATTTGATTTAATTGGGGCTGGCTTAACAGTTTCAGAGGATTAATCTATAATCATCATGGCAGGGAGGATGGTAGCAGGCAGACAGACATGGTGCTGGAGATTTAGCTGAGTGTTCTACATCCTAATCTATAAGGAAAGAAAGAAAGAAAGAAAGAAAGAAAGAAAGAAAGAAAGAAAGAGAGGAGGGAGAGAGAGAGGGAGAGGGAGAGGGAGAGAGACAGAAAGACAGAGAGAGACAGATACAGAGATACAAAGACAGAGACCCAGAGAGATACAGACATAAAAAGACAGAGATAGAGTGACACACAGAGACAAACAGAAAGAAACAAAGAGAGAGACAGAAAGAGAGACAGAGACAGAGAGAGACAGAGAGAACAAAAGAGCGAAAGAGAGAAACAGAAACAGAGAGAGACAGAGAGAATGAATGTAGACCTATCTTGGGCTTTTGAAGCCTCAAAGACAATCACCAGTGACACACATCCTCCAACAAGTCCACACCTTCTAATTCCTCTAATCCTTTAAAATAGTGATACTTCCTTGTGACTAAGCATTAAAATATATGGACCTATGGAGGCCATTCTTATTCAAACCATCACAGTGTAACTGTTTTATATCATACTTTTGAGTTTTTAGAAGAAACCTTAGGCAGATTTCCATAGTAGGATCCACTAATTTTCGTTCTGACCAACAGTAAATAAAACTTTGTTTATCATCATTATCAATACTAGAGAAAGTATTATTTAATTGTTTAGTAGGTAAAGTTAGGACTTTTATAGATCTAATTTTTACACCAGAGTCCTATGCAAGGCAAAATAAACTATCATGAATTTCATTTTACACATGAGAAAACTAGAACTGAGAAGTAAAAAAGTTTACCATATTCCTGGTTATGCTATGATGATAAACTGTCTTTCTAACAGGAAGCAGAGGAAAGAGAGAGAGAGAGAGAGAGAGAGAGAGAGAGAGAGAGAGAGAGAGAGAGAGAGAAAAGGGAAGGAGAAAATGGATACCCTATTTGTAATATTTGAGGATTTTTTTTCAAGAGGCAATTCTTCATCACATTAGGCTGACAGGTGTTGAGAAATGTATATAGTTGGCAACCTTCTTCTTCGACACTCAAAATTCAAGAACTATCTTTGAGGCTTTTCACTGTGACTTATGTACCCAAAGTCACACAAATAATTATTTCAACTATGAATCTGTTTGCTCTTATAACCATGGTATAAAGAATAGTTCAGAGTAGAGAACTTTTTACACTGCCCAGGTGTGTAATACTGGGTCTTTGCCACACTTAGGAATACTTAGCATTTGGGGAAATTGAATTATTGATTTTTAACAATTGCTAGAGGTAATTTATTTAAAAGTCAAATGTGAGTAAACAAAGATGGAATATCCTGTTACTCAAAATATGATCCAGGGTATCAGGATCTGCATCCCGTTGTTGATTGTTAGACATGCAAAATGTTAGTCTAGCCCATACACTGTCAAAATTTTCATTTTAACTTACTCTCCTTACTCTCCTGGTGATTTCTGTATATATTATTGTTTGATTAAACCCTATTGTATTTTTCTGACACTGCTTCTAAATAATCATCTGGTCTGCTCTAGAATACCCATGGATAATTATACTTAATGAGACAGAAGACTTTCTTCTTTTAAGATATTGCTTTATTAAACATAGGTGACTTGAATTTATTGTATTTTTAGACTTGCTCATTATGTTTGAGGTTAGTAAGAAAATTTAAAGCTCAAATACCATTTCCTTGGAATAAAGGCTTACTTTGAAGAAGACAGAAAATTCTATCTTTGCAAACAGGGAAATATAATGTTCCTTTCAAGCATGCTGTTTGGAAGACTCGTTGCATGATGCTTTGTCATAATCTTTTCAATTCTTTGAAAGTATGCAACTGGGATACCCCCTTCTGCAGTAATGATATAAAGTGTGGTCAAGTGATTTGCTTGAAAACCATAGCTAGCTTTATGAATTCACTGAAGTAGAAACCATCACAGCACATTTTATAAGATCTGTATTCACAAATAATTTGGGATTTAACAATTCCAATTTCATGGAGCTGTAGGTTTCACCATCTTCTCAGTAGGATTTAAACATTTATTGATTTACAAATTGCTTTTCAGCCAGTCTCAAACAACATTCATTGTCCATATTCAGCCTTCTGGTACTGCCATTTGCCATAATCAAACTACATTTAATGGACAGAAGAGGATTGACCTTAAATCTATAATTTTATAATAGAATTCTAGGAATTCTGGTTGTTAAACCATCTCTACACTGATATTATTCTGTTGAACTACTGCCTTGTTTTTTTTTTATTATTTTTATTTTTTTTCATCTTTGGATTTTATGTTTTTATTATATATGATGCATCAACATGAGACATATATATGTATATATATGTATGTATATGTATACACACACATATAAATGACATATCAACATGCTTCTTTGTTACAGAAACAGGAAAGCTCAGGATTAGAACAACTTAGAATTTAGAGAACAATGTCCTTCACTAGTTTGCAGATGCAGAACTAGAGATTGGGAGACTTGAGGGCATTGAACTAATAAACAGAAAGACCAGGATTAAAGCCCACATATTACTGCTCACTTCAGACATTCTACTAGAGCAACAGCAATACTCAACGTGTGGGTCATGAATCCTTTGAGGGTCAAATAGCCCTTTCATAAGGATTGCCTAAGAGCATCAGAAAACACAGATATTTACATTACAATCTATAACAATAGCAAAATTACAGCTGTGAAGTTGCAATGAAAATAACTTTTTGGTTCGAGATCCCCACAATACAAACTGTGTTAAGTGGTTGCAGCATTCCGAAGGCTGAGAACCACTGTGGCAGAGCAATTGAGTCTTTGTATTCCCATCTCATTTTGTGTAATTCTTTTTTTTGTTGTTGTTGTTGTTTTTGTTTTTACTTCTTTTTTTTCTTTTAAATATTTTTTTCAATTTTTTTATTGGATATTTTATTTACATTTCAGATGCCAATCCCTTTCCCCATTTCCCTTCCCCAGAAAACCCCTATCCCGTGCCCCCCCCTTTTCCATTTGGCTTTTATACAATTTTTTAAATGTTAATCAAGGGCTTTGTAAGTATGGTAATGCTCAATCAGAAGTGTAACCTAATACCCAACCTAGCTATGTAAACTATCTTTGACTAGTGGAGACACGTGAACTTCTGCCTCCATGCCCCCTCTCTTTTTCTCTCTCTTTTTCTCTCTCATTACCGAGCTTCTCATCTACTTCATCTTCTCCTCTCCTTACTCCATCTTTTCCTCTCGGTGCTCCTTTCCCCTTAGCTCCTCCTACATATTACCCTTCCTGTTAAAATAAAGCTTTTCTCTCAGAATACAATTAGAGCACAATTATTCCTATTTGTACCAGTGAGGTACAAGATAGTTTTAATACCCAGTCCATCCTTTTGTTGATTAGCCAGAACCTCTGCCGTCTCTCTTGACTAGAACACTTAGTTTTGAACCTGGCTTTTTCTTGGCTTTAGAATGAATGTCAGCTGAGAACCCTCCACTCAGATCTTTTCTCTCAAGGTAAATAGCCTGGATTGGCTATGAGTCTATAGGTCTTCAATGCCGTCAGAAATCCAGAATGACTAAATTAACTGAATTTATGGGAAGCAATAAGCATAGCTTCTAAAACTTAGCCAATTTATAGAGACCACTGAACACCTGGACAACCCCTATACTACCGAACGTTGGAGCATCAAATCTTCAGCCTTCTGGCTCAAACTCATCTGACAGACTTTAGTGCTGCAGAATTATTAAGGGCTGGTTACTTTGTCTAGGCAGGTTATAATCAGTCGACTATTCTGCAAGACTACAGCTCACTCATTAGAAAGATAACAACTGTGACTATGCTTGTAAAGAATAATATATAATTCAGTGGACTAGACTCTCCTGGAGGAAATGGCATTCACCGATATTGAAGAAAGGAGGAATATAAAATACTGCAGAACCATGACAGAAAGAAAAAACCATTAAAAACAGGTTAGTGAGGACACAGAGAACTTTGAAGAACCTAAACAAAATTCATAACACTGACCATAGAATGTATGTCAGAGAGTATGGTAGAGGTGAGAACCATAGGTTACTCTGAGGTCTGGTAGACTTTCATGAGTCTTCTATTTTATCTTGAGTGCTATGGGAAGTCATTGGGTAGTTATCAGCACTGGAATAGGGGTTATTGACTAGTACTAAGTTGACCTAAGAAAAAATAACAAGTTTAATGTTAGCTATTTGAATTTGGCATATGCATGGGGCATCCAAGTGATGTTACATAGTAGGAAAATTAATAGATAAATGTTGACTTTGATTGAAAACATAGGCTTTAAAATTTCTATTACAACAGCCCCCTTTCTATATAATTTCATTTTCTGTAGTTAGAGTTATTTACCTATGGTCAAAGGTACGAAAAAAAGAATTTCAGAAATCAATGATTCAGGAATTTATTATAGTATATTGTTATAACTTTGTTTTATTGATTACTGTTAATCATTTATAGGGTTAGTCAATAAATTAAAATGATTATGCACATATGAGTAGACAATGTAATTTAATAAAAACACTGTAAATGCTTTGGTACTCTGTAGTTTTAAGCATCTATTCGAGGGATTAGAATATATTCTCAATTGATAAGAAATGATAACTCTATATCATGAGATCAAACATGTTTTTGTGGATAGGGTCACTTGTAGTATGCTGCAGCTGCTGCCAATATAAGACTTAACTGCCCTCTGTAGAAATGATCTACCTAACTGCTACCAAGATCTGAGTAAGCACACTATCTATAGGAGTTATTATAAAATTTCTATTTTAAGGAACTTCTCTAGTGGATTTGTTCACACATTAAAGCATGAAAATCATGGACTATAGAAAATCTGTGGACACAGTCTTATAGCCTTGCTACATTTTAGAAACAATCTAAGTTTTAAACTCTACATCTTTCTTAAATCATCCCTGAACATATGAGATGATGGAATTTTTTTCTTTTCTGCTCAATGTCAACTTGGCCCATCTTCTGCTCTAGGTAGCAATGCACTCACCATGCTGGCAAATGTATTAGTCATTTTCTCACTGCTACAGTGACAAAAGCAACAATATGAAAGATTCATTTCAGCTTATAGCTCAAGAAAATACATTTCTTCATGGTGAGAAACTTAAGGCAGCTGATCACATTTCATCCATGTAAAGCAGGGAATCATCCCCTTACAACCCCTCCTTCAGTTTCTGTCCCACACTTTGTCTCCATATTTGCTCCCTTGGGTATTTTGTTATTCCTTCTAAGTAAGACCTAGGCATCCACACTTGTTCTTCCTTCATGAGCTTCATGTGGTCTGTTAGTTGAATCTTTGTTGTTTCAGACTTTTGGGCTAATATCCGCTTATCAGTGAGTAAATATCACGTGTGTTCTTTTGGGATTAGGTTACCTCACTCAGGATGATATTTTCTAGTTCCATCCATTTACCCAAGAATTTCTTGAATTCATTATTTTTAATAGCTGAGTAACACTCCATTGTGTAAATGTACCACAATTTTTGTATCCATTCCTCTGTTGAGGGACATCAGGGCAGGAGCAGAAGAGAGCAATACACAAATGAAGAGAGAAAGAGGGACAAAGAAGAAGCTTCAAAGAGAACAGAAAGAGCAGGCAGACTTCTTCTAGTTACTATGGGATGGAACAGGTCTTTTCTTAATAACAAAGCAAGCTTAGTCTTACAAAAGGGGTCAAAGCTTTTTTTTTTTTTATTCTTATGGACTTAGATTTAATTCATTTAACAATAAGAGAGAAGAAGCTTTTTCTTTCTCTATGTAATAAAAATTGTAGGTTACTTTTTATCTGGAATGAGTGAGTTCTTTCTGCACTGACATTTGGGCTTTTGCTCCATATGCATATGTAAGTATGGGTGTGTGTGTTTGTGTGTGTGTGTGTGTGTGTGTGTGTGTGTGTGTGTCTATGTAATTATGAGATAAGTAAGTAGCTTGACCCAACTGGAATGCATTGAAGGTGTATGAGTATGTGCATGAATTTATGTATGAATGTATATGAGTTTGTGTATATTTGCTTGTGTAAAAGCTTTTCCTTCTGAGAATGACTCTCTTCTCCTACTTCTATAAAAGTTTATTGCTCCAATCCTGAATCCAGCCTGACAAACAAGAGGGCAGGCTTCTGGGTAAGAGAGAAAAAAGCCTTAGCAATTAATCTTTTAATTAATCCATTCCCCACTGTTAAGCAAAGGGTGCTAATTTGACCAGAGGCCTGCAGCTTCTGGTTTCAAAGTAACTTTAATTCCAGTTAGGTAAACATTATTATTATTATTATTATTATTATTATTATTATTATTATTACTAATTATTATTATTATTATTATTATTATTATTATTATTATTATTATTATAAAAGCAACCCTAATCATTCACAAGACTTGGTCTTCCCCTCCCCTCACCCCATGATCTTTCCCTTTGGCTACCTTCAAGATAGAATCAGAGTTCTAGAGCTGGCCTCTGGCAACACTTTGCTTCTTGTATAGTGGGTATCCTTTGGATTGTGTTTCATTTTATATGTTTCTTTAGTTGCCCAGCTCCTACACTGTGTCAAATGAAAAAAAAAACATACAGAACACATTGGGTTCAGAGACTGTCCTAGTTTTAATGATAATCACAATGACTTGCTTATACTGGAGTACTATATCTCAACAAATGGAAAATGACAAAGACAGTAGGAATATGATGAGTGAAGGAATAGTTTGTGCTTTCAGAATGGGAGAACACCAGTAGTAGGCCACACTCCTATGTTTATGTTCCTTTATGACACTCTATTAAGCAAGGAAACTGACTGTACTAAGAATGGGACCTGATGAGGAGATATAAGATGATTCAAGCCTCCACAGGACCAAGGGCCTCCCCTCCCATTGATGCCAGATAAGGCCATCCTCTGCTACATATGCAGCTGGAGCCATGGGTCTCTCCATGTGTACTCTTTAGTTGGTGGGTTAGTCTCTGGGAGCTCTGGGGAGTGGGTCTGGTTGTTTTATATTGTTCTTCCTATGGGGTTTCAGACCCGTTCACCTCCTTCAGTCATTTTTCTTACTCCTCCACTGGGGTACCTGTGCTTCGTGTGATGGCTGGGTGCAAGCATCCACATCTGTATTGGTAAAGATCTTGCAGAGCCTCTAAGGAGACATTCATATTAAGATACTAATGCAATTGCTAATGCAAGCATTTGGCATCAGCAATAGTGATGAGATAGATCCCCAGGTGGGACAGTCTCTGGATTGACTTTCCTTCAATCTCTGCTCCACTCTTTGTCCCTGTGTTTCCTTTAGACAGGAATAATTTTGGGTCAAAAATTTTGAGAAGAATTGGTGACCCCATCCCTCAACCAAGAGCCATACTTAACCTCTGGGTACAGTGTCTACAGGTTCTCTCTCCCCTTTATAGGGTTTTTTAGCTAATGTCATCCCTGTTGGGTCCTGGGAGCCTCTTGCTTTCCTGGTGCCTGGCACTTTCTAAATATTTCACTGTTTACAAATTGTATAATTGCAACATAAAACATTATTAACATACTGTGATTGATAATATACTGTATCACTTTTTTTATTTGGATATAAGTGATTGGTGTACATTAGATGCGTACTAGTTCTTATACATGTTCAGCTGCAGAAAAGACATATATTTCATGTTTCAAAAACAATTTCCCACATGTTATAGGTGAAGAACTCATCTTTACAACAATATGTATATTAAAAAAGAACTGATACATGAAAGTTAAACACTTTAATTGCTCTCATTATCAAAGCATTTAGAAGACAACAGATTTACAATTGAATGAAAATGTTTCCTCCACTAGAAAGTGAAAGTTCCTAAATCATATTTCACACAAACACACACATACAGTGAAACATACATACATACATACATACACACACACACACACACACACACACACACACAAATACAACACTAGCAACATGCACTCTCAATCAAGCAAAATAATATTATAATTCTACATATTGCTGTATACAGAAAATGAAAGAATGTACATAAAAATTATAAGAAAAATAAAAAATGTAAAAAAGAATGAAGAATGCATTGAGACATGAATGTTCTGTATGAATATACAACTTTAGAAAACATAGACCTGTAGGGTAAATTAAGTAAACTGGAGAAAACAAGAATAATATTCACAAAGAGAAAGCTGATCCTAATAAAAATAGTTTTAAAATATGCTAATGAGATTACCCACAAAACAATTAGAAATCAATTGAAAAACAAATATTGAGAGAAATATTGCCATTATTAACATAATGAAAGTATTACAAAAAGAAATCGATATGCAAATGAATTTATTTTGAGATTTTTACACAAAGGAATATTAGGAACAGAATAAGTAAGCACTGTTTCTTAAAGAACAAGGGATGAAAATTTCATAATTTATGAATAAAAGACACTTTTCCAAATAAATTATGAAAACAAACTCTTTGGAGGCCTGATGACCCAGCATGGGGGAATGCTAGGGCAGTGAGGCAGGAGTCAGTGGGTGGGTGGGAGAGCACCCTCATAGAAGAAAGGAAGAAGAGGTTGGGATATGGGGTTTGCAGAAGGGAAAGTGGGAAGGGGGGTAACATTTGAAATATATATAAATAAAATATCAAATATTTTTTTTTTAATTAGAAAGTCCTATTATAAAGGTGGATTTATTTAAAGTATGAAGATTTGGGAAGGAGTAATTGAATTACAACAACATATTATGCACATAACACACAAAATAACACAAGGTCATTAATCCCATAAATGTTTAGCAATGTGGCTCTTTATTCTCTTCTCTTCCTACACATTTAATGTATCAATGGTCCCCCTAACCTCTAATTTCACACACTTAGTCACTGAAATAATTTTGATACTTCTCCTACACTGGCATTGAAATGATGTACTGCTCATGCTTAGTCCTGACTTTCTGTGAACATTAGTGTGTTTAAATATTCCTGGCTCATTCAGCATTCATAGTTCATAAAAAGCTCATAGATCATGTTTTGAAATTCTAGGAAATACTGGATTAAAGCAAGGCCCAAATCCAGCTGGACAAACTCTAAGGTCTGCCTACTCATTTCTGATGTCAAAGGGCTTTGCAGATCTACAAAATCTTTTCTGCTTTGTTCACTGAAGCACGATTCTATTTAGTTAGCTGGTTCTACTCCTTGATAGCATCTTTCCTCAGCTGGTTTCCCATGGCTCTGGATTCTCAAGTATCTTGGGGTCTCCAAGACATTGTCAATGTTACAGCTTCTTGTTTAATATCTGGTATCCATATGCTTGTCCCAGGGAGTGGTAATACTTGGAGGTGTGTCCTTGTGGAAGTAGGTGTGTCACTGTGAGCAAGGGCTTTAAGACTCTCATCCCAGCTGCCTGAAAGCCAGTATTCTGCAAGCAGCCTTCAGATGAAGATGTAGAACTCAGTTCCTCCTGCACCATGCCTGCTTGGATGATCATGTGCCTGCCTTGATTATAATTGACTGAACCTCTGAACCTGTAAGCTAGCCCCAATTAAATGTTGTTCTTTATAAGAAAAAAAAAAGATGATTCAAGAATGCACTAGCTGAGCAAGGCAGAAAATGAGACATATGTGATGTACAGAAAGTTGTTGGAAGGTGATTTCTGTTTTTGTTTATTTTCAAGAAGTGGATATTGAGAGGAGAGAATAGACAGTCTATCAGTAAAAAAATTATGAGAATATTATACTCAACATAGAAATTCTTCAGATTGCAAGTTTTTCTTTACTACAGGCCAAATTAAGTACACAACAAAAATTGCTTATGGTATTCTAATAAACTTTGGAAAGATATGAAAGAAATTAACTGATGCCTTCTGTTTAATGTACCCAAAGTGCATCATTTACAAATCAAGCTAAGCAGTAGAAATATGACCTTGATGAGTCATCTAAAGGTTTCTGTGGATGTATGGGAAATTAAACAGTCAGTAGTATTCAACCCCTCAATTTTGCTTAATACTGCTTCTTTTTATGAAACATCCTCTTACCTGTGAATGGAAGGTAATTTTGATAACTATGATAAAGTCATCTTCATGTGTACTTGAGGGATTTTGAAGCAATATCATTTTATAATGAGGTAATTACATTTTCTGACATTATATTCTGAACCCAATTTTAGGGTGGGTTACTATGGGGGTATGGAATAGAATTTGTAGTAGTAGGATTGATTACTTACTGATTGGAGTACTTGGAAAGTGCCTGAGTTTTACTGATTGTCCTCTTAGTTTAGAGCTGGAGATCAAGTGTCCAGTTATGAAAAAAAAAAAAAAACCTAAGACCTCTGATTGTCCTGAAAAAGGACTTACACTAGCTTTACAAGGAGACATGGAGAGATTGAAAAATAGCCAACCATAGAGCAGTATCCCAGAGGAGTAGTATTTATAGTGGAGAGTAGAAAACAATGTTGATTACACAAGAGTACATTATTTTAACCACGTGTCACTGAAGAACAGAGTAGCAGAATAAAACTGACCAAAGCAGAGGCATCATGAACCTGGGCGGTAGCTGCTTGTGAGATTGCCACATCCTTTAGTGATATCCTTTAAAAGGTTATTTCTTGTAGAAATTTAAAAAATAAACTTTCAAAAATACTACAAGTGATATCTGTATGCCAGTCAATTGTAATTGTGACTTTTTTTTTTGACAGAAGTAATTGTCATTCAATGACTTAATGCTGAATAAATTTACCCTTTCTAGCTCTTTCTGAACTCTGGCTGACTGGTTAAACTCAGCTATTCTGCTCCAAAATCTTCTTCAAGCTCACCAGTTTAAACTGGCTTCTTTCAGATTCTGACTGAATCAGACTGTTTGGCCTCAAATTAAGTCTTCCAATTTGTTTTAGTCTTCTGGCTCCTACTCATTCTCTAGCTTGTTCTGTCTTCACCTGTGTCTAGCTTATTTTCTCTGTAACCTGTTTCTGTAAAACTGTACCAATAAATCTGTCTCCCCTCCCCTTCTGTCTGTATTGCTCTTTTAATTTGCCTCTCTTTTCTGTCTAGTCTTGAGTGATTTGAGTATTTCTGACTCATTCTGTCAAATATTTCTCTGATTCACTTTGTCTGCCTCTCAGTTAGATGTCATTTTAAAATATGGCTGCTTCCTTCAACAAACTAACTTTACCTTTATTGTTTGGAATTAATGTATAATAAGCATGCTGTATTCAAGGCATATGACATAGACCTAGGTCTATAGATATGATCGCTTGCCAGGACAGGCTTGTTGCTAGATTAATATTCCTCTACAGTCAATAGTAATTTACATTATGTGACCAACAAAGCAAAATTCTAAATGATGAATAGGAATGAATATGCCTACATATTCAACAAAAGGGGACATTGCAACATCACCAAAAATGGGAATGGTTGCTTGGCATTGATAGGATAATAGATAATAATGATACTGGAAGTACTTAAGAAAAGTCTAGGCCAATAGTTGTTAGGAACCCTGTAACTTGGGTTCATTGTTTTGATGGATATCTATTTCTATCTTTCATCTTTTAATATAATATGGGTATTATGTGATGAAAAATGTTGGTACATTAAGGCAACTATGTAATGTCACAAAAATGCTTTCTTTATTTTCATCCTATACAGTTCTCATTCATCTTGTTACTTGATTCTTTAGTAACAGTAGATACATGTGATTTTCTCTTTCCTAAAACACTATTATTAATGGATTTCTGGAAAAATATCCATACTTCTTTGTTTACATCTTATCAGTTTCAATGGCTGAATCTTCCTTACCTCTCTTATTTCCAAGCTTAGAAATAATGGTCTTGATCTCATCATTTTTTATAATGGTGCTAAATATTGTAACAATTATACATGCTTTTTCATCTAAATTATCATCTGAAATGCATGCTCACACACATTTCCTCATCAAACAACACATGTTTTTCTACACCACTTTTAGTTCTTTCTACTGTAAACCTGGATGAAAATGGTGAATAGTAACCATGAGACAGCATGTGTACTATCTTCACTTTTAAGTTTACTCTGCCAAACAAATCAGTCCATTACTTTCTCAATTGAACCTCACTTAATTTCTCAGTTTCTAACTGAGCCATTCTTCCTATACTGAAATTTCATAAATGCCATAGCCTGTATTTATCTCACCATTCTTTCTTTCCAAACTCCCATAGGAATGATTAAGTAAGCTTTTCAGGTAGCATTCTAAGGTATTTATAGCACACAACTGAAGTGGGGATTTCTTTTCTTTTTTTTGGGGGGGGGAGTGACTCAATTGTATCATGTGATGTTTTTTCTAAAAACTATCTGATGAGAAGATGTTTTGCTGAAGGAGACACATTTTTTTTTCTGGAAGCTATCTGGTGAAAGGACATGCAATATTTTACTGAAGTGAATGATTTATAGGACACATGATGTTTGGAAAGAGTATAAGTATAACCCAACACATAGTGGATGATGCTTTGGCATTGGCTCGCCTTGCAGGTCTTCATTGGGCTGTACTGATGCTGGTGTTTGCTGACTACAATATTGCCTTGCTTCTCCTTGCTTTCATAACTTGTATTTGCTTATCTTGACTATATATAGAGAAGTACACCAATGAACTTGTAGTGCTGTTCAGGCTGCTTCTTGCCACTTTTGAGGATTGGGTTGAGCTGCTGCTGCAAATTTCTGTTTGGTGTTTTGCTAGTAGACTGGACTGAAGACCATAAAGATTGGAATCACTGCAAGGAATTACTTCTAAACAGATCCATGTTCCCCTTGTTCTATTAGCCATTTTGTCACCCACCTTTGGTCAGTGGGCTATAAGGGAGATTGAATCATTTAAGAACCCATATTAAAGAAGGTTTTGAAAAGTATAAGCCTACAAATGACTCCAAAATATTCCATAATCTTTCTACAGACTTGTTTCAAAATCCTAGGCACCATATATAGTTATGTTTGTCACTGCAATGATACTACTCCTGGTACTAATATCTTGTATTATTTTCTTTTCTCATTGTGATCTAAAAATTTACAAGAAGAAATTTAAGAGAGAAAGAATTGATTTAGGCTTACTTCAGTGGTTGATAGAGAAAACCTGTTGACAAGAGGTGAAAATATCTGGTCATATTCTACCCCTAATCAGGAAATGAGGAGTATATAGGTAGTATAGCTGAGCTACAAATCCTCTAAGCCCATTACTAGATTCTATTCTACCAGTGAGACTTCACCTTCTAAAGGTGTTACTAACTTCTCAGACAGTGCTATCACCTAGATAATAAGTATTCAAGGCAGGCAGTTTACATTCAGACCACAATGTAGTCAGCAAAATTTGCTATGGTTCTACAATTATACCTCAAAAAGGATTTGAGGTAAATAGCTAAAAGATTAATTGACATTTGTTAATTTGTATGAGTATGTGCTCTTTGGTTTTTTGTTGTTGTTGTTTTTGCTTTTTGTAATTTTAAAACATGTCAGAAAGATTAATAAACATTTTAAAGGTAAGATATTTCTTTTATGAAGGCAAAAAATAGTACTACATACATGGGCACAATAGACATACTTTGCTACATGATCCACAGCTGGTGATAGTAGTGTAAACTTCAGGCTGATTATATCAATGTAAACAATATGTTGTCTCTCTAGAAATAAGCACTGGCTTACCATCCTGACTGAACAATTTTAGTTTATATAACTCCTATGAGGACATCTTTCTTCTCTATGTACTCATTACAGACTATTTTTTTCCATTACGAGATGTTGCCTTTCCTCAGATGGATCCAGTACACACCCTCTCTGGATATAGTGCCATATCTTTCCTATGATTGGGCTGCATTTTCTATTATACATTTTAAGGACTCTTATGATTATTTAAGTTTTATTTCTTTCTTCTAAAACTGTTTCAATAAAAGCACGTTTACTTCCTTGTTTCAATGAAATACATAGTTGAATGGTTTTGATTCTCCCTACTTGTTTAAAATTCATCTTGTTCCCAGTTAATTGATATAATCATTCAAAACTTGAATATGTGTCTTTTAGAAGGTGTTTGTGTGTGTGTGTGTGTGTGTGTGTGTGTGTGTGTGTGTGTGTGTGTAGGAGAGGTTGAGATCTGTGTATTAAAATATCTATAAATAGTCAGAAATACAACATTCTATTAGAACAGAACAAATTGGGCAAACACAGCTGAAATTCCAGAGAGAGATTACAATAATTTTGCAAAGCATGTGACAACAGCTGCTGTACAAGTTTACCATTGCTACCACAAATCCCAAATGAAATGGTTCACGTGTATGAATATTTCACATACTCATTATTTCTTACCGTTCCATTTAATTTTCATTTTGGTAGAGGAAAGGAACATATTTGGTGGTGAATGTAGAATGCTCAAAATAAGTATCATAAGCTGTGATGAGCAATGTGCTGCCAACTGTGTTATTAACATCCAGAATGTCAGGTTGCCCTGGCAGTTGCATTTTCTTTAATGCTGGCAAATGATGGAAGATTCAAAAAGAAAATATACGTAGACTTTCTAATGTGATCAGCCATCATTTCTGGTCTATTCTATCTTGTTCTGCAGCCAATAAAACCCAATTTAATGGCTTAATTAGTTTTGAGTTGGTTTGTCATTTGCTACCAAAAGAATGTTGACTACTGAGTCACTGTAACTCCAGTGAAAAGCAACAAGGAAAGGTCTGATTTTATACTTCAGCAATAAAGAGGGTATATAAATGTTAGAATCTCTGGCATTATATAAGTATAAATAAGTTTTTATACACATGATATTCATAACTTTAAAAATTAATTAATAATAGGAAATTCATTTGAAAAAAATAATTATTTTAATAATCCTTAAAAACTTTAAGCTTTCTTCTCAACTTGGTAACTGGGGCATCCTTCTTCATAATGTCTTGCTGATACTTTTTATTTTTATACCATTACAAGAACCTTATTCTTCCCATTGTTT
>JANHMN010000005.1:6835468-6852753 GCA_030674055.1 Rhabdomys pumilio | reverse complement strand
TGTGTGTGTGTGTGTGTGTGTGTGTGTGTGTGTGTGTGTGTGTGTGTAAGTCTGTATGTGCATGCATGTGCACATGTGTGGGCACATGTGTATGAACATGCACACATATGCAAATATGTGTTCAAGCACATGTATCTGTGCACAAGGATTCACACATGTATATGCAAGTTAAAAGTAACTTAGCTGAGCTTTCACTCAGATTCTCTTCTTTACCTTATGAATCAGAATACTTTTCTATACCTACTGTATTGTCCTGGAGGAAGACAGATGATTTACTTCAGAGGGAATAAAGAAAAGTTAATGCCCTTTTGAATAAAAAAAAAGGTTGATTTTAAAAGTATTCACATGATATAGCTTGCCTAAAATGAGATAGCCATTTTGTAAATATGAAGTCCACCTTCAACTGAACACAATAGTCACACATCATGCTGCCATGCATTTCTTTCAGCTGTTCCCTGACCTAAGGCTAGTATATGCAGAAAAAGTACAAAGTCACAGGAAGAGAAGAAATAACAAGGAAACTAAAGCTGAGAATAGGATCCAAAATTTCTCATCAGAATATAGGTCTTCCAAAGAGAAACACACAGGCTTTGGTTTATTTTTTCTTTTATATTGGATATTTTCTTTATTTACATTTTATTTTAATCCCCTTTCCCATTCCCCCCCCCCATTGAAACCCCCATCCCTTCCCCACTCTCCTGCTTCTTTCTGCCTAAGGCAGCCTGCAACAGGCCTTCTAGAACAGGAACATCCAGTTAAGGACTGCCTTCCCAATACCTGCTACATTAGGAACATACAGGGAAAATCACATGGCTAAAGGCCAGCATAAGAACACAATCATCAAAACCCAGGGTGATACAGAACCTTCAGAGCAAGTCCTGGCAATCCTCACACAACTAAAGAACCTGGAAATTACCTTAAATCCAACCTTATAAATATTATGAAGCCCTTTAAAGAGGAAATGAACCGGTCAGATCAAAAACTCAGGTGATAGAAGATCTGGCGAGGATGTGGAGAAAGAAGAACACTCCTCCATTGTTGGTGGGATTGCAAGCTGGTGCAACCACTCTGGAAATCAGTCTAGCAATTCCTCAGAAAGTTGGACATAGCATTACCTGAGGACCCAGATATATATCACTCCTGGGCATATACCCAGATGATGCTCCAACATATAACAAGGACACATGCTCCACTATGTTCATAGCAGCCTTATTTATAATAACCAGAAGTTGGAAAGAACCCAGATGTCCTTCAACAGAGGAATGGATACAAAAATGTGGTACATTTACACAATGTAGTACTACTCAGCTATTAAAAATAATGAATTTGAGAAATTCTTAGGTAAATGGATAGAACTAGAAAATATTATCTTGAGTGAGGTAACCCAATCACAAAAGAACACACATGGTATTTACTCACTGATATACAGATATTATCCCAAAAGCTTGAAACAGCCAAGATTCAACTAACTGACCACATGAAGCTCATGAAGAAGGAATACCAAGTGTGGATGACTTGGTCCTACTTGGAGGGAGTGACAGAATGCTCAAGGGAGAAAATACGGCGACAAAGTGTGGAACAGAAAGTCAAGAAGGGGCCGTCTGAAGATCACTCTACCTTGGTATCCATCCCATGTGCAGTCACCAAAGATAGACGCTGATATGGATGTCAGGAAGTGCATGCTGACTGGAGCCTGATGTAGCTGTCTCCTTAGGGGTCTGCAGAGTCTGACATATCCAGAGGCAGATGCTCTCAGCTACCCATTGATCTGATCAAGGGTTCCCAATGGAGAAGTTAGAGGACTGAAGGAGCTGAAAGGGTTGGTGGCCCCAAGAGGAGAGCAACAGTGCCAACCAACCAGAGCTCCCCAGGGTCTAAACCACCAGCCTGGGAGCACAAAGGGAGGCACCCATGACTTCAGCTGTATACTTAGGGGAGGATGGCCTTGTCAGGCATGGGTGGGAGAGGAGATACTTGGTCCCATGAAGGCTAAAAACTGAGCGAGGAGGAATTCGAGGGTGGGGAGTGGGGAGTAGGGGGTAGGTGGGGACACACCCTTGTGGAGGCAGGAGGGGGGAATGAGATAGGGGGTTCCTGGGTAGTGGGGGGAATGGGATGAGGGGATAAAATCTGAAATGTAAATATAATATACAATAAAAATATGAAAAAATTGATGCAAACAATTTTCAGTAAAATACTTGCAAACTGAATCCAGGAACATATCACAGAAGTCATTCACCATATTCAAGTAGGCTTCATCTCAGGGATGCAGGGGTAGTTCAATATATGAAAATTCACCAACATAATCCATCACATACATGAACTGAAAGAAAAGCCCACATGATCTTCTTGTTAGATACTGAAAAATATTTTTTAAAAATTTAAAACAACTTTATAAAAAAAGTCTCAGAGAGATCATGGATACGAAGATGCATAACTAAACACAATAAAGGCAACATACTCAAGGCAATAACCAAAACCATACTAAATGGTTTGTATTGATTCCACTAAAATCAGGTACAAGTCAAGGCTGCTCATTTTTTCCTTATCTATTCAGTATAGTACTTGAAGTTCTAGCCAGAGCAATAAGACAACTAAAGGAGACCAAGGGAATACAAATTAAAAAGAATCAAAGTATTGCTATTTGCTGATGAGATGAAAGTATATATAAGCAAACCCCCGAAAAAATCTACCAGAGAACTCGTATAAATGATAAACACCTTCAGCAAAGTGGTTGGATACAAAATTAACAGCAGCAGCAGCAGCAACAACAACAGTAGTTCTCCTTTACAGAAATGATAACTAAGACAAGAAAGAAATTAAGGAAACAACACCCATTATAGTAGCCAAAATAATATAAAATATTTTAGTATAAGTTTAGCCAACCAAATGAACAACCTTCATGAAAAGAACTTAAAGTTTCTGAAGAAAGAAATTGAGGAAGATATCAGAAGATGGAGAGGTCTCCCATGCCTATAGTTTGGTAGGATTAATATAGTAAAAATGGCCATCTTTCCAAAAGCAAGCTACAGATTTAATGCAATTCCCATCAAAATTCCATCACAAGTCTTCACAGAGATAGAGCAATTCTCAAATTCATTTGTAATAACAAAAAACACAAGATAGGTAAAACAACCTTGTACAATAAAAGAATTTCTTAGGAATCACCATCCCTGATCTGAAGCTGTACTGCAGGAACAGACAGATTGATCAATGGAATAGAATCAAAGACCCCAACCCTCCCCCAAAAAACCCCACAAAGATATGGACACTTGATTTTTAGCAAAGAAGCCAAAGCCATACAATAGAAAAAAGAACAAATCTTCAACAAATGGGGAATGGGGGTCATCAGGATCCGGTGTGGGGAGAGACAAGATAGAAGGCCAGAAGGCCAGAAGCATTTATGGACATGTACAGCTGGTGGGGATGGGTGTTTGGGAGATATTTCTAGAATATGTTAGAAATCTGGGATGGGTAAGGTGCCCAGGAGTCAATACGTGTGACTTTAGGTGAGAAGCATAACAAGGATATCAAATCTTAAGAGGCCACCTCCTGTAGCCAGGCAGGAACCCCAATGGAATGATAGGGACACCAACCCACCTACAAATTGAATTGGAAATCAATTGTCCAACTTTACAGAGATCAGATAGCCAGCAATTTTTGTTATTTCTAATTTTGGAAACTGCTTGCTCTGCATTTCCTGTTTACTCAGGTACTGTTTATCCTTCTCGGGTCTCTGATAGGGTTGAAGACTAGTTATTAGTCTTACAGTTTTCCTGATTAAAGACATAAAAGCTTAAGTTGTTTAGGATCAAAGAAAATGTTTTAGATTTTAAAATGAATCTTTTTAAGTTGATAAATGCAAGTTATGAAAAGAAGTGATTTATGTACAAAACTTTAGACTCACTAAGGAATGATATATAGTGGAGTATTTTCTCTAAGGTTGCTAAAAGAAATGGACTAGACATTGTAAATATAATTCTTACCTGATAGTTCTCATAATTACTCTTATTTTACATAGTTGATTGATGTTGGTGAAAAAGTCATTTATTGAACTAAAAAGGGAGAGTGTAGTAAAAATATTTTGATTTCTTTAAAAGTCCAGCTATATTATGAGGTTATGTTTTTTCTTTAATCCCAGGTATAGGCTAAGGGGCTGCTTCAGTTTGTTCACAGGAGCTAACTATGAATATTTTCGTGCTCTAAACAGAGTTTTATTTTGCCAGCTGCAGATAGCTGATGTTTGGAATTCTTGGGATTCTTGAAAGAGTATAAATGTGAGAGCTTCCAGAGGTCCTGTTGAGGTGGCTGTTCCCCCTGCTTCTGTGGTTTGTCAAATGGTCATGAACAAAGAGACAAGAAGGATTTGGATATCTTAATAACAAAGATCAACAGTGCCCCAAGGAACTCTAAATTTAAAATAATTAAATTTATGTAATTTGAAAATAAAAAGTGATTTAGAAGCTTAAACAGTACTAGAGCTCAATATATTTATGGCTTTTATAATACTTTTATACCATATTATAATTTATATTATTCAACCGATCTATTACAGTGCTTTTATAGGTGGATAGCTAAGTAGACAGGTCATCTAAATAGCACACACACAAAAAGAAAACTGGCTAGGAGGAATTTAAAACAAAAGTCCAAAGAATCAGCAATTGACTCAAAGAAGTAAATAACTTCTCTCCTACTAATTTTGAATTTAGTTGAAGTATTTCTGAGTTTCCCTTGCAGTGTTTTCCTTCTGGAAAAACTGTCAATTGATACTATAGCTTCATGATTTCCAGGAAAACCAGAAGATAAGTATTTCGTGATGCTCTAGTATTTTACAAACTCTTAACTTTTACTCCTGATCTAATTTCCTACCTCTTGTTGAAACTCAGTTGAACTGCCCAAGGCTCATTCTGTGCACTTTAATTTCAGTGCTGTCAAAAATCAAGCCTGACAATGAGACAGCAAGTTTGCCCAACTAACTTTAAGTTCCTGACTCACCCATTTGTTTTCAACCTTCATAAATCAGTTATATGAAAAGACTAAGAGAGGTTGACTTATTATTAGGTCACTTGTAAGCAGAATTTTACCAGTTTTAGTTTTATCTGTACAACAGTTCTATTATCTCTCCAGCAAATTATAGAGTTTCATGTACTGAACAAAATGGGTACATTGTTCTCACTTAGACACTTTTACTTTTAGCAAAACAGCCCAAAATAGGCTCTTAGATAAGCTTCCTTGAACTATTTATTTCAAAAATACACATGTACAGACATTTTAATGTATATTTATCTCGCCTCACTTGCATTTTTTCATACAGGGGCCAATTTGAAATCTGTCCTGATAATTTAACAACACATCTTCAGCATGAGCTTTGCTTGTCACTTGCGACATTTTATTCTCTGAAGAAATAAAAAAAGAGAGAGATAGAGAAAGAAATCCCTGCTGCTTATACTATTAACTACCTTTCTGTCTTCAGACAAAATGTTTGTTTATTCTAATAAAATGGTGTTTGGGCTATGATGAGAAAAATCAACAACTGACCTCTAACAGTTGTCCTGATATGACCATTATGTATTTGAGTTGCTACTACAAAGCCTGGCATTCATTCCTGGACCTTGGTATTTCCCTAGGAACTTCAACACCTTAAAAAAAAAACACTTATGACCACAATGACCACAAAGAACAACATATAATATATGTGTTTGAACACACATGAAAAATAAACAAAACAAAATTCGACCATTGTCTATACCCCAAACTACCAAAGGTTCTCCTATCTAGGCAAATATTAGTATTTGATGCTCATTTTCTAAGCATAGCTTTAGTGAAAATTGAGTACGCTTTCCTTACAGGTATATGCAATTCAAACAAATACACAGCCTACTTCTTAACAACATCCAATACAGAGTGAAGTCCTGATTCTTTAGATGTTCCTTCAAATGCCTGGCAGAGTTTCACATCCTTTTCATATAAGACCTTTCTACAACTCATCTCTGTATTAATGTATTCTTCCCTGCAATAAGTAATAAACAGAACTGCTCAGCAGATAGTGTGTCCTTGGTTGTCTTTGAGTGGAGAGCAGTGATAGAAACAGTGGTTTTACTGAGATTCACTTCAAGTACTGGATGTTTTGGACCAGATCCTTCAATTTAGTCATACTGTCTGTACACAAAATTCCTGCTTCTGGTTGAAGTGCCACAGTTCTGAAAAGCTAGTTTACTCTGAATTGAACAACAATGCTTTACTGAAGCCCTACAGAATTGAGTTTCTTTTTTTCCTAAAAATAAACTCTCTTGAAATATTGCTGCTACCTGATCACATTTGTGTTATTCTTTTGTAACTTGTTTTAAAGCCTTGCAATATATTTTTAAAATGTTTATCCAGTGTTCTAGTGTCTGGAGTGCTCTTTTTCATAAGAAAAAGGTCCACAGTGAGCACAAAATGAGCACAGATTCAACAGATTATCATTGTCATATTTCTATGCTCAGTATTGTGGAATGTCTCCTTAGACCAAGGTCTTCTGACCAAATTTTTCCAACGGTCACCTTTTGAAGAACTGAACAAGTTTTCTTTCCCGGTTTTGCTTTATATATGTTCTAGATAATAATTCTGTTTAATTTCATTGGTCCAGACCAAGAATTTCTTGTTTGCTGCCTGCTCAGCAGCTCTCAAACACTGTATAACTTTTGAATTGAATTTGATTCAGCAGGTTAAGCAAACAACATAGTTAACGTTTTCCAGTGCTCGTGAGATAATCTTTTTTTCATAATTAAGCCTCTAACAAGCTTTGAACTTACTTTCATCAAGTTGTTTCTTATAAATACAAATTGTACACACATTTCTAACTGGAAAACTTTCAACATGGACAATTACGATTGAATTGGCCACTTTACTTGTTTTAAGTCACAATCAAGAAAGTGCATTTTTTCATCACAATCTAGAAAGTGCATTTGAGGAGTACAATAGAAAAAAATAGAGAAAGTTTCATAAGGACACTTGCACTGTTTACATACAAGATTATTTTCTCAATGAGAATGAAAACCTCTACTTTCCTGCCTATCAGTGAGTGCTGACTTCTTTTTTAAAATTATTATTGGATATTTTATTTTTATACATTTCAAATGTTATCCCCTTTCCCGATGTCCCCTCTGAAAACCCCCTATCTTATTCCCGCTACCCCTGCCTCTATGAGGACGCTCCCCCACTTGCCCACTCCTGCCTTCAAGCTCTGACATTCCCCTATACTGGGGCATTAAGCCTTCACATGCTGAAGGCTGACTTCTTAACTACATAGCTTAATGAATTTGTCAAGGGACTAAGTTATGTCAAAACAAGGTGTATGGAATTCTTTGTGAGTATGTGTGTGTGTTTGTGTGTGTGTGTGTGTGTGTGTGTGTGTGTGTGTGTGTGTGTGTATTGCGAAATATATTTTTTTTACTTGTAAAATTCCTCCCCTTTGTTGCACAGTAAATTTAGTTATTATGTTTCAACAATTTCCTATTCATCAAGATCTGGCTTTCTTTCACTTTTAAAATTTTTTTCCTCACTTATAAAATGTAAAGCATAAGTGATCAAAACCATTTCACTTGTATGCATACATCTTAGATATATTCTTTTGCTCTAGACTATGAAAATTGTCCAAAGTTAAGACACGGCAAAAAAAAAAAAAAGTTAAGAAAAGGAAGTTATCAAATTATATTTCCTTTTTTAGACACTGGAAAGTATATTTACATAATAGCGTTTGTTACTATAGTTACAGGATAATTAGAAGATCTTTACATTTCAAAATAAAATATGATATGTAATACGAAGTCTTCATAAAATTATTTTGCCCCATAAAAATACTGTTAGGTTAATAATTTGGTTTGCTCATAACTAGGGCTAATTTTTTGTAGTTTAAATATTATCTATTTTCTACAAAGTTTCATGAGCTAAAATTTCTCATTTGCTTTACTTATTATTTCAATGTGATACCTACATATCCAAGATTATGTTGAATACATATTTATGGCAATCAGTATCCTTTTAAAATGTTTAATTTTATGATACTCTAATAACTTAAAAGTAAATTGGAAATACTGGATACAAAACATACAAATTTACTATTTCAGATTAAACAAGTAATAGAATATACTAATTCTTCAAAGTAATAGTTCAATGGATATGTGTGCTGCCACATATTTTTATTTTAATATGTAAATCTCATAATCTGACATGAATGTTCATGGAAAACAACAACAAGGTAATTTCAAATATTTCTTCTAGGTTTTCTGGGTCTGGGGTAAACAAATGACTTACTTTCATTAAAGATTGTTATTATTATAAATGATGAGATTTCAAATTTAATAATTTAATTTGTACAACCATGTCTACAAAATCATAAGCATCAACTTTTAAAATGAACATATTTATTTATTTATAGATTCATTTGTTTACTGCATATATGTGCATGCATGCCACGGTACATGTATGAAGGTCAGAGGACAACTTGGACCAGTTGGTTCTCTCCTGCTACCATGTGGGTTTCAGAGATTGAACTGAGTTCCTTTATCAATACCTTTGCCTACTGAATCATCTTATCAGCTCCAGTTTCTTTACTATAAAGTTTTGTAATTCATTGAAGAAGTATGTTAGTGTAGATTTTTATTTAATATTTGATAAATTAAGTGTACTTTAAGGATAAAGTTAAACATGTGTGTTTATTTGTACCTAAACATTTGGCTGTGTTTGTGTGTATGTTTCTTTCTTTCTTTTTTTTTTTTTTTTTTTGGTTTTTCGAGACAGGGTTTCTCTGTATAATCCTGGCTGTCCTGGAACTCACTCTGTAGACCAGGCTGGCCTCGAACTCAGAGATCCACCTGCCTCTGCCTCCCAAGTGCTGGGATTAAAGGTGTGCGCTACCACCGCCCGGCGTGTGTATGTTTCAATACGTGTATATGTATATGTCTGTGTTTGATAACTAAATGCATACACATAAAATATGTATTATTAATTCTTTTAATATAAAGTATTGGATGAACTATGAATGTTTTAAAGCTTGAGGTAAGCAATATACCAAGAATAGAGAAAATGAGAAACAGAAAATCACAGATATGGCTCAAAGAGTAAGAAAATAGAAACTAAAAATATCATATTATACAGGATCTGGTGATATTTGACAATAGCAATTTTCTACAGTATAAAAGAACACACATTGTATGGAGTTGAAGAATATGGTAAAAGTGTACTTAGACAAAACATGAATGAATCTTTGTAAATATGTACAGAAATAAGGAACGAATAATTCTAGTACATAAATCAAAAGAAGAGGAAAACCCACACAACAAGAGTAACAACAGGGACCAATAAACACTGCTCCCTGGTAAAAATATTCTATTAACATTTTAATTCTCCCAATAATAGCACACAGACTGGAGTAGAAAATCAGATCTATCTTTCTGCTGCATCCAAGAAACAAATTACACCATCAAGGATATAAATCACTTTAGGGTAAAAGGATGGCAAAATATATTTCAAGCAAATGGTCCCAAGATTCCAGCAGGTATTGCCATTTTAATGCCTGACAAAATAGACTTCAACCCAAAACTTATCAGAAAAGGTATATAAGGACACTACACACGAACAATGAACAACATTTGTTTAGGCATTTTTTGTCTGATTCTTTTATTTTTTGGTAATTTATTGTAATTTATGTTTTAGTGGAAGCTGTCTTGTGTGTGTTTCTTGTTTTTAGTTTTTTTTTTAAAGAGAAAGATGTGGAATGGACATAAAGATGGGGAGTTTAAGAAAATGGGGAATATATAGGAAGAATTCTGGGGAAAGAAACCATGATCAAAATACCTTGTATGAAAAAAGATGAAAATATGATATAACTAATGATTTTTTATAACATTATTATGAATTATAATTAAAGCTAATCTAACTAAACGTGAACAAAAGATAAACATTAGGGACATATTTAATATACAAAAGTAAAGAACACTATATTAAGTTTTGAGCCCCTTCAACTTTCATTATTTCCATGGGTTGTGGCAAAAATTTCTATGGATAGCAAGGAATAACTCTAGAATGAACTACTCTTTCATAAGAAGGAATTCCTATCTTTAGTAACAATGAGGATGAATTTGAAGCACATTATTGCAAATGTAATAAGCCAGACAAAGACAAAACCATTTGTAAAATTTATATGGGGTATCTAAAACATTAAGCAGAGATGCTGAGGAAAGAAAGGTAATTACTGGGAGGAAGGCTTGGTAAGGAAAGAAGAATGTTGGGCAAAGGGTACCATGTATCACCTTGCAATCACCAGGCAGTGACCTGCCTGAAAATTATTTTATCTATGTTCAGGAAAAAGAAAGATACAACTCAGCAGTAGTAGATTTTTATGCAAGAGAGTCTTTGTAGAAATATAGAAGCAGCAAACATACCATAGCAAAAGATATTCTCTGGAAATTTTACTAATGTTCAAGTTAGATGAATTTCACTTTCATTTTTTTTTCTAGATACTTTTATTGTTTTGTGTCCTTGGACTAGTAATCCTTGTGCTTCAATTGCTTTGTGTGGTTGTAATACATAGTGTAAGCAATATATGTATTGCTGCAATTCCTGGTTCACAATCAATGGTGAAGCATGTTCTCTTATGGTGTTCAAATACTGGTAACATCTCACTTCAGCAAGTACAGAATGTCAATGTGAAATAAATGTACACAAAAAGCCAGAATCACATTTATTTTTAGTACCTGGCATGTCTGATTCATTCATTTCTTTGAGTATGTATTTGCTTAGTGTCTGCTGTGTCCCAAGAACTGTTATGTATTCTGTGGGAAACTAACCAACAAATGTAAATATTTCTACTTTTCCTTGATGGCTACTGTCTCCTAAGTTGACGTAGATATCACAAAAGAAAATGTGTTGTATAGGACAGTGTGGTAACTATGATGTAGCCTAAATGAGTGACTGGGTGTTGGTTACGTTATATTTCAAAAGATCATTCTAACATTTATAGTATTGCATATTGGAGGGCAAAAACAAACAAGGAACTCAATGAGAGTGTTATGGAATTTATTCAGGATAAAATTACTGTTGATAAGGACAAGATATTTGCCAGAAACTTTTTTATCCTGCACGTATTTTCAATATAGAGTCCATAGGATTTTCTGATGCTTTGTGTTTAAGGCATGAGAGAAAGAGAAATCAAAAAAGATTGATGTTCCTGGCCTGAGTAGTGAGAAGAAAGGAATTACCACTAGTGTTAAAAGTTTATATTTCTTACTTGACTTCGTAGATACATAGTGCCTAGAGTACATGCAAGGGAGACTCACAGCATTTTGAATGTGTCTACATAGTTCTTACTGTATATTTAGAATAACTATGCGTCTTGAAATATTTGGGGCAAAATTATGCTGAAAATTATTGTCTGAAATTCAAGTTTAACCAGATAGGCTATATTTTTCATTTGCTAAGTCTAATCACTCTACAACCATTCATTTTGTGAGCACCTACAAACTTCAGAACTATGTAAATAACTCATTGCATAATCCACGTACTTAGATTACTGCTTATTTCTTTTGTGTGATTTATTTTAAGGAATTCACTGGGCTATAATCTGACAGTGAGAGAACAGACACATTCAGCTGTCTCTGTCATATTGAAGAATTAAATATCAATTGATTTTAAGTATATACTGTGTGCCAGATCTACCATGACTTTAATTTCCTCCAGTTAGTTAGTATTAGTACCTTGTACAATCTTAGTACATCAGTGCTGCCTGTGCTGACATTTGGACAGATGGAAGAACTCAGGGTCAAAAAGGGAAGGTAATATTCCCAGTGTAGAGGCACTGGGCAAGGAAGCAACTTCTACCACAGTAGATTCAATTATAATCCCACAGTTCTCATACTCTGTATTGCCTGATATACATGCTCAGTGAGGCAGGTATACAACCATGGCTCATTATTCTATTCAAAGCAACAATGAGCCCCTGAGTCCAGGTTAAGGAAGTTAATAGCTCTCTTTTCTCCTTAAAGTCCAGGTCAGTGTCAGTGATATGAAATGTTTATGATTCATGAAACTAAAGTCTTTGAATCATAAACAAGCATTTTGCTGTCTCTCAGACAGGCAGTAACACAAGATATTATTCCAGTCTGTATTTTGGCTCCACAGATAATTAGAAACATAAACGACATTGTTTAGTGATGATCGTGTATTGTCCTAGATTGTTTTGTTTTCTCCTTGCTAGACTATAAGCCTCCCAGCACAGAAGTCCCAGGAAGATATCTGACCAGCTTCTGACTTATCAGAAAGGCTCCAATGGAAGCATTTCAAACTTAGGCTTCCTGTTAGAAGCCATATTCAATCACTCTTAGAAATGTGCCAGAGTATGTTAGTCCTGCCTTTGCAGAAAACAGCCCTTTTTTGTCTTTTGAACAGCATTTGCTTCTTTTGGCTGAATACTAATCTATCAGGTAGCAGTGAAGCAGACAAGCAAGAGAGTCGCACACCATTAGCTAAGACTTATTAGATCCTCAAACTACTCATCCAAGCTTTATTCTACACACTAAGGTTTACAATTAGAAGGTAGTAAATACACAAGGAAAGCATTTGTCATAGGACCTTCAGTTTCTTGTACACCACCCTAGCATACCCCAGAAGCCCCTCCCCCAGGCTGCACATAGCAATCTGTCTTTGATTCCTTTTTATCATTCAAGCTTCATGCTTTATCAATTCCTGCCTGGATGAATAAAATAGTCTTTGCTTTCAGAAGCAAGAATCTTTAATTTGTTTTAAGAGAATGCCTCACTTTCAGAATGAGCCTCAGCACAAAGAATGAGATTAGTTTGCATTACACACCCTAGGATCCACACAGTTTCTCCAAAGGATTAAAAAAAAAAGTGTTGTTTAGGCATGGTTCCAAAATCAAAAGTGCCACAATTGTATACTCCCAGGCTCTTCATTTGCTCTGAAATGTAAGCAGTAGTGTGGAAATGCGTTCTGGAAGAGAAAAATGCCAGCCTGTGGCTTATGTGTGAGGATATTAGGACCCAGGCACAGAGTGCAAACAGAGCCCCACTCACACTGCTCTCAAATAGCCTCAGCTGAGAGGCTGAGAAATTCTCAGATGTATCCCATGAATCCCTTCAACTGTTATACATACAGTCATGTGGGTTTTAAGTTTGTGAATTTGTCATTGACCCAGCAATGGGCACTATACAAATCAGGCTGTTTTGTTTCCCAGAACAAAATACGTCTTTGAGATTTAGATTCTCACCAGTCTACCTATAAGAAATAAATTAAATGGCAAACGTTGAGGACTGAGAAGTTTGAAACAGAAATGCTTAGACTGTAAATGCTATCTATGTAGTTTTGGAAAAAAGTCATAAATTTATTCTTGAAACTTTTTTTGTTGCATTCTTTAATGCTTGCCCTGTAGAAAACACTAGTCAGTGACTGAACTGTTTAATATTACCTGTATGAACCCTCAACTGGCCCATGCAATACAATGGGTATTTCAGCTCTTTCTTTGTTTCCCAGAGGGTTACACATTACTAAATGCCTCTATACATTCAAGGATTTAGAATTTCCTGTGAGTGGCTGACTCTTACAAAAAGACATTGAGTGCAAGTATTACTCTGAATTGCTAATTCATCTCTGTTTTCTTTAGACTGTTTTTGATGATATTCAATTTAAAGGGTACCCTGACAAACACATAACAATTTATAGTTTTTAAAAATACGATAGATAGATTATTTATCCTAAATAAATCTGAATATTCATTTTCCTGGTATATATTAATTATCAATAATGTTTTATCAAAAAACGTACTGTCTAGGCTTTCACTACACTTGAGAAATTACCAAAGGTTGTTTTAAAGTCCTAATATAGCTATGTGTGAACTTTCCAAGAACAAGTCAGACACCTCTTCCTGCCACTTTATGCATAAATTAGCCTATCAAAGAGCTGGTATTTATTCTGAGCTCTTTGAAATTCTAATCACTTGTAAGCACCTCCTTGGGCCACTTGTCTTTTGAAATTTGGATTATGTACAATTGGCTATTCATAAGAATGAAAATATACAATGTCGAGTGGCCCTTATTTAGTAACCTTTAAAGATTAATTGTTCTATTTTATTTAATGAAAGCTTAAATGTTTGCTAATTATTTTAAAATGACTTTGCAAGTTTTCTTATTTTAGTATTAACACTCTTAATATTGTCTGTGTATGTTGGCTAAAGCTTTTTTTTTAAATAAACGGGCATATTACACATGAATCTTACATTGAAAATCTAAAATGTTATCAAATTAATTTGACTGTATTTCCTCTACTAGGAAGGTATATGCAGGAAAAGAAAGGAATAAAAAATATATCTGCACATATGCATGTAAGTGAGTATAAGCAATTGTCGACTATCTCCAGAACACTTTCTCATATGTAATGTAAGAAGCTCAATATGTACTACATAATTTATTTGTAAAACATCATATTTATATTAAAACCCTACTATAATCTTAGTTTATTATCTTCATTTTCATATAAATAATTAAATTATCCTAATCAAATCCATGTGTCCTGTGGTTTCTGAAATATTAGATAGTATTAAGTACAATTCTTGTTCTGGGGCCCTAACATTTCTACACTAGATGTGAGATGCATGTATATAGTTAAAGAGTAACAAAAACATTTCAAAATTCCTAATGAAGATCAGAGAGACACTAAATACTCACTTTAGAGGAGAAAGCAGGCAATTGAAGATGTGATACACCTAAAACAACAGGCACAGAGATTAGAAATTAAAGTTGATCATTCCCAAAATGTAGAGCTAAAATAAAATGGGTAAAACATGTCGTGCAGCAGACAAAAATATTTAATTAAGGTTATAGTAATAGGAATTATCTTGACACCCAGAAGAAGAGAAGAGTGGGGAGGTAATATGTATTCAATCTGTAAATAATCAAAGGCAGAACAAGAATTTGGTATTCCCTTTACTATAACCAATGAAAAAGTCATTAAAAAAAAGAATATGCAGATTAGAATATCAGTGGTATGGTTGCCTCCAGAACAAGTCAATTCGATGGAGGTTGGAGTGATAAGGGAAGTCATCTCTTAAAAACTGACCAATGCATTAAAATGTTGAATAGGTAATTCACACAGAAAATGATAGGAGTCTATGAAGGTATGAAATATAATAGTTAATGACAAAAACATCGCAAAATATTCATAGTATAAGGGAATAGTAACATGATGCTTACTCTAAATAAAGGATTTTCTGATATTTCCTATTATCATCCAGGATGAAGTAAGAAATTGTAAATTTGCTTCTCTACCAAGTCAAAAATAGATGATTGGAGTACATTTGATTTACATACAGGGCCAGAACCAAAACCACAAGAAGAAATCAGGGCAGAAATAAAAAAGAATGTACTTAAGAGTACTACATGGAATATAGATTTGATGACAAATAAGGCTAAAAAGCCCAGTGTAGACAATTTAAAAAAAAATTGTGTGTGTGTGTGTGCATGCCCACACACTTACATGCAAATGTGCAGGTATATTTTTTATTCCTTTCTTTTCCTGCATATACCCTCCTAGTAGAGGAAGTACAGACAAATTAATTTGATAACATTTTAGGATTTCAATGTAAGATTCATGTGTAATATGCCTATTTATTTAAAAAAATTAGTCAACATACACAGACAATATTAAGAGTGTTAATACTAAAATAAGAAAACTTGTGTTAGTTTGATACTTTACTGAAACTGTCTACCAGCTGAAGAAGTTTCTTGGTACAGTCTTTAAGGTCCTTATGCATACAATCATATCATCAGAAAGTAAATATACTTTTACTACTTTGTTTTCTATTGTATTTCTTGATTTTCTACAGTTGTTTTATTGTTCTGGCTAAGTTTTCAATTACTTACTATATTGAATAGGAGTAGAGAGAATAGACAGCCAGTCTTGTCTTGTTCCTGCACAAAAATCAACTCCAAATGGACAAAGAACTTCCATATAAGATCACATACATTGAATATGGTAGAAGAGAAAATGAGAAATAGTTTAAAAATTATTAGCAGAGTAAAAGCATTTCTGATAGCATAGCCATTAGTACCAAAAATTAAAAATGAGACTTCATAAACTTGTAAAACTCTGTACAGCAAAAAACATCATCATTCAGGCAAAGTGATGGGCCTCAGCATGGGCAAATATTTTTACCAATTACTTATCCAATAAAGGGTTAATATTTAAAATATATACAGAACTAAAAATAAACTTAAATAAACTGGACAACAAGAAAACACATAACTCAATTTAAAATGGGATACAAAACTAAACAGAGAGTCCTCAAAATATGCAATACAAATATCTGAGAAACACATAGAGAAAGGTGCAACATCCTTGGTGATCAAGAAAATGTAAGCTAAAACTATTTTGGCATATTATTTTATTATGGTCAGAATGGTCAAGATCAAGAAAAAAGGACACTATATTCTGACAAGCATGTAGGGAAATGTGAACACTCATTCACTGCTGGTGGCAGTGTGAACTTATATAGCCACTATTGAAACCAGTGTGCTGATTCCTCAGAAAACTGAATCAATCTACTTTAAGATTCATTTATGCAACTACTGACAATCTACTCAAAGGAATCCTAATTCTACTACAGAGTTATTTTCTCATTTATAGTCACTGCTGCTCTATTCATAATAGTAAAAAACTAAAAATGTCTGAGATGTCCATCAACAGATGAGTAAATGATGAAAATGTGGTACACAGTGAAATATTTATGCAATTAATAAGAAACATGGAATCATGAAATTTGCAGGTAAATGGATGGAGTTAGAAAAATTTCTTCTTAAGTGAGATAACACAGACTTCAGAGCAGGAACATTGTATGTTCTCTTATATATGGACACTGAATGTTAGGCTTAAGTTTTCTATTTGTGTGCCACAATCTGAATAGCAACAGAGGTTGGTTACCTAGTAAGCGGGTATGGGAGAGTAGAGGATCTCCCAGGGAAGGGAAAATAGAACAGATTTATATAGAGAGACAAAAGGGGAACTAGTCTAGGAGAATTAAATAGGGGAAAGAATGGGATAGAAGGGTAAAGGAGGGAATGTGGGGCTACATGTAACATTAAGAACATTTAAGAAAAGAACATATGGATATGGAAATAAACTGTTGTAGAAGCTTTCTAAAATATATACATATATTAATTAATATATATATATTTGCAAGGAGTATATCTCTATCTATCTATCTATCTATCTATCTATCTATCTATCTATCTATCTAT
>JANHMN010000005.1:6814540-6833750 GCA_030674055.1 Rhabdomys pumilio | reverse complement strand
ACACACACACACACACACACACACACACACACACACACACACACACATATATATATATCCACTTCTAAATATAACCTGCTCAGTCTGCATAAAGGTACTTGTGTTTATATATTTGGGTCTGACTATTTGGTATTGAATAATGAATTGGCATGCTCTTCCCTTGGGCAAATAATTTCTTCTATATCCGGGGTTCCTTAGTTGCCTGTAGTTCTTTGTGTATGTCTGAGTCCTAATGGACTTTCAGCTATCCACTTCAGAAAATGTATTGGTGTTGTCCATGTTCAGCTCATCTTTAGGTGACAGACATATTGGTGAGACTTTATGGGTGTACCTTCTGACAATGCTAAGAGACACAGTCTCAAAATAAACCACCTCATGCTCTGTACTTTGCAATCTATATACTCCTTCTTCTACCATGTTCCCTGAGCTTTAAGTATATTAGTTGTATTGTAGATGCATCTATTGGGACTGGCCTCCACAACTTTTCACTTTGACTGGCTATATTTTTCTGTGATGGTATCTGTCTGTGTCAATTTCCTTGAGGAAGGGTGAAAACTACATTTACCTATGGGTGTGAAGACAAATGCTGATAATGTTTTGGGTTATGCTGCTTTAGTAATGTTGCAATTCTTTTTCAACTTCCATGACTTTACTAGCCCTGTGTACTTGGAGAGGTTTCTAGTACCAGGCATGATTCCCATCTTGTTAAGCAGGTCTTAAACCCAATTAGACTGCTATTGTTTATTCTAAGGTATGCATAACGCTCTTGAAGCATTAAGATTATCATGCCATGAATGTCACTGATATGGTTTATAAGTGTCATAGTAAAACTGTTAGCTGCCCCCCTCCTTAGGAACCTTGCGTAGCATTCTTGTTATCATTAAAGCTTTTCTCAGGAAGAAGTTATTTAGGTATATTTCAGCTCAGGGACATCTCCATTCTATGTCAGAGGTACATGGTATCTTCAACAACAGGGATTTGTTGTTGGGGTGTTTACTATAAACCTTGCCTCTGTTAACAGAAATGAAAATTCTGAAGCTTTATTATATTTACAATATTAGGACATATAGCTAGGTTATTTCCCTGACTAGCTCATAAAATAATATTGTGTTTATTATAATCTACTATATTTACTATAATCTAACTTCTGCCACATGGCTGGTTACTTCTGCTCAGCTTTCACAATCTGTCTTCCTTCATGTCTCAATGTGAATTCCCACTGCCATGCAGGTGCCTGACTCTGTCTTAGAATCCATTCTGCCTACTGGAAATCCTATCTTGTATTCTACTCTTTTATATAGGCCATAGGTTTTTCTTGGCAGGCAACACATCCATACAATACATAAGATATTCTCTCTACAGTGAATCATTTGCCTTCTGACTGTAGAGGGTAACCAAGGGAAATAACAATAGCCTGTATGTTTTGGGATTTTTCTTTTGTCTTGTTTGTTTTTCACCCTGTTTATAGACAAGGATCTTTGGTTAAATCATACATAGAGTTGGTAGAGGTGATAGTTTCTTTCTTGAAATTGCTTGAGTAGTTACTTCTTAGATAAGGATGACCATCAAATTATGTCTCAGTTTTAGGGGTTCTCAAGAAGGAATAGCTGTTGGTTACTTCCATGTTAATTCACAGCATTGACCTCTGTGTAATCAGACAATGAATACAAAGTTGACTCCTTAAATATGATTGATAGCAGTAGTCTTACGGTTTTTCCTGGGTTCTGAGCTAATGTTTCAAGCTATGTGTCAGTCTTCTGATTCTTCCTTTATATTTGGATAGTTTCTTTTCTTCTTGTATTTACATTTTCAGTTTTTATTAAAAAATGTATTTTGTATGTTTGTATTTTAACAGTTTCCTTTTATTATTTTTTACATCGAGACTAGAGTTTTCCCTCTCTGATTTCCTCCCCTACTCCCCTCTACACCCCACCCTCTTCCTCTCCTCTTTCTCTTCAGAAAAAGAAACAGAATAAAGAAACAAAAAAATATCACTTTCTCCCCTTTTATTATTCCAGCTCCTTCCCTCCAAACCCTTTCATATTCTTTCCTTCTACACACACATATACACTTCTCTCTCTCTCTTTCTCTGTCTCTCTCACTCTCTCTCTCTCATTCTCTCTCTCACTTTCTCTTTAATAAATACAGTATACTGAGTGTGCTTTTGTTTTCTGTGTAGATATGCTTTCAGGATTGACTGAAAGCAGATAGATACCATGACAGGTAATCAAACTGGACACAGTGCAAAAATCAACAGATCATGGGGAGTACACCAAAACAGATTCACGTATATTACAGCTCCCTCATCTTGTTCTGTTTCTTGAGAACTTTATACATGTACACAATGAGATATGATTACACATACCCTCCTTTTTCTCCCACCCAAACCAATCATACTTCCCCAACATGTTCCAATCCCAAAGATAACCAAGTCAAATTAGCACTTCCAATATTTGCATGTGTGTGATTCCTTCCGTTAAAGCATGGCAGACCTACTGGTGACCATACTCTCAAAGAAGAATAATTCTTGTTCCTCCATCAGTGAACCACTGACAATAGTAAAGAATGCCTTTGACATGTATGTCAGGATTTTGGCTGACTTGACCTTGTATAGATCTTGTTCAGATAACTGCACCTGCTCACAGTTCATGTGTATAACAGCAATCCACATCTCCATCCCCCAGGTGCTACAGTTTTTCCAACATATAAAATGGAACTTTTATTCTTAGTCTGCTAACCTAGTCCTGGAAGCCTCTAGCTTACCTACAATCTAATCTAGGCCTAGAATATTTTCAGCCTCTGTGAATTACTGTTGAGTAAGCTCACCTTTTCTTGTTGTTTCTGAACTCTGGGCGGCTGCTCAACTCCGCCATTTGGCTCAAACTCCTCTCCAAGTTGACCAATTCAATCTGGATTTTCTCTTGGCCTCTGAGTTTTTGTTCTGCTTGGTCTCAAACTAACTTTGATAATTGGTTCTGGCTCCTCATTCTCTGGATTGTTCTGTCTTCACCCATGTCTAACTTGTTCTCTTTTCATCCTGTGTCTGTAAAAGTCTCCCAGTAAAACTGCTTCCTCTCTTCTCTGTACTTACCCTCAAGTAGCTTCCCTTTCCTCTCTAAGAGATCTAAGAGTTGGTCATATCCTATTCTGTCAACTCTTTCTCTGATTTGTCACTTTGACGTTTAATTAGACATTACTTTCAAACATGGCTGCTTACTTTTACAAACTAAGGTTACCTTCATAATTTGGGATTAAAATATGTACTAATGGCATGTCTGTATTCCAACCGGAGGGATTAGAGGCAGGTATGTGCTAAGGGCTGAGCTATACCTGGACTAGAAATAGTTTACTTTTTCAGTAAGTAAAATCTTCTCAAGGGTTCAGAATGTGATCAAATACCCTGCAATACCACCTCCTCTTCCACAATGTTCTGTGAGTCTTGGGGATTTCCAATGTGTTGCAGCCCGAGCTGCCCCACACTTGGGGGCCAAAAATGTCGAGAGCCGCTCTGTCAATGTTGGACCCACACTGCCAAAAGCCTTGGAGGCTAAACTATTAGAGCCCGCACTGCCCCAAGCTGCTCAGGTCTGAGGGTCAGGGTTCAGCAAGAGAGAGAGGATGGACTCGAAGAATGGAGACCAGACAGAGTGTGATTCAATCCCATTTATTCTTCAGTCTCTCTTTCTAGTCCAAATCCCCAGTCTTGAGTTCCTAGTCCCTAGTTCCTAGTCCCTAGTGCCTCCAAGTTCCAAGTTCTTTCTCCAAGTGCCTGTTACCTAATGCCTAATTCTCTGTTTCAAGTTGAACTGTGTCAAGTAATCTGTTGTCTGGTTGTACTGAACTCTTCTGTCTGCCTCTCGCCTTTTATATGTCTCACTTCTAAGCCACGCCTCTAAGTCACACCCTTAAGTCATGCCCTTAGGTCATGCCCTTAGATCTTATCTCTAAACCACACCTTAAGTCATGCCCTTAAGTCTCAGCTCTAAATCACACCTTTAATTCTCACACACCCAAGTGAATATCCTGGGTATCTAAAACAAGATGTTATTAGAGTGTGCTCAGCTGTTGTAGGCTAATATAATCAAGTCTCTTATTAGGGTATATAGCTCTAGATGGCTGTAAGGATGAAAGCCGCCTTCTGTCGGCTCCCCACACCAATGTTCTGTGAGACTTAGGGTTTTGATATGTAGGAATAGGTGATTGGTGATCTATAGAAAAAATAAATGTGAAATAATAGTTATATATTTTATGAGTGTTCTGTTGTTTTGATAATATGGGGCACCAACATTGACTTTTGTTTTCTAGGTAATACAGTTGTCACATACACAGGATTACACTTTATGCTTTTTAAGCTTTTTAAGTCAATATCTGAATAATTTATATTGAAAGTCTTTACTTGCTTTTCCTTCATTGTTTGTATTATATATGCTTATGTTTCAGTGTAGGGCAGCTGAGTAAATACTTATGACAGTAACAAGATTCCTTTTGTTCCCATCTAGGACTCCTAACATGTATCACTCTGTGACAAGCAATTAGTTCTTGTTACGTAATTAATTATTAAAATCATCCTCTTAAATTTTTTAAAACTGGCACACAGTACAATGTAAATCACTATAATTTCTATTCTACAAAACAGTATAATGTTATTCTGTCTGCATAAATAACACTAGTACTTAGTGTTAATATGATATATTAGTGTCACAATGTAGATGCCGATAAAATTTTCTTTAATATTCTTTCAGCAAAATACTTTACTAGTTCTATCTCTTTATTAGATGCTTGCAAGGTAAATACATTATAAATTTATTGCTAATTGATTTTTAAAACATAGCTTTTATATATCATTTCATGAAATTTTCAACATTTATAAAACCCTTTATTACAGATAGCAATCCATATTTTCAAGTACCACATGTATAACTATCAATAGTGGAACTTATTGATGTTAGAACTAACATTAGAAGTTTGGATACATACTATAAAAATGAGCACTGTAAGGGCCTAGGTAGACACATAATATGTAAAAAATCTTTGAGCTGTTGCAACATGTTAGACAGTTATAGGAAATTTTGTAACAGTATATTTACTATCATTATAACACTTAAATGATAAGAAATCTGGCAAACCAAATGGATTAATCACTGGTGATGTACTGGAAGACTTACAAAAGGGAAAATTCAGGCTGCCAAAGAAGTAATGGTGACTCAAGTTAAAATTTTATGTTTTCCTCATGGGGTCACAAACCCTTTCTGCTCCTTCAGTCTTCTCTCTAACTTCTCCATTGGGAAACCCTTGATCATATCAGTAGTTAGCTGTGAGCATCGTCCTCTGAATGAGGAAAGCAACAATACCAACCAACCAGAGCTCCCCAGGGTCTAAACCACCAGCCTGGGAGCACATAAGGAAGGACCCATGACTCCAGCTGTATATGTAGGGGAGGATGGCCTTGTCGGGTGTAGGTGGGAGAGGAGATCCTTGGTCCCATGAAGGATGAACAGAGTGGGGGGGGGATGTGAGGGTGGGGAGGGGATAGTGGGAGTGGGGGGCTAGGTGGGGGCACAGCCTCATAGAAGCATGAGGAGGGGGGATGGGATAAATGGTTTCTGGATGGTGGGAGGAAGTGGGGTAAGGGGATAAAATCTGAAATGTAAATATAATACCCAATTAAAAAATTAAAAAATAATTCTTTGTTTTTCTCATCAAAAAACTCATATCAAGTATAATCTATAGCTTTTAATTTGTTGAGTAAAGGTAGAAATTTAGACTGTTATGCAAATTTACATAGTTTGTTCCTGCATTTTCTATTTTAGAAATGAAACTATATGCAAAGCAGCCAGAATTGTGGCTTTTTCCTTCTCATTTCTTGGTGTGTGTGTGTGTGTGTGTGTGTGTGTGTGTGTGTGTGTGTGTGCGTGCGTGCACATGTATATGTGCCAGTGTGCAGACACATACTTCCAAAGGAACAAAGGCCAGAAGAGACAAGGCATCAAGGAACCTGGAGTTTACTAGATTCTTGTTCCTACTTTAGTTGTTTGACCTCAACCCCTACAACCTTATAAAAATGACTGTGTCCATGCCCCTCCAATGGGTTATAGACATGCACAACCATGTGTGACCTTTTGTTTATTTGTTTGAAAACTACAATTACATTAATTTTTTTTCCTTTTCCTCCCTCCAAACCTTCTCATATACAAATCCTTGCTCTCTTCTAAATTCATGGCCTTTTTCTTCATTCATAGTACATATATAGATATATATTATTACATACATATTTTTAAATATAACCTTCTAAGTCTGTATAATGCATATCTTTTTAGGACCAATCATGTGGAATTAGATAATTGATGAGCTCTTCCATGTATATGACTCTTTTTCCCATTTTCAGCACTTATTAGTTGCCTGTAGTTCTTTGTGTATGATTGAGGATCACACCTGCACAGTAAGTTTTTTCAGTGCAAACAAACAAGTAGACAAAACAAACAAACAAAAAACCCATAGCTAAAACATAGAAGAAAAATAAGAGACAGTTTACTGCACAGCCAAATTTGAGTGACCAAGACACAAGAAGGTGGAATTAACTCATGCTAGAGTCCATGTTCCAGTGCGGAATATGTTTCATGATGTTTTATGGTAGCAGAACAAATAAAGTCATAAATCATGGTAATTTAGTAATAGATCCTCGGTTACTTCAGCTAAGCAGGTTACAACCAGGCCAATGGGCTGTACATGCTAGGTAGATAACATTGTGAGCCCTTCTAGTGGTCAAGAAGAGGTATTCTGTTAATTTAATGCATTCTAAAGGGATTTATTTTTTAATATTATCATTAGGATGGTATTTCTGAACTAGAGGAGGGTAAGAAATGGCTGCTTGGGTGACTGAGATTGTTGAAGACAAATTATAAATTAAGCTCTGAAATTACATTTTAATCTCTCCAAATTCATTTCTCTTTCTTGCCTAATGATTCTAAATAGAGTTCCCAGTATTTAAATGAATATGACAACACACAAGTTAATTTTTTACTTCCTACATTCATGTGTTGAAGTCTGAATTCCTATTGTTTCATAATGTGACCATATTTTAAGCTATAGTTTCTATATGGAAAACAAATTTAAAAAATGACATCAAGGTGGGTATTAATTTAATTTAAGTGGTGTCTTAACCCAATGAGAAAATTTGGAGTCAGATGCATACACATGAAACAGAAGGTGAAGATCCAAGCCACATCTAAAATACAAAGATGGAAGTGACCTCTTATTGTCACTTTCGGAAGAAAGCAACCTTTATTTCAGACTTGAATAGATCTGTGAGGAAAAAAACAATATCTATGGAATTTAATCCATACACACACACACACACACACACACACACACACACACACACATATATATGGTGGGATTAAATCTGGAGTGTAGTTTCTCATTATGACACTTAATTTCCATTTCCAATTTAATGGGTTTTAAAATCACCATAGAAACACATATTTGGCTATGTTGATGAGGGGGTTTCCAGGAAGCTTTAATTCACCCAATAAACTAATTCTGATATGGGTGGGGCCATTGATAGAGTAGAATTCCATAGTTTTTGCAAGGAAAAAGCAGACTGAGCACCAGAATTTAGGGGGTTTGCTTTACTTTTTGACATTATAATACAATTACACAATTTCCTCCTTCCCTTTCCTCCCTCCAATCCCTCCCATAAACCTGTCCTTGGTCTCTTTCAAAATCATTGCCATCTCTCCATTAATTGCTTTTGTATTCATATGTTATACATATTTACATTTATGTTGATAAATATAACATGTTCTGTAAGTATAATGGGTACTTTTAGGGATGACCATTTGATGTTGGAGAACCAATTGGCATGCTTTTCTTCCCTGGGAAGACTTTCTCCAGCTGTCAGCATTCTTTTGTTGCCTGTAGTTTTTATGTGTGATTGAGGTCTCCTGCATTTTTCCCTGTCTACTTTAGCATTGATAGTATCTTTTCCATTGATAGGGCTCTCGTTTAGTGCATAGGTGAGCAGTCACATTGCTGAGACTTTATGGACATAGCTTCTGACATTCTTAAGAGACACAGTGTCAGAACAAACTCCCTGATACAAATGCAGAGAAAGACCTTCCAGAAAGCAAGGTGAAAAACAGGAGGGATTTTGTGAGGACAATTAGAGAAGTACCTCATATATTTCGGTAATGTCACTCAGTGGAAGAGTTGAAAAACTTTAGGTCAGACATCTCCAAAGAACAGCACAATTTATGGCCTTTTATAGATACAAGGTTTGCTTTATGACTAGCAGATGTTATGTGTAAATGTGCAGGATATGCAAAGCAGTCAGGCTCTACATGACTAAAAATAGGCTGCTGAGGACTGTATTTAAAGCAACTGGATGTGTTAAAGTTTGTGTCTGATGCCAGTGAATTTTGAGTTGATGATCTTAGCCTCCTATAAAGTAAACAATAAAAAGGCTATGCATTGAGGCCAGCTTTTACTCATTTATATAACATATATAATGTTAGCTAGTGGGTTTTGAAATTAGTCTTAACGTGTTGAAGTCACCACACACATTTAAACTTGTTGTATTTAAACATTTTGGTGTCTATCTAGTAACTTCTCTATACCTTTGAAGATGATCATATTACCTGAACGTGGAGCTTGCAAGTCTGGCTAGTCCTGCTAGTTTGCCTCAAGGCTGCTAATCTAAACTGCCAGTATATCTGCCTGGAATTGATACAGGTGCTGAGATCTGAACTCAGGTCTTCATGCTTGTGTTGCAAATGTTTTATCTACTCAGCCATCTCCCAAGCCTTGTATACATATTTCTAGTTCTTTGTTTCTTTATATTTTTAGTTTTTGAAATTATAATATAATTTCATCTCCCCCTTCCCTTTTCTACTTCTAACTCTTCCCATCTACTTCCTTACTCTTTCTTAAATTCATGGGTTTCTTTTGTAACATGTTCACACACATTCACACAAACACACATACACAAATAGAAAGAGAGAGATCTGTAAATATATATGTACAATTTGCTCAGTCAGTATGCTGCATTTGTGTTGATATATGTACACATATACTTTCAGGATTGACAACTTAATGTTGACAACTTAATACATGCTTTGTAGTCTACATCATTTTAGGAATATGCCATTGCATCCTTTTTCTACCTTACATAATTGAAGGCATACAGTACCTCGTTATATTCTTTTAAAATATTTTTGGTGTTTTCTGTCTTCCTTTATTGCTTTTGCAATCTAGGTAAAGACTGATCTTTTTTTCTTTGTTCAAAGAACCAACTTTTTAGTTTCAACAATGTTTCTATTCTCTATTTTATTGATTTCTACTTGAATTTTAGTTATGTTTTTCTTCTGGTTGATTGGTATTTAGATTGGTATAATTTTCTCAGTTTAATATAGTAATTTAAGATATGATTTATTTTTTATTTTAACTAAATTAAGTATATATTAAAATATATGTACACATTTATAAAGCAAAGCTTAGTCTTTTCTACAACTTTTCTGTCTCTCTTCCTCCTTCCTCTCCCTTTGGAATACTGCTTTACAAAAAGTCTTCTTCCTACTTTCACGTTTTCTTTATGTGTGTGACCCATAGAATTTAGAGTTTCTTGCCTGAATATGAATGGGAGGTTTTTATTACTAAGAGTAAATTATCAGTGGCTATGCCATTGAAGAAAATGGCAACTCATCCCCACAACAACTGTTAATTGTAAATAGTCTCTCAGGTATGAGAAAGGCTTCATGAAGACCTCCTTAGCCCATGATGAAATGTTAAGGGGCCCAGTCTCATAAAGGTCTTATGCAGATAGCCAGTTACAGTGAGGATTTGAATACAATAGCTACTTTCTATCCATAAGCCTTCTTTGATGAGCATCTCCACACATTCTGGTTCTTATATTTGCTTTACTGTCTCCCACAGTTTTTCCTGTGTGGTGGTATGTGGTAACATAAATGTACTATTTAATGGTATTAACCTTTGCCTGGTGAGGTTGGAAGCTTCTCTGATGAAGTCAGGGTTCACTACGAATCTGTGAGTGTAACCATGAGTATTTAGGAGGCAGTTTGAGATTATTATCATTTAGGAAAATAGTAAAAATATAAATAAAGACTAAAAATAAAAAAGAAAAAGATAAAAATATGAAACTTGAATGGAGGCAATGTTTTCTGGATAATAATGTTCTCAATGTTCCTGCTAGAAGTCATAGGTGATTAAAAAAATTCAGCGCTAGGTGTGTTTCATCTCCCTATAAGTTGATGATGGGAGAGGCCCTAAAGACTCCCCAGACAATACAGGTTATAGTCATTTGTCTTGGTGTAAGATCCTATTGCTAAAGAAAATACAGTTGTATAATATAGAAACCTAAGTGGAACTGAGAGTGGAAGTTTCCTTCTTACAGCTAGGCTCCATAGTGCCATTTAGCTTTGTAGGCTGTTTAAAGTGTTTATTTAATGATGTAACCTTGGTAGGTCACATATATCATGAGACCCATCCATTTCTTTTAAATTTTCTCTAGCAATATCTGACTTTTAATTTGGGTCTCCTTCTCTTTCAGTTAGTTTAGCTAAAGGTTTGTCAGTCCTGTTGAATTTTAAAAAGAAAGCACTTCATTTCACTTTTTGTTCATATTGAGTTTTGTTTGTTTGCTTCTGTTGCTTCATTGATTTTATTTCTTCATGTTCTGTTTCAATGAAAGAAAGCCTATTTAAAATGTATTTTATGTGATAGTTATATAGGAATTGAAGCTTTTTGCTGTTCACCTACAAATTTACTTCTCTACTTTTCTTATACACCTCTTTCTTCTAGTTTTGTATTTGAAACTGATGTATGTCTAATAAAGACAGCAAAGAGTCGTTTTTTCTAAAGTATTACTGACATGTTTATCACTAAGATTCCTTAAATTCTTCCTTTAATTTTATTATTGATGTTGTTGGATTGTGTTGTATGTAAAATTAACTTACTTTTTGAAGGTATCATTATTTTTCCTGTGTGTTTCATAGGTTTCTGTCTTGTACTTGATTTAACGTATTCTTTAACTTTAGTGAATATTTCCCATTATAAAATGCATTTTTTATTAATTTAAAGCACATATATATGAAATATATATATATATTTTTTTCTTCTTTTTAAAAAGCCCAATAATTATTCTGTATTATAAGCTTATAAGAATCTATTTTAGGTATTCATTTCAATATGATGAATGATGAAGATCTTGTCAACTTCTAATTTTTATTTTGTTTCCTTATGTGATTTTAATGAATTTATTGGTATCTTCCATTTAAATAAGGGCTCATCATAACAATTAAAAGTTTTTAAAAACAAAAATCTTTTTATGGTTCCTTTAGTTTATTGAATATATTTACATTCTTACCTTTCAAATCCTGTACCTATTTTCCCTCAAGAACAAGTTCTGCTTCCTTCTTTTATATGTATATGATTTATAGTATCATATATTTTGTAATTTTTGGATGAGTAGTGAACCTTTAAGATAATGTATTATATAGTTATCTGATTTAGGTATGGGATGACCTGGGGTAATATATATACCTAAAGAGTCAGCAATATGTGTTCTAGCATTTCTAGATGTGAATCTACACCATTTGTGCATATTATTTGTTCATTGGGTATTGTCCTTTCTTAATTTTAGTGACTTATCTGAAACTGTAAGTAATTTTTTTCACCAAATCCCACAATTTATAAGGTTATTGAATAAAAACCTTCATAAAAATATACAGACACTATGACAACTAAAAATCACCAATTTTAATCACGTTCTCTGTTTTTTACCCTTAATCTCTCTTGTCAGGCTAGCTTGTCTTTATTATATCATACTTATTGCTTTATAATGAGTTTTTGACATCTTCATGGAACAAAAATTACTCTATGATTTAATGCAATTGAAGTTGTACTTCTTTTAAAAATATAATTTATTTTATTTTCAATATCTCTCTGTGTGTGTATGTGTGTGTGCGTGAGAGAGAGAGAGAGAGAGAGAGAGAGAGAGAGAGAGAGAGAGAGAGAATGGGTTATGTGCACATGGGTGAAGTTGCCCTCTGAGGTCACAATAGGGCATTTTATCCTCTAGATCTAGAATCATAGGCAATGACAAGTTGTGCACCATGTGTGCTGGGAACCTAATACAAGTCTTGCGCAAGAGCTTTCTTAACTACTCTTCTAGGAATAGGATGTTTCCATTCTTTGAGCCTTGTGACCATCCCATAATTGTTTTTCTTATTTTTTTCTGTTTGTCATCCTTTGATTTATAGTTTTATTCATTTGAACTGATCTTCATTTTCATTACTAGTAAAACTTAATTGCTACTTCTGCAATCTTTGATCTGTCATATTTTCCATACATTGTTTCAAATAAAATTGTTCTGTACAGGAAGAACCATCATCCTTTTTGTTGTGGTGAGCCCTCTAATCTGGAATACTGCAATACATATGGGAACAAAGGCAATACTTAATTCCTTTAGGTATATTCCAAATCCATGAGCTGTGATTTTAAATTCTTGCTTTTTTTTTGTTTTTGTTTTTGTTTTTTTTCCAAGACAGGGTTTCTCTGTGTTCTCTGTGTAGCCCTGGCTGTCCTGGAACTCACTCTGTAGACCAGGCTGGCCTCAAACTCAGAAATTTGCCTACCTCTGCCTCCCAAGAGCTGGGATTAAAGGCATGCGCCACCAGCGCCCTGCTAAATCCTTGCCTTCTTAATGTTCCTTTTTAATCACAGATTATTTACTTATGAGCAAATGGTAGGCCAGCCTAAGTCCCAATGTTTTCAGTCTCTCTTGTTATCCTTCTTCTTTGCAAAAAGGGGAGAGGAAGAGGAAGCGAGCTTTCATATTCTAGATCCCAATTCTATGATACCATAGCTTATAAAATTTTCAAATTATAAATCCTGGAATTTAATAAAAGGCAAGCTATCTTATTAAATTTTAGATTTTGGAAATGTTAAAATATACCTAAATCAAAGAAATAAATAATAAATTATGAAATACCTAATTGCTTCTGTAAAAATAGAATTGCATATACTTACTGCATTCATAGTAGAAACATTTTAGTTAGAAAGTTATTTTGAATTAAGATTCCTGTCGCACATTGTTCTTCATTTACATTGAAATATCTGTATCTGTGTAAATGGTTATTGGTATTTATTAATGAGAATTGTATCAATAGACTTCATACTCTTGTTTCCTTAAATCTAGGAGGTGTTTTTATCTTGTGAGGATATATGAAATTAAGAGAAAAGGGCTGAGTTGATCAAACCTCTGTAAGGCAAGCCACTCCTTTTTTCATGTGTTCTAATTTTATGTCTGTTATTTCTTTAGCTATTCCTAGTTACTGTAAGGAGTGTATAATAGGTTGGAATTTCTTCCAATGGAAATCTACTTAACAGCAGAGAGCTAGAGGAAAGCTTATGTGCATTGGTTCTCAGGGCCTTAAACCTTTATTCTTTTCCTGCCACTATTGCTAGTGCTTTCATTCCAGCTGGCTCTTCCACCCTTCTTAGATGGCTGCCTTCATTCACCTAGCCACTGAAGAATCCCAGCTGTGCACCCTTTCAGCATCCCCAAAGCTCCCAAACCAATATTCATTTGAAAGAGTTTCTGTCACTTTGTATACATATGCAGCAGAAGCTATTCCTAGGGATGATAAATGAAATTGCTCTTTGTTGCTATGACAAGTTCACAGACAGCCAACATTTCCCTGTTTCCTTTGGAAACAGAGACAGGAAGTGACTAACATCTATATAAGTACTGAACATTAACTGATTTCATGTTACATGCCCTTGAGGTACTCAGGCCTCCAGCCAACTTAATTCCCTTTGTCCCTCTTCAGCCTCTGTGCCTTAGACTTTTTGCCAAAGCTGCTTGCTCAGCTGTAAGACCTCATGCTGTGACAAAGATAACTAACTGTATAAATTAAAAGTGGAACCTCAAGCAGGCACAATGAAAACTAAATAATCCTACAATCAAAGTGAATGTTTCAGACCTACCTTGTCAAACTATTATGAATGTGCTAATGGATGAGGTATACCGCTTAGAAAGAAGAATCCTTATGTCTATTTTACTGAAACACACACACACACACACACACACACACACACACACACACACACATATATATATATATACACACACACACACATATAATTTATTGTAAGTCAAAAGGGTTACTTCCTTTTCAAACAAATATTAGAAGGAAATATGAGGTCAATAAAAATTGAATATTTTCAAACTTATATCTCAATAAAACACACATTACAACATTTTATGCCATAAAATGATCAACTCATAAACAGTTCATCTTCAAGAATGTGGATGGCCCTTTTGACTCTAGAGAGAGAATTCACTGAAACTTTGTTTACATGTATTGCTCCTTCACTACTCTCATGTGGCTCATCAATGATTTGTGTCAGTGTTAGTGTTAAAATAAACTACCACTTCCATATGTTATAAGTAGAAAATATGTCTAATCATTGAATATAACTTTTAAAAATTATTAATCATTATTGTGTTTGTACACAACTAAGTTCATATGTGGTGGTCAGAGGACAATATTCAGAAGTCGATCCTTGCCTTTCTCCCTCTTCTGTAATGCTACCTGAACCTTAGAGAAAGCAATACAAATTTTTGGTTAGGGCCAAATCCTCAACTGTGGTACTTTTAGAAATAGAGCTATCTAGTTTTGAAAAGTCATCAGGAATAATGGCACGAACCTATGTTGGTTTTGGGGAGTCTTTGGTGCCTCCCTGACCAACACTTGTGGTAGTATTCCCTACCTCAGATATACCAAGGTTACCAAGATATATATATCTTGGTAACATGACTTGGTAGCATGATTGTAGGTTTTATGTAGCCTTTTCACATTCCCTTCATTTTTATTAATTATGTGACTTTTAATTGCATTTTATTTGCATTCCTTTTGTCAAAATCCACTTGAAGAAAAACATTTATATTTTCAAATTATCCAAAAATTATATTTCTTATACTATAAAACATAGAATTAATAATTCAACAATGAGCATACAAAGGTTACATTGTCAATATTTGAGAGCTTAAATAAAAGTATAAATTTTCCTAATAATAATCATAGTCATCATGGGAAATATCTTTTAAGTACACGTAGATCTTCCTAGTTTTTACATATTTTCAACATTGTTATCACATTTGATACAGAAACAAAGAATGTGATTTTTACCATTAGCAATGAATAGAAAAATTACAAGGCAAATCATGCCTATCAATTTCTATCTAGGTAAACATGTACCAGCAAATCACATTTACCTCCAGGAAGTCATGGGTCCTTTATTATTATTATTATTATTATTGTTATTATTATTATTATTATTATTATTATTATTATTATAACATCTTTTTTTATAGTCCAGTCATTATCTCCCTCCTGGTCCACTTTCTGACAGTTCCTCATCCCATTCCTTCTCCCCCATCTCCAAAAAGATGCCCCCATACCCCACTCCTATTCTGCCAGACCTCACCACTCCCTGAGGTTTCAAGTCTCTTGAAGGTTAGGTTCCTGTTCTCTTATTGAGTCCAGACCAGACAGTCTTCTGCTGTATATGTGTTGGGGCCTCATATCAGCTTCTGTATGCTGTCTGAGAAATCTTGGGCATCTAGGTTAGTTGAGACTGCTGGTTTTCCTATGGGGTTACCCTCCTCCTCAGCTTCTTCCTGCCTTTTCCTAGTTCAACCACAGGGATCCATTGGTTGGGTGTAAGTATCTGCATCTGACACTTTCAGCTGCTTATTGGGCCTCTTAGAGGGCAGCCATGCTATGTTCTTGTCTGTAAGCACACTATAGCATCAGTAACAATGTCAGGCTTTGGAGCCTCCCCTTCAGCCAGATCCTAAGTTGGGCCTGTCACTGGACCTCATTTCCCTTAGTCTCATCTCCATTTTTGTCCCTGCAGTTCTTTTAGACAGGGACAATTCTGGGTCAGAATTTTGACTGTGGAATGAGAACCACTTCCCTCCACTTGATGCCCTGTCTTTTTACAGGTGGGTTCTACAAGTTCCCTCTCCCCACTGTAGGATATTTCATCTAAGGTCCCTTCCTTTGAGTCCTAAGCTTTTGTCACCTCCAGGGTCTCAAGTACATTCTAGAGGGTCCCCCATCTCCTAGCTCCATAGATTGCCTGTTTCTATTCTTTACTGTTTTTAAAATGTGCTAAACAAATTAATTATTAACCTTCCATTAGATAGAATCCCTGTAAAAGGCTTGGTTTCTCTGTTCAGCATCTCTATAGTGGCTTGTAGATGAGTGTAGTTAATTAGCAAGGCCATATTCTTAGTGTTTATTAAAGCAGCAAAAGTGACTTTTATGGGGAATATAGCAACTGCCTCCTGTCTCTGCCATTTCCATTTTATCTTGGCTAGTTCTGTTCATTGATGTGCTTAGGTTGAACTTATTCTGGGATCAGGTCCCATTACTCTATAGAAATTATATTTCATAATCTTTAAAACATTATTGCTAAAAGAAAGATTTTGATTTTTTATTTTTCCTATTTGAATTACTTTTGTTTATTGACCTGAACTTACTGGTTCTGAGATGCTTATTGCTTGATCTAAGCTGTGTACTAGTAAAGACACTGCTTGTGGCTTAGCAAATTATGCTAAAGACTGATTCAGCAATTTTCTAATTTCTAATCTCAACATACTGCATTGTGTTTTATATAGTGACTGATTTCTCTCTTCATGATTAAAATGTTAAAGTCTAGTTTTGAAGGAGAAGCCTTTCCCATCTGGAGAAAAATTAAAAATAGATCCATTTGTGCAACATCTGGTATTTTCTTGGGAAACAGTATGAAATATTTTCCAGATGTGACAGCCATGAAGGTACACTGTATTGCTCAAATCTCACTTCAAGAGAATCTGTTCCAGGGAGCACAGTAGACTAAGAGTCTCTACCATAATTTTGCATTTACCATGGTACTCACTTGTTTACCAGGATTTGGTATTTCCCACAGATCAGCCCCACAAATATGGAATACAACAGGTGTGCTAATGCCAGGACATCTCTACTTGATGTAGGCAGAATTTCTGTAGTAGCAAGATTTGCATAGTGTCACTTCATTGGTCATGCTGAGGATTTTTTGTTATCTTGTTGCAATAAAAACCCAGAACTACAATTTAATGTTTGTATTTAACATTAAGCTTTGTATTTAACATTATCATTAACAATGTTATTGTTGTTTCCCTTACCTGCTCCCTTACCACTATTTCCATCAGCTTCTCAGAGGATTCAAAATAGCTATCATGAATAAAGCTACTACAAGCATAGTTGAGCAAGTGTCCTTGTGATATAGTGGGGCATTTTTTAGTATATGCTCAGGAGTAGTATAGCTGAGTCTTGGGGTAGAATTATTTCTAATTTTCTGATAAACTGCCATATTGATTTCCAAATGAATATATAATTTTGCATTCTCACCACTAAGGGGGAAGTGTTCCCCTTGCTCCACATCCTAACTAGCATGAGCTTTCACTTGTGATTTTTATCTTAGCCCTTAACTCCCCCCAAAAAAATAAATTTTAAAAAGTTGTGATGCATTTACACTATGATAGAGTACAAGGGCATCATGAAATTTTCAGGCAAGTTGATGGAACTAGAAAATATCCTGAGTGAGGTAACCCAGACCCAGAAAGACATGCATGATATATATTCACTTATAGGTGAATATTATCCATAAACTATAGGATAATCATCCTAAAAGCCACAGACCCCCAAAAACTAAGTAATAAGAAGGTCCCAAGGGAGGATGCTTGAATCTCACTCAGAAGAGAAAATTAAATGGACACTGATAGTGGATGGAGGGAGACCCCTGAATAAGAGAGAGGGTGGGGAGGGGTTTGGGGATGGGGATCATGTGTAGGAGGAGGAAAAGCAAGTGAGAGGGCTGTGAGAGACAATGGAATCCAAAGTGTGTACAGGGAATAGAATTGGGCCTCCTACATATTTGTAGCAGATATGTAGCAAGAGCTCCATATGGGCCCCCTAAATATTGGAGCAGGGGCTGACTGACTTTGTAGCATGCCTTTGAATTCTTTTCTCCTAGCTTGGCTGCCTTTGGACTCAGTGGGAAAGGATGTACTTAGTCCTTCTGTAACTTGATGCTTCAGGGTGGATTGGTATCCCTCTCTGAGAAGGGGTAAGTGCAATGGGGGAGGGAATGTGAGAGTAGAACTGGGAGGAGAGGATAGGAGTGCTGTGATTGGGATGCAAACTAAATAGATAAATTAATTAATGATAAAACAAAGGTTCTGCCATTTGGCAAGTAGTGGGCAATACCAAAAAGAATACTAAATTTTCAATCACAAAGTAGAATTAGCAGTCTATAAAAGAAAATTGCAAAGTAAGTATGATTAAGAAATAAGAGCTGAAAGTATTGTAAAGTCCAGTTTTGTAGAAGAAAACTGCGTTTGCATGAATAGTCCCTATCTTCATTATTGTTGACAAGCCCTAAACTAGATTTAAGCCTGGAAAATCCGGGGTCTGATAATGCTATGATTTGCATATCTCCCAAGATATCACCACTTTGTTTATATATATTCCCCATCATCTTTCCTTGTAACATTTCTGTTTTTCTTTCCTCAAATATCACCCCTCTGTATCAACCTATTTTGATATTCATATAAACATAAATGAAAAATATTGTATCCTGGAAACTCTAAAACTCAATACTCTGCAGTTTTAGTCATTTCTTTTGTCTCATTTGCTTCATTTTTGACTCATACTTCAGTAACGTATATTTATATTTATTATATTAAGAAAATGTATATTTTATGCTTTTTATTTGATATGTGTTCTATATATCAGTGAAATGTTCATTTATTACTTTTTTTGTTTCCTTTTATTCTCCTCTGTTGTAACTACCTCTGTTTAGACACATTTTTCTCCTTATATAGTCCCCTTTATATAAGAGTATCATATATCAATATATGTACCACTTATAATTATCTATATAGATACATTTATATCAGATTCTACATGTGGAATAAAGCATGAAATATTCATCATTCTGAGTTTTTTCTATTAAAATCGTCTGAAGTTAAATGTATCTTCCTGCAAATATAATTTCATTTTTCTTTATGGATGAATGAAGTCCAATTATCTACCCTTTATAGATTACAATTTCTTTCTCTCTCTCTCTCTCTCTCTCTCTCTCTCTCTCTCTCTCTCTCTCT
>JANHMN010000005.1:6737101-6814530 GCA_030674055.1 Rhabdomys pumilio | reverse complement strand
CTCTCTCTCTCTCTCTCTCTCTCTCTCTCTCTCTCTCTCTCTCTCTCATTAATCATTCCATTCATTTACATCTCAAATGATATCCCAATTCCCAGTTACTCCTCCACAAAGCCCCTCATCCCATATCCACCTTCTCCTTTCTCCCCTTTGCCTCCATGAGTGTGCTCCCCTACCCACCCACCCTCTCCAGTCCCACCACTAGCGCATCCCCCTATGCTAGGGCATATAATCTCCACAGGACTAAGGGCCTCCCCTCCCATTGCTGTCAGACAAGACCATCCTCTGCTACATATGTATCTGGAGCCATGGATCCCTCCCTGTACACTGCTTGGTTAATGGTCTAGTCTCTGGGAGCAGTGAGTGGTCAGGCCAGACTATGTTGTTCTTCCTATGGTGTTGGAATCCTCCTCTGCTCCTCCAGTCCTTCTACCAGCTCCACCACCAGATTCCCAGAGTTCAGGCTGATGGTTGGCTCCAAGCATCTGCCTCTGCATTGGTAAGTTGCTAGCAAGACCTCCCCAGGAACTGCCACACTTGGTTCCTCTGCAAGTGCTTCTTGACCAAGGCAACAGTGTTGGGTTTGGTGTCTGCAGACAGGATGGATCTCCAGATGGAGCAGTCCCCGGATGGCCCTTCTTTTAGTCTCTGCTTCATTTTCTGTCCCCTTTCTTCCATTGAACAGGAACATTTTTGGGTTAGAAACTTTGAGATGGGGGAGTGCCCCTATCCCTTGGCTGTGCTTATCTACTGGGGGTGGTCTCTATTGATTCTACCTCCCCCTTCTCTGTGAATTTTGGCTAAAGTCACCCTCATGAGTCCTGGTAATCTCTCTTTTCCCTTGGTGTCTGGGACCCTCTAGTGGCTATACCCAGTTCCTCATCCCCCACTGCTACATATTTTTATTCGATTTCCTGATCCTCTGTACCTCCTATCCCCTCCAGTACCTGATACTGCCCCAATATTTCCTCCCCTTCTTCTCTCCCTTTCAGATCCCCCTCTCCCTCCACCTCCTGTCATCCTGTTTCCCCCTCAAGGTGAGACTTGAAGTATCCACATCCTGGCCTTTCTTCCTCCTAAGCACAATATGGTCTAGACCACAATTTCTTTATCCATTCATCTGTAGCACATAGGCTGGTACAGTAGTTTTTTTAAAGTTTTTGAAAATGTGCTTTGCTGTTTTGGCAATATGTATGACTGTATGAGACTGTTGGATCCTGGAGTTACAGATGGTTGTGAGCCACCATGTGGTTGCTAGGAATTGAATCCATATCATCTGGAAGAGCAGTCAGTGACCTTAACCATTGAGCCATGTCTCTAAACCCCAGTTCAATGTTTTAACTCTTGTGAGTAATAATGCTATAAACATGACAGTGTAAGTATCTTTGTGATATGTTGACTTAGCTTTCATTTTTTATGTGCCCAATGGTGGTCCAACTGGATTATATATTACTATGATAATTTCAGCTTTTTAGGCTCCCTCATACTGATTTATATAATTGTTGTGCTATTTGAGATTCTTTCAAAAATGTACAAGTGTTCCCTTTTCTCTTAATCTTTTCTTGCAATGTTGTAATTTTCTGATAGCTGCCATTCTAACTGGAATGAGACAGAATGATGATCTAGCTTAATTTGTATTTCCCAGATGGTTAAGAATTTTCCATATTTTATTGGGCATTTTTATTTCTTCTATACCAATTAAGTTATTAAATTGAATAAAACATTCTCCCATATTTATGATACCTGTATGGACCCAGAATTGAATACAAAGAATGACAAAATTAAAAAGTCAAACAGTAGAGATATAACATGATGCAATCTATTCCTGGATGTTAGTTTATTAATATTTTTTTACCTCAAAACAATTGTTAATTTCAAGAATAAAGAGAAAATATATGCAAACACCCGAGAAGTATATCTGTGCAACCAAAGTAGCAAATTTCAGTAGCAATAGTTGATATCACTTTGATTCTTGCTGCAGGGAGCATAGTTGATTCAAGTGTTGGGTTGCTGTCTCCTTTGATTTACTGTGCTAGTGTTATTATGATTGTTTCTCCATGGCTATAGCCAGAAATGACTGAGTACTGATCCTGTACTTGTGGGAGGTCTTTTTGAATCATCATGGAATTTTTCAAGGATCAATCTCCCATTAACCTGGCTAAGAATGGTACATAACTGCATTTTTGTATGAAAGACTATAATGAAATTTATCCTTTGGTTTTCTTCTTTAACAAAAATCAGAGTAATTTTAGTCTCAAAGATATTCTCACCTATGCGTGCTTCATTAATACTGTCTTTTAAAACACTGTACTCATATTGACAGTACTCATGTTGACATCTGTTTTTCAGGTCCTATGTAAATGAATACGGCTCAAACAGTTCTAGAAATTTCTGTTTGTGATTGTTAATACTATGTATCCTCTTGACTTATGCGTACAAATAGCTTGTAGAATATTATTTATAAGTAAATTTGGTTCTAGAATACATTAATAATTCAGTTGCTAGTAATTAGTAAAGGAGGTATCACTCAGTCACTAGAACAGAAAATAAACTAGAATCTAATTCTGCTTCAATCCTACAGACAATATCTTGATAGAATACACAGGTAAACTAGTATGAAACTATAGTACTTGTTATAGTAGAAAAATGTAGGGCAGTCTATTTCCAATCATTAGAAATTTCTATCCAAATGTATAATCTTCTCCTCCTCACAATACAACCACTGTTTTCCTTTGTAGCTTGAACTAGGCAAAAGACATCAAACTCTTGAATGTCACATATGTATTTGTCACTTAGGCTTTTGCATCCTCATTTGTTTATTTACAAGGTTAGCTGATCTCTACCACATACTTTTTAAAAAAATATATATATATATATGTAATACTGTGAAGTATTATGAGGGAGGTAAAAATATGGGTATAATATTAGGAGTGAGGTTATTGGGTGGTGATTAAGAATAGTTAAAAAATATTAAGAAGACCTAATAATTGAATAGTGACTTAGTAAGAGGAAGAGAGTTTAGAAAAGACATAGCTACAAAATCACTCTCAACTGTGAAACCAAAACAGGAGCCACATTGCTGTTAAGGAGCCATATTGTTATACGTTGTTATCACACTTCCACTCCTTACTAGAATAAGTTTCTGATTTCTAAACCTACTGTATCCTGCAAACCATGTTTTTCAACCTGTGTTGAACTTGTAACCCCATGATATATGTGTACTCCAGTGTCTTGCTACACTTCTGAACACCTGTGATGATTCCCATTCCACATGATGTATTCTTGCTGGACTCTAACTCACAGGCAGCCTTGAGCCAAGTCTCACACACTTCTGATCAGGTGCTAAAGTCAGTTATCTCAACAACTGCTTTCTTTTCTTTTTAATTAATTAATTAATTAGTTTTAAACTCCAAATTTTATTCCCCTCCCAGTCCACCCTTCTACTGTTCCGCATCCCATACTTCCTCCCCACCCTTTTGTCTCCACGAGGATGTCCCCACCCCACCAGACCTCTAAACACTCGGAGGCCTTCAGTCTCATGAGGGTTAGATTTATCTTCTCTGACCAAACACAGACCCTGCAGTCATCTGCTGGGGATCTCATATCAGCCAGTGTATGCTGCCTGGTTGGTGGTCCAGTGTCTGAGAGATCTCAGAGGTCCAGGTTAATTGAGACTGCTTGCCCTCCTCAGCTACTTCCAGTACTGCATACTTTCAAAAAATAGTGATTTATCAAATTATGGCCAACTTTATTTCTTAAATTTTTGATGTTGAAGTTTTATATTGATAAGACGTAGCTACTACTTTGAATAAGGTAATTTATATCAGTTTTGATACAAATTGAAAAAAACCATTCATTGCATAGAAATTATGAAAGTAAATATCTATAATATAGCATTTTAAATTTTCTTCCTCCACAACAATATTGTTGTGGTTCCTATTTTACCTATTCTGTGCTGACTATATATAAGCCACATAGGCTTGGGACAGAAAAATTCATGAAGCAAGAAAGGATAACAATGTCTGTGCTCTGAAATCCATCTAATTGACTTTAGTTTGCCCAAAAGTTACCTTAGAGATAAAATGCAGGATCAGTTCTTACGTAATTATCATTCTGAGGATTTTTAAAATTTTATATTCCTTTTAATTTAATATTTTTGAAACTTTAATACATGAATACTCTTGTACACTTCCATTATTCTCTTCCCATTCCATTTCCTCATATCAGCCAAATGTCCCCTTTTCACTCCCTTCCAATTTCACGACTTCTTCCACAACTATTATTGTTATGCACACACTTTATGTTAAACACACATATTTAAAACACATGTTTAGTCCATTTTATGTTGTGCCTATGGGTATGTGTTTGTGGTTAGTCAGTAGATGGATAACTTATCAGGGAACCCTACTCTGGAGCAGACTTGTTCTTTCTTTATTAGTAACCTTTGATAAGCTGTAGCTCTTCATCTAGGGATAGGTCTCTTAAAAATTCCCTATTTGTGGTTGCATCTTAACTGATGCCATTTTCAACACTTGTTTAAGCAGTTATATTATTGAGATTTCATGGGTGCAATGTCCTTGTCATTCTAGAAAACACTGTTTATCAGAATGTATCCAACAGTCTTTATACCTCCCCTTCTTTTATGATGTTCTCTGAATCTTAGGTGTAGAGTTTAGATTTTAACTGCTCCAATTGGAGCTGAGAATTCCATAGTAACTTTTTTTCTGCATTTTGACCAGTTCTGGATTTATATAGAAGCCTTTACTTGCTGCAAAATGCAACTTTTTGATGAAGGATGAGAGCTACCCTACTCTATGGTTATAGAAATAATTATTTAGAACACAGTTAAAAAGTCTACTAGTTTGTGAAAATAGAACTAGTTTCTCTTCTAGAGTTTATGCCCTCAACTCTAAATGGCATTCGGTGAGGTTTACAATACCAGTCAAGGATTTCCTCCTTTCAACGAGTCTGAAGTCTAAATATAGCACAAAATAAAAATGCCATTGGGGTAGATCTTGCTGTTCTGGTAATTTGACTTGGCTTGTACAACTGAATAGTAAGTACTATCTATGGGGCAAGTGGATCATGCCACTAGACAGAAGAGCTGATAAGTTTGAGGCAAGTTCAAAGGGAAAATCTCATAATTGAGAATTGCAAGCATTGGAGCCAGCTCTTGGCCAGACTTTACCTGTCCTGGAACCATGACACTCCACTGAGAGAACCATGGCAACTGGTCACATAGCATTCCTTATAGAATTGGCTCTAGAATTCTCCATACTAATGAGGTATCTAGATAGGTCCTGAATGTTTAGGCAATGAGCTTCCCTTCCTGGGCAATCCTTCCTGCAAAAGGTATTTAATCCATGGTTCACCCTGAGTAAGTTGTACACTCGCATAAATAAAGCAGTTTGCACAAGCATAGACTGTCTCCTTCATCAAGAATCACTGTGGGGACAGGGGACTTTATTTTAAATAGCTGGGCCTAAATCTCCAGGAGAAGGTTTTCCCTCTTCCAACCCCTCTGTATGCTCAGCACTCATTAAGAACTAAAGCAGATCCCCACCTCTCTCATCCTCAGCCTAACCATTCCCTTTCTGTGGACCAACATTCTCAACTCTGTGCCATCACCAGCATTGTCTGGGTACACAAGTGATTGAAAACAACAGCATCCATCCCAGCACCTGTTTCTCACCTGAGAAAACATGGGCTTGGACTCCCTATATTGGACTGAATTCTCCCTTTCCTGAGTGGAATACTGGGGGAACTACAGCATCCTCTTAAGGAGGTAGACAAGCAGCTGAACAAGTATTGATTCCCTTTCTTCCATTATATGAATAAACCCAAATAATTTAAGTAGGATACATTCTATAACCAATCTGTTTTTATTAAGTCATTTTATATAAAATTGTGTGATTTTTATAACACTTTTCTGTTTACTCAGTTTTAGAATATTGTGTGTAATGTAACAGATCACAAAGAAAAAACCCTTTGTATACTTAATAAAGTTTCTAGCATATATATACATATATATATGTATATATGCTCTCTTTTTATATATATAGAAAGATATTTACAAGTAATCATGCTAATTATTAAATTAAATAATGAAGAAGCCTTCATATTTTATACTAACTATATAATTTTTCTATACATGTTATGTTTCTCTTACATCTGACTCAGTATGTCAGAGGTAAATTGAGTTATTTTACAGCTGTTTATGTGAGTTACAGTCAGATCATGCTATAGAACTTCATTGCAAAACATTGTCTAATGGCAAAGCTATACACATAGGAAAATACAAATAGTGCCTATGGGTTTTTGATGGTAAAAAGAACATGAAGTAGTTTTAATTACAAATGGACATTAAGAAAAAATGTGGTAAACAGACATTGTAAGTTTCTGTAACTAAATTGTCATATTGTATATTATATAAATCTACATGTAAGATAAAATGACAGTGACTATCTTCATACTTTATACTAATGGTAATTTCTTAGTATTTTTAAAGTCTGGTTTTATAATTTATTTATGTGTGCTTGTATGTGTGCAGTTGTATACATGTATCTGCAAGGGCCAGGGGGATTGCATTGGGTCCCTTGGAGCTGAAGTTACTGAAAGGTTTTATTTTTCTATTTTTTTTTTTTTTACTGAAAATAGATTTTTAATAGAATATAATCTGATTACAGTTACCTATCCTTCAAGTCCTCCTCTGAGATCCTTTTCATCTGCCCTCCTATTCACATGCACAACAATTCTGTCTCTCCTAAGAAAACAAATAAGTATCTAAATACTAATAATAAAATAAAATCAGATAAAACAAATCAGAGTAGGATAAAATAAACAAACAGAAGAAAAGATACAAAAGGCACAAAATACACATGCATATGCAGTGATGTGTATGTTTACACATTCAGAAATCCCATAAAAACAAAAACCCAAACAAAAAAAAATAGAAGCCATGATATATACAAAAAGGAGTGGGTGGTGTTGGGGGAAGCCCTGACAAACACTTCTAAAGTTGTCACTGCGTTCATTATTGGTTGGGAAAAAAATCTCATTCTAATTATGTGCATGATGTCTGCCTTAATATTGTTTTGTAGCCCAGTTGAGACTCCATTTGTAAAAGCTACACCCCTCTAAATTGGTTATCCCTTGGATTTAGCTTCTAAGTTAAGAATGGAGGCTAGTGTCCCTTCTCCTCTCAGCATAGGAAATTCATCTGACACAAAGCAATGCATGTCCTCTGCGTGGTGTCAGTCTTTAGAAGCCACAGTCTTTAGAAGCCCTTATCTTCTTGCTGTTCTACATCCCCTCTGGCTCTTAAGATCTTTCATGCTTCCTCTTATGCAGGGTTCCCAGAGCCCTGAGAGAGGGACTAATGGAAACACTCTTTTAGAACTCAGTGCCAAAAGTCTCACACTCTGTACATTGTCTGACTGTGGTTTTCTGTGTTTTTTCCAGTCTGCTGTAGAAGGAAGCTTCTCTAAGGGTGGTTGATCAAGAAACTTGTCTACAAGTATAGCAGAATGTCATTACGTTTCATTAGGTGCTAGTTTGTTGTTGTTGTCTAAAACAGTAATATTTAGTTTTCTATAGGTCCCTGTCTAGTCTCTGGTTCATGTTTACTCAAGTAGCATCAGATTTGAGTTGCATGTTGTAGAGTAGGACTTAAGTAACATCAGATATTTGTTGGTTACTGACACAAGCTTTGTGTCATTATTAAACACCTTATAGACAGGTCATTGATATAAATAGAAGGGTCGATGGTAACCTTTCTTTTTTGGTAGCATGCAGAATACCTTCTAGTACCATGAATAATAGTCAGTAGGTGTGAAGGCTATAAACAGGCACAAGCTCAACTTTTAAATCTTTAGGGAGTTGTGTGCATGTTGTCTTCACCAACAGCACTATACTGCAACTTGTGGAGAGCATGCAATAGCCTGGCTAAGAGCCTAGATTGTTCGTGGATTCCCATGGTGTCCCTTTGGCCAACAACTCAATTAGATGTCACATATTACTGGTATTGGAAGCTTCATTTGGTAATGAAAGATATCTAGTTGAGGCACTATCTCTCCCATTATTTGGCAATTTCATTTAGAGCAACTTCATCCATGTATATATTTTTATGAAGCGTTTACTCTGTTCAATTTCAACATGACTCTTCAAATGGCCATTGCTTTTATCTGTCCCACCATATATTTTCAGTTGCCTCCATTTTCCCCATCCCTGCTCAATTCTTCTATTTCAGCCTCCTGACTTCATCCATCCATAACTATCTATTCTATTATCCCTTCCTAGGGAGAATTATCTTCTGAACATTGTCCCTTATTCTACAACTTTAGTGTTATATGAATTGTAGTTTGCATATCAAAGACATAATAGCTAACATTCACATATAACTAAATACATATCTTGCTTGTCTTTCTGAGTCTAGATTAACACCATCCATTCATTTGCAGCAATGAACATGATTAAACAAATGTCTCTATAGTAGGATGCAGCATCCTACTTCTTGGGTATATGCCCAAGAATGGTATAGAGGGATTTTGAGGTAGATCTATTCCTGTCTTCTTAAGAAGCCTCCATACTGTTGTCCATGGTGGCTATACAAATTTATACTTCTAGTAGCAATGGATGAGTGTTTCCCATTAATTCACACGAGGAAGATGTATGCTGCCTAGCAGGAGGATTAACAGTCAACCTCTAGTTCTCTGAGTCAGAAATAGTCTGAACTGCTGAGACATCTTTCTAGCCCCCAATGTCTTGGGAATGTAATCATATGAGAGGAACCATTGGAGGAAATTGAGTAAAGGTTGCACAGAACCTTATTGTACTGCTCTATTATTTTTTAAACTGACTACAAACCTACAACTACTTAAATTTTTAAAATTAAAATGTTTCTTATAAACCAGAAAATTTTTTGCACCACACTCCATTATTTCTAATTCTTAAACCTGTCATTATTTGTCCATTTCTGTATCTACACTACTACCACAAAACAACTGTCATCATTTCTGTCCCTAATTTTTCTTATAACTTTGTATTTAAGAGTTTAGATCATATTTAAATCCCCTTTCAGGCCAACTTATATATTCTTTCTGTTATTTTTTATTGAATATTTTTTTATTTATTTACATTTCATATGTCATGCCCTTTCCCCTCCCTAGAACCCCCTATCCAATCCCCCCTCCTCCTTTTTGCTTTTATACCATTTGAATTACATGCAAGTATTCAGGTCAGTTCTAGATTGAGGGACTAGTAATACAATAGATGCAAATAGTCAATGAACAAGCAAGATAATAAACACAAATAATCAAAGAACAAGCAAGGCAATAAACAAAATTTCGTGAACACCCCATGATCACTGTTCCTAAGGGCTTATCATGGTGACTTGATAAAAATATCAGATATTTTTATCTGAGCCAACTTCCTTGTCTTAGTCCAAAGTCGTTTTCATGTCTGAAGCCCACTTCCTTGCTCTAGCCTAAAATTTAGATATTTGCCTGAAATTACTTCTTTGTTCTAGCCTAATGTCAGATTCCTGTCTGAAGCCTATTTCCTTGTTCTTGGCCAATGTCATATTCCTGCCAAGCAGCCCATTTCCTTGTCCTTGGTTCATGTCAGATTCTTGCCAAGCAGCCCCAAAGGCTCTCAGCCTCTCTCCCTTTTTTATTTCATTAATAAGACTGAGCCTGTCTTTAGGTCATTCTGACAAGAATGCCTTCCTTATCCATCATGGAACATGCATTATCAAAATCAATGCACTTATGTCTTAGATTGGAAAAGCTCTGTGCAGTATCTTACCCGTCCTTGGCTTGCCAGCCTGTTAGTTTAATCACTCTGTCTGGGAGGTCCATTTTCAAGTTCAAGCCAGCTACTTTTGTTACTCATTTAGCAAAAAAAAAAAAAAAATTGTTACTAATATGTTGAATATACAAGATGACTTAGATAGGCATTTGAAACAATGGATTGATGCTCTTTATCCTATTCAAATTATCAGAAGGAGGTTCAGAATTTAAGAGTAAGAAGACATCTAGAGTATCATGTCAAATACCATTGAATTCATGTTAGTTCTAAAATTTACAGTGGTAGTCACTATAATTAGGAAAAAGTTTAAAGACTCCCTCAATGTATTTGGCATAATCCTAACATCTCTCTGGATGTTTTAATTTTACATGGTGAGCTTATGAATTTAAGAATGCTGCTCTGTGGAGTGTTGATGTGGTAGATACTGCTGATAAGATTACTCATAGTCTGAGGTCAGTATTTCTATTTTGGTCAAGCTTCAAGAATGGTCACGCTAACCCTTTTTGTCCTGGGAATAGTTTTATTTTTGTTCATCATGTTAAAGCTTGTATTTAACAACATCAACATGTTGGCAGCCAAAGTACATGGCTTCAACTTATATCTTCTTAAAGTGGCATTCCGATTTTCTACATATTGCTATGGCATACTCACTGCCTTATAAAAATTCTAATATTCTTCATTGTCTGCAAAATTGAGGATCATTTTCTTAAATAATATTTAAGGTATATCACAGCTTCCCCCAATCCTAGGATCCAAGAACACCACATCTGGTAGAGGTCATTAATAAGTAACACACCAGGAAAATCAGTCTTTTATAATCACAGCCTACATATTTGTTCATATTGCATTGGGAACTCAATATCTTCTTCCAGCATCCATGGGCTCCAGAAATTCATATCATGCACATACATAGAAATATGCAGTGATACTTATATACAGAAAATATAAATAAATCTTGAAAAAAACAAACTGTGGTGTAGACCATGGAATGACTGAGTTATTTTTAGGCAGAGCAGATTTGGGAACAGAATAAATTTTGGTTAATCATAATTATAGGATATAAATAGGCCAAATGGTTTATATGATTAGGTTGAAACCATAGAAGAGGTTCACTTGAGTTGTAACCAACATGTGTAACAAGCAAAAGGTTTTGTTTAATCCTAATTGTTACAGCAATTTAATAATCTTTTATTAAATATTACTAAATTTGTATTTTATTCCCTCAGAAGACTCAAAGGCAATGAATATTTCTGACTGAATTCTCCAAACCCAAGAGTCAAAATTATTGATTATGCTAACATCTTTTCTTGTTAGCTTGGTAACATAGAAAAATGTCTTCCTCCTTTACTTGTAATCCTTTATCTTGGAGCCTCTGATTCAGGAATGTCATCTGCCTGTATTGATGTGAGGCAGAAGTGCAATAATTAGCATCTTCATGAGTGCTGAAAACTTCTAGCTCTGCTGTGTCACAGTGTAACATGAACCTAGAGTAGTTGCTATGGTAGAGAAAGTTTTCCTGCTGCAAAGCTTGTTTTTGAAACTATTTTTACAGATGACTCAGAAACCGAAATTAAATATTTATAACCTATTCATTGTATTGCAGAACTAAAAGTGTCCATAGAGACAATCTAGCCTAACCACCCCATATTTTAGAAATTGAAACTGAGTCCAAAGGAGGTATAAATGAAACAAAACAAAACCAGCATCACATAAATTCACATATTTAGAGATTCTAGTTTGAAATAGAATCATGAAATTTATAATACCCAGCTTTAAACTCTTAATACAAATTGTTTTGTTTCCTTCAATTGTTTTGAAGAAAAATATTTTATTTAATATCTCACAGAAGGGCTGAGTATTTGACTCAACATTAAAATGTTTGACCATCATGTGCTGGATTCAATCCCAGCACTAAGAACAAAAGGTTTAGACATCATCTCAGTATTCTTCTAATCAGGAAAACGGAGTGATAATATACACTGTTCTTTAAATTATATATACCGCTGATTTTTGGAAAGTTGTGTGAGGTTTTACATAAATGAATGAATATAATGTTATACTAATATTTTTCTAGAAAAATTACAGATAATCAAAATTTTTGAATCCTTATATTTTTATGTCTCATTCAAAGATCCTTTGGGCGTATTTTCTTCATATAAACAAAACAACAAATGTGCAAAACTTACCTAATTTAAAACATGAAAGCAGAATTGTTCTTTAAATTATTTTGGAAATGGTCCAGGCATGATGGCAAACACCTGTAATCCAGATAGGAAGAGCATGAATTGAAAGAATCCTGGAGTGCATTGAATATTCTATGCCAATATGAGCAATACAAAGAGAATTTTACTTAAAAAAAAGAAAACAAAAAACAAACGCAAGAGAGAGAGAGAGAGAGAGAGAGAGAGAGAGAGAGAGAGAGAGAGAGAGAGGCAGAGAGAGAGACAGAGAGAGAGAGGCAGAGAGAGAAACTTCATAATAAAAGATTCAAGAGGAGAGTTAAAGGATTATTGTAAGGTTTTCTTAAGTAGAAATTGTGTCACGAGACTGATGCTTATGTATTACAACATAATATACTGTTTAAAATGACTTACCTAGGGTTGGAACCTCTGGCTGGTGTGCTGAAAAATGTCAGTGACGAGGAGGTCATTACAGTATCCCATGGCTGTGCTGATGGTAGTGCAGGTCAAAGTTAATTCAGGAGACATCCGGAGACCAGATGACCATGATACCAGTTGGCATGGGGTTGGATAGATGGCTCTAGAACTGCCTGTTCTCACATGGCTAGAGTGGGCCATAGACACACAGATGCCTGCCTGCCCAGTGGGAGAGCTGGACCAACCCCTTGCCAGCTGTAGCACTTGGGAAAGTGGGCCTGGAACCTTGATTGAGCAGGGTAGCCGAGCTGGCTCTGGCCAGTGGCAACATTGGTGGCCAAGACAGATGCCCTGGTCCTCGGGAATTTGAAGAGACCCTAGGGAAGGAGGGAGTGAAAGACGGGACAAGAGACACAAAGAAGAAGCACAGGTCTGAATGTCTGATCGAGTGCTTAAACTTTATTTTTCAGGTCGCCTTATAAAGACAAGCAGGGAGGAGGATCAGGGTCCAGGGCCATCCAGTACTTGTTAAGTTCTTACAAGTATTCCTTAGCCCAAACCACTTTCTCATGAGCAAGAGGGCGATAAAACATCTGGTAGGCTCAAGTTGTTAATTTTCTCTCCCAGGCAGTAAGGCCGATAAGGTCTTCATTAACTCAGGCTATCTACTTAAATGACATTTGCTATCAGGAAGAGGACAATAACTATTCCTTAACTCAGGCTACCTACTTAACTGACATTTGCTCTCAGGAAGGAGGAAATCTTGGCTCCCAGCAGCCAGAGAGTAATACTGAAAAGGTTGCCTTAGTGGCGTGGATAAGAGAGAGACTGCAGGACAAACAGCTCAGCAGCCACCCAGGCCTAGATCCTGACCTTTGAGTTGGCACACCCCCACGTCTATATCATATGAACTTCTGGGTACTTAAAAGGACCAGGCCTGCCTATCCAAAGCTACAGGATCTCCATGATGTGAGGAAACAATAGCATAACTGGGAAGAGTCCTGGTGAAGATACAATATTAATAGTGTGAGAGAAATGAGAGACCAGACCAATGTTTACAGAATTAATTTCAAGAAAAAAGCTAAATTTGGGCATTACATTCAGGTAACTGGGTGTCTGTTTTAGTTAATGCTGCTATAATAAAACACCTTAAATTAATAATTAATAAATAACAAATGTATTTCTTATATTTCTAGAAGCTGGAATTTTCACATCAAATTACTACTATATTTGATGGTTGATGGGAGTGCATTCTTTCCAGACAGCGCTTTCTCACAGACCTCCTATGTTTGAAGATTCCAAAAGATATTAGGGTGCTCCTTAAATCTCTTTTATAAGAGCATTACAGTAAAGGCCATTTAAGAATATGAAATGATTATCATTTAATCACCCCACCCAAAATTCTACCACTTAATTCTACTATAGTAAGTAGGGAAAATATTTATCATACCCTGAATGTACTGAGCTGTTGTCCTACCTTATGAAAATGGTAGTTAAAAATACCTAGTGTTTTTGAGATACTCAAAATCTAATAGTTGTTTCTGGTGGCTAAAGGTTAAAGTAGGGGAAAAGGGCTGAAGCCCTGAGGTCCAGCAAAAAACAATGGAAACAGACAATCTAGGAAGGTAGGAAGGGGGGGACCCTCCAGAATGTACCAGAGACCTGGAAGATGAGAGACTCTCAGGAATCAAAGGGAGAGGCCTTAGATGAAGTACTCTACAGTGGGAAGGAACAACTTGTACAGTCTACCTCCAGTAGAAAGACAGGACATCAAGTGAGAGAGGGAGTGTCCATCCTATAGTCAAAACTCTGACCCATAATTTTCCTGTCTAGAAGAGCTGCAATTACAAAAATGGAGAAGAGCCTGAGGGAAAGGAGGTCCAACAACAGGCCTAAAGTGGGATCCAGCTCAGGAGTGGCCCTAAAGCTTGACACTATTACTGAGACTATGGAGTGCTCATAAAAAGGGATCTATCATGACTGCCCCCTGAAAGGCCCAACAAGCAGCTGAAAGTCAGACACAGACATTTACACTCAACCAAAGGACAGAATCTGGTGAACCCTATGGTTGAACTATGGAAAAGGTGGAAGAAGCTGAGGAGGAGGGTGACCCTATAGGAAGACCAGGAGTCTCAACTAACCTGGACCCCCAAGATCTCTCAAAAACTGGACCACCAAGGAGGCAGCATACACCAGCTTATATGAGGCCCCAAACACATATACAATAGAGGCCTGCAGGGTATGGACTCAGTCAGAGAAGATACATCTAACCCTCAAGAGACTGGAGGTCCTAGGGAGTGGGGAGTTCTGGGGGATTGAGGAGTGTGGACATCCTTGTGGAGACAGGGGTCTGGGGAGTAGGTATGCGATATGGAACAGTCAGAGGGTGGACCAGGAGGGAAATAAAATCTGGAGTGTAAAAAAAAAAAGAGAGATTAAATAAAATTTATAAAAAAAGATTTGAATAAAAAGGATAATCATTCTGGTTAGTAAAATATTAGAATGAGATAATATTTTATAATTGAATAATAAAAAAATCATACATATTCAAGGCATAAAATGTAATTATTTGAAATACCAGTGTATTAGACAGTAATTACAACAGATAAATAAATATATCCATCACCACTTATCTTGCTAATTTCTATGTATATGTGATGAAAACACTCCAAATATTTTCTTTTTAAAATTCAAGTAAATATTATAAAAATATTAATTGTAGTAATACTGTTATTGTACATTAAATTTCTAGAATTTATTTATCTTATTGGCAAATATCTGTATCTTTTGATCAATGTCTCCTTGCTCAACACCTACCTTATCCATGCTACTTTACTCTGATTCAATGAAGTTGATTTAGCTAGATTTCACATAGAAGTGATAAATAAGGTATTTTTCTGTGTAATTTCTTCAATTAGAATATTAGCCTCTAAAAATGCATACTCTTGCAAACTACAGTATATCTTTCATTTTTCATACTGGAGATAGCTGAGTCTACTTCATTAAAATTGTATTTACATGTATAAACAAATAAAAATATGTGTGTAGTATAGACTTTTTATTACTTCATTCAGCAACAAAAATTTAGCCTAGATCTATATCTTGATTGTTATAAACAATACTTTAATGAACATGAGAAAATATTATCCTAAAAAATAGTATTATAGCTACTCAGAAAAGTAATTAAAATTATTGTGCAATCTAGTAATTCTTCCTTTTGGTATATACTAAAATAAATTAAATCAATATCTAGAAGTAATGTGTTTTTATGTTCTCTGAACAAATTTTAATTTTCAGCATCCTTTCTCAACATCTCTTACTACTTTGTTATTTATTATCATTTTGATAACAAATAACATATTTTGTCCATTTGCTTATTTTCTGTGTGTTTGTACTTGAGCTCAGTTTAGCCACAGGGCACATGTGGATGTCAAAGGACAACTTGGAGTACTTCATCCTCTCCTTCCAAGATCTGTGGATCCCATTGATAAAACCCAAGTAGTCAGAATTGGCCACACAAGCATCTTTACTTGCTGAGACAACTTATCAGTCATTCTGATATTTTATAGAGGATAATCTCTTTATAGTTTTGATATAATATTTACTCAAATATTATCAGCATGGAGTACCTTTTCTTATGAGTCCGTGACATCCTTAAGAGAATTTCCATTCTTGTCCTTTACTTATTTTTAAATTGTTTCATATAATTTTATTTCATTTTTGTATATACTTTGATTGTTAATAATTTGCCAGATATATAACTCTCAAATATTTTATCTTCTTCTCTAAATTGTCTTCTGTTCTTCTAATCATATACTTTGTTGTGTAAAATTTGTTTCTTCATTTATGATATTGCCACTTATTTTTTGTTTGTCTGTGATTTGGTGTCATACTCACAAATAAATAGATAAATGATTGCCAAGACCAGTAATCTTTCTTTGAAAAGAGGTAAGGTCTGCAATTATCTGCAGATATGAGAGTAAATATTTAGAATGCAGTAAGGGAATATGCTGGTTTATTAAAGTGGTCATCATAGGTTTTATTCTGAGATCCATGACCTCACTAAGTACTGGTTGTTTTCTTGGCTTACAAATATGGTATTCCTTCTGTTGAGCTGGCCTTTAAGTTCAACTATAACTATTGGTTACCACCAGAGTATGAGCATCAACCACTAATACAACTTTAGAGATATCTTGCCGTGCTGGTCATTATTGTGGTTCATATGCAGCACAGCTATGTATGACTGTTGTTTTCTTCCCTCTTTTGGCAGTTTGAAAGCATCTTCTGGTACTATTAAAACTAGTCCTCAGAGAGGAGGCTTTTAGGCCAAATCAGCTCAGGCATTCTTAGGAGTTTTGTCTTTGAAATAAGAGCTGTCTTCTACAATATTGAATTAGCTTAACCTCTGAGAGGCAACAAAGGGCAGCAGTGGTAGGCTGTATGTTTTGGGAGTCTCTTAGACTCTCCTGACCAATAAATGGAGGATTCCCATAACTTGACACTGGGGTTTTTGTTAAAGAGTCTATAACCTATGGGGGACATTTTAATATTTTTTGAGAAATCCATAAAAATAAGAAAATTATGAAATTTGATTAGATTAAGAAATGATTTGTTCATGATTTCTAAGAATTCCTGCTTAGTAAATACATTTCTGTTTTCAACCAAAACTTTCTCTGGATGGTTTACAATACCAGCTTCTACTCTCTAATTTCACTCCATGTAGATACAAAGTGATTAGTAAAACCATCCATAATGTAGTTGTAATCTCAAAATTAGAGTGCCCAGAAGAACTTTTAAGAAAATATTTTTCTTGATAATTCCAATTACTACGTAAAGCCTTTTCTATTGATTTATAAAGTGTGATATCAATCAGGAGATAATTATGATTATTATAAATTGGAATCTCAAAAGACACCTGTGTGAATTATTAAAGGTATACTCTACTTCAGTAATTTCTTGACTTCAAGTGAGATATTGACAATAGACAGGTTTAAAATTTATACTATAGTACTGGTTTAAGATACAGTGTGTTAAATGTTTTCATATATCTCAAGGTATCTCTTCTCATGAATATGTAGTCAAACCCAAAATTTTGATGCTATATTCAGATTTGAAGTACATTTGTTTGTTAATCACATTATACTTTCTCAAATATTTTTTTAGTCTTTTTATTTTAAAGTTATAAATATACTTTTAAGAAGCTTGTTTTAAGTTTTAATGACTGAATAGAAGCTTCCTTTTGTTCTGTAAGACCATGAGTTTTGTTTCGCTTTTGTACAGTCATTATTAAATTCATTTAAAATGGTTATAAAATGTTGGATCCCTGTAATTAGGACCCTGTTTTAATATAATTTTTGCTTTCATTTAATTATTTTTCAACTCCTGACAAGATTCTTACAAATGCATGGGCTTCAGTATTTATTTTTAATATAGAATAGGATAATATTCATGCCCTTGAACTTTTCATGAATTTTATGCCTTAGGTTCCTCAGAGTAATAAATACATAGTTTTTTAATAGATACAATGGCCACTAAACACAGATATGACATGAGAGGCCCTGTGAAGAACCCATCAGTAGATAAAATGAGTCTGATGGCACTTGTGACTAAAACAATCATTCATTATGTATGAAAATGTTTCCCCAAAGTTTAATCATCCACATCCAGGGACTGGTTTGAGGAATGACATTTTCCTCATCCATGTTATTTATTTTCTCTGGAATATTTCCTCTTCTAGACATAAAATGAATAATGACAAGGGCATGAAGAAAAATTACAGTGTTTAAGTTATTAAAGAAGAACACTAAGGGTAAGTCTAAACATATTATTAAAGGATTCTTAAAGCTGACTTCTTACTCCTTGTAAATGATATAAACTCAGCATTTGAAAGATTCAATAAAAAGGAAAAAAGGCTTTAAAAGATTTGGACTCAATGCACAAATGTAATTACTAGATATTGTCAAAGGCTTTCCCAAGTGAGAGGCACAAGAAACTGCAGTAAAACAAGTTGTTGCCAATTTCAGGACTTGGAGTTACACTAGTAAGGAAGTCTCAATTATATTTTAATAGAACTACAAGATTATTGCATGATGGCTCCCCAAAGGTACTACTGAATCAAGCATTTGATAAGTTAAAGCCAAGTTTATTTCTACTGAAACAGGCATTAATATTACTATTGAGTTTGCTACATTTTGAGCAAGGACAATATAATCAATAAATTCCTGGGGGTTTTCAGCACTAAATACTTGAAAATTTTAATATTTGCATTTCTCGATACAATGATTAAATACCTATATAAAGCTAATTAAGGAAAGATTTATTTGGCTCACATTTTGAGAGGATGGTCTACCACAGTGGGAAAAGCATGGAGACACAAGAACAAGCGGTTCTAACTGTGGCAGTGGGAGCATGATGCCATGAGGCAGCAGACTGGATTGCAGCCTCAGGAAACAGATATGAATGTTTGTTCTGAGCAAGTATCCTAATTTTATGCATTTTTATTTACTCTGCAACCTTATTCAATAGAATGGCACTACCTACAATTAGAGGGAACACACTAATGGACACAATCAAAATATATTACTTAGGTGATTCTAAATTTAACCACGTTTAAGGGATTGCGATTGGATATTGGGAATGGTGAACATAGGAAGCATTTTAATTTTCATATTACCATTAGATTTTGTGGTTTTATTTATATGTATTGTGTTAATTAGAAATAACTACCTAACTATAATAGGCTCCAATTTAATAAATTAAAATCCTTGTATCATTTAAATTTAGAAGTAAAACTAAGAAATACCATCTGAAGTGTCCAAGTAATATATTCTCTATCCAAAAAAAATTAAAAGTCTGTAGAAATTATCTAAAGTAAACATAGGAAGTGAATTAGTATCCATTTAAGAAATTTCACTAATTTTTCATAACAGTGAGAGCATATATCATATGAGACAATGCTCTTTTTTCAATTGATTTTAGACAAAATTACAGAGCCTATTCAATAAGAAAAATGAAAGTCTCTTTACAAATGTTTTGGAATGAGTAGATATCCACAGGCAAAGAATACAGTTGGATTTTTACCACATGCTATGTTCAAAAATAAACTGAAAATGTATCAAGTTCCCAAATGTAAGAACCAAAGTTTTATAACTTTGGTTAGAAAAAAAAGAAATAATTATCTGTGACTTTGAATTAAGCAGAGAACAATGAGATAGTGCTCCAAATGATAGGCAAATAAATAGAAAATATATAAGCTCATTTGTATTAAGAGTTAAAGTGGTACTTTAGTGGACATCATCCAAGAAAGGATGAAGCAATTCAAAGATTCAAAGCAGCTCTCCTTTCAGGGGAAGTGAAAGGGTGGCTCATAATCTACAAGTGTCATCACAATTAATGTAGTGAAGGTGGGTAGGAAGTAGGTCAGTGTCTATGTGATTGGTGATATAGTGTCTTTTGCCACAGAGAGTTCTGGGATGCAGACTTCCTCAAATTGCATGAAATAAGCTGTTATCAATAGTGTGGTGACCAGAAGCAGAGCCATACAGACTAGGATGAGTGTGTTTCCTTTTTTCTCAACTAGAAATTTTGGAGACTACGTGTCCTAGGTGGCTGTAGTAGGGTCTGCTAGCCAGAAATCAAGGTCATAGAAAATGCTCAGTCACCTACAGAACAATGCTAAGTGTTTATCTGCATAATACAAAAAAAAGATAACATATTTTTAAATGAAAAATAGTGCATTTAGGATCACATAAAAATGAAAAGTACAGAGATAATCTATGAATACCCTGTCCACACACATTTATAGCCTCACCCACAGTCAGCATCTCACAGAAAAACTGATGATCTTACACTGCTACTTCAAATTCACTCTTGTTGAGATCCACTCTGTGACCTGTGAAACAGACATGCTATGACCTACAGCATCTGAGTATTTACCTGCCCTGAAAATCCTCTTTGCCTAAGGTGACCACCCTAACAACTTCCACCCTAGAAGCTCCTGATCTTTTATCTGGTAAAATTCTTCACTTTGGGAGGATGTTATATAGTACTTAGAAAGTAATCAGCCAGTGCAGATCATTTCAACTGGCCATGTGAGTCCAAGTTCTTTCCCCTCACTTCTTATAGCCTTATAGTTCACTTAGTTTGAAGGCTAATTAACATTGTTCAATAAAATTGTTCCAGTGTTTATTGATTTGTTCATTTACTGACTATACTAATGCTTGGTTTTGGAGAAACTATCTATCTTCCAGTGAGGTGAAGGCATTTTGAATTTACAGCAGTGCACGAGAACTCCTGAACCTTCATGTTCTGATCCACACTTGCTGTTCAGTGTTACAGGTTTAGCCATTCTGAATGCTATGTAAGTGTATTTACTGCAACTCTCCAGTAAGATTCGATGTAGTATATTGTTACATGTGCTTATTTGCCCTCTTTGAATATTTGGTGACATATCTGTTAAGATTTTTGTCCATTTAAAAATCTATATATTTTCTTATAATTGGGGTTTAAGAATATGCATATAAATGTCTTTAATCATGTTTTAAAGCTTTGAATTAGACTAGTTCTCATATCTTAAAGTGTCTGTGTATGAGTGTGTTTGTGTGTGTGAGTCTCTGTGTGTGTGTGTGTGTGTGTGTGTGTGTGTGTTGTATATGCATGAATACATACATGTGCATATGTGCCCTACTACTTTTATAAGACAAAAAAATTAAGGAAATTTCCTCATGTATATTCTTATATTTTCTCCCTAAACAAGATTTAAAACTGTGAGTGATATTTTCCTCATACTGAATATTATCACCACATTGTTTAGCCTATGAAAAATACAAAATAAAGAAAATATTTTTATAAGCAAAATAATGAACACAAAGAAACTATTCACAAAAGATCATATGTTAAATTAATGTTAAAAGCAGACCAATAAAGATGGAAAAATATTAGAGACAAAGGTCTACATGGTTTGGAAAGATTTTGAACAATTATTGCTAACTGTGCCCAATAGTTTCTGTTTAGAGAGAAAAGAATCCTAAAATTTTCTAAGTTATTGGTTGAAACATTCTGTAAATATACTAATTACATTGAATAGTAAGGTTTAATTGAGTGAAAGAGTGTTAGGCAAATAGTCTCCTGACTATTCTTTTGTATAGTTTTCCATTTTAGATAATGATGACAGATACACGGTGTAACTGTACAGATGCCACAATACTAAATTTAAAAATGCAAGAGTGGCCTTGAAGCAAGGGCTTCAGTTTCTTTCAGATCTATGTTCTGGTATTAGCACAGTGACAATTACCACAGCAAATTTCATATTTTCATGCTATTCACAATCTAGTAGTAACTAAAAATAATTTTGGAATATATGAAATAAAGGAATATATAAAAAAATTTAAGTTACAACAGCCTAGCCACAAATGGGTATTAGGGTCCATAAAGGCTCAGTTATTTTTCAATTTTCAAACACTGAAAAAAAATAAAGATTTTTTTAGTGTATACTAGTAATTTAGCTCTTGATGCTTACCATACAGAAAGTTTAAAATAAAACAGTGGAAGTCAGGTATACTTAGACTTTATTTATACATAATTAACTGTGTTCTGTTTATTGAATAAGATTGAGCATTTTCACAAATACAAGAGTTTGGGTGGTCTATATTTCTGTAATCACAGCACTGAGGATACCTAGGCAACAGAATCACCAGTATAAGGTATTACTGGGATACATAGTAAAACTATGTATTGAGCAAAATTATTTTAAAAATGAGAAGCTGGAAGGATGACTTTTCAGTTAAGAATACTTTCTGTTAAATGATGCATTCATCATTTCAGTATTAAGTTTAGGTATTAACACTTACGAATATAACTCCTTTTTATATTCTATAAATATAAACATTTATTCCTACTTGACAAATATCTATAAAATAACAATATAATCATGTTACTCTGTATTATTAATAACACAGAAGGGAGTCTGAGTATTGAACTTATTTCACATTTACTTTGGTGGATGAAATAATCCAACATTGTAATTAATCACAAAAAGTTTGGATGACATCATTGTGATTTGTTTCTGTGAGGACTCATCTTCTTTACCTTGAAGAATCTATTTTGTAAATACCCAAATTTGTCAAAGAAATAGTCAGTTAGTTTAAAGTAAAAATTGTATCCATGAGGAAAATTGATGATGCATCTTCTATTCATTACGAAAAAAAGCCATTACCTATTCCAACCATTTCATTTTTTGTGTACTTTTCAGGAGTAAAGACTTACATTTACATGTTTGAAATCAATCAAATTTACAATGTTATTACTGCCTAACAAAAACCTTAATGCCAGGCATAAGCACACTTTTGAGTTGTTGGTAAAGACACTCCTGTTGCTATTGCCCTTAGTACGATCCAAGAGTTGGAAGGTACATTCTTATTGTTGAAGATACAATGAATGTAGACAGAAGGCCCAGAGGACTGGACCTGAATACCTTTTCTCTGAGGACTGATTTTCGTGGTAATAGAAGGTGGCATATAAGCTTCTGTCTTAGGGTTTCATTGTTGAGAATGATCACACTCAACCATGACTACAATAACTCTTATAAATGTAAGCTTTAATTGGGGTTGGCTTACAGTCTCAGAGGTTTAGTTCATTATCTTCATAGAGGGAAGTATGGAAGCAATCAGACAGGCATGGTGCTGGAGGAGATGAGAGTTCTACGTCTTGATCAGCAGGCAGCAGAAGTTAAGGCTGTATGCCACACTGGGTATATGACCATTTGAGACAGACATCAAAGCCTGCCCCTAAAGTAACACACTTCCTCTAACACGGTCACACCTACTTTAACAAAACCACACTTCCTAATAGTGCTACTTCCTATGAGCCAAACACTCAAACACATGAGTATATGAGGGCCATACCTATTCAAATCATCACAGCTATAAAAGAGATCAGCAACCAACAGCCCTATTCTTATGTGACACCCATTATTCATAGAAATGACCAGCATAGCACCATAACCCTAAGGGTGATGTAGTAAAATATATTTATTTTGTTGTAACAGATTTAATTGGACTTAAGGTCCACTAAACATGATGGCAACTGTAGCTAGTGCTGGAATTTCCCAGGGCTAGTAAAGTAATGGAAAACAGAGGATAAACTACAACCACCGTTTTAGCAAACCAACATTATCTCTAACTGAATTATACTGACAGGCAAGTGTATTCCACTCCCCTCATTAAGGATAGGTTTCTTTACAGTAGAGATAAATTATTACAGAAAATCACAAATAACACTAATTTAGAGTTGTAGAATCCAGTTCCATTGGATACATCTATAAAACACACTCACACCTAAAGTTCAAGGATCATTGCTAAATAAATAGTAGAAATATGGTAATATCCAAAAGATCAGGGAATTTTCTGTGGGATTATATATTATATATTTCCAGTAATGTCAAAAGCTAAACCCATAAAGTCTCACCAACATGACTGCCTAAACATGAACTAGACAAGGACAGCAATAGACATGCCAAAGTGGTTGGGAGAAAGCTCATGATGATTCAGCTATACACAAACTACTACAAGCAACTTAAGAAAGCCAAGAGAGGACAGGATAGTCTTTAGGGAAGAACACACCAACTGGTTATCTAATACTAAATAGTAATTACAAAGATTGACCTGGTTATATTAAGGGGCTTTGTGGAGGGTAACCCAGGAAAGCGGATAGTATTTAAAATGTAAATAAATAAAATATCCAATAAAAAACACAAGGTGAGACAAACACACCCAATGGAAGCAAAAAAGAATATATAGTATCTCTTCATAGCAATGAAACCCTAACTAAGACAAAAGTTGGTACCAAGGACTGGAGTATTGCTGTGATAAGCCTGACCACATTTTTGTTTAGAAAGAAAGTAGATTTGAGGACTTTGGATTTGAAAACAATGGAATTCTTTAAGTGGTACTTAATGGGCTATCCTAGGAGAAATATGGAAAACGGTGCTATGAAGAGCCACCATGGCCAAGGTAACTCTTATAAAAGAAAATATTTAACTGGGGCTAGCTTACATTTTCAGAAGTTCAGTCCATTATCATCATGGTAAGGAGGATGGCAGCATCCCAGCAGACATGGTGCTGAAAGAGCCTAGAGTTCTTCATCTCATTCCAAAGGCAGCATCAGTAACCAATTCCACATTGACAGAGCCTGAGAATGGGATCCCCATAGTCCACTGCTACAATGACACACTTCTTTCAACAATGACTCACCTACTCCAACAAGACCACACCTCCTAATAGTGGCACTCTCTGGGCCAAGCATATTCAAACCACTAGAAAATCCTTTTTTCTCTCTCATTAGATATCAAACAGGCATTTAAAATATAATAAGGTAAAATAATAACAAAAACTGAAATAAGACAACATCAACAAACAGAAGAAAAAAACACAAAGAAAAAGCACATGGCATGGAATACATACAAAGGAAAAACAGACACACACATTTAGAAACATATAAACCCTATTTAAAACAATATGCCAAGACAAAGACAAACCTCCACAGATAATACTGTGTTTGTTCTATGTTGGTCATTTGTTGGGCATGGGGCCTGTCCTTAAGTATGATTTGTATAGCCAGAAAGACCCTTTTGTAAAAACTACATTTTTATATTTAAGTTTTTAAAAATTATTTATTTGTTATGGGAACAGCTATCAATTGGAGATATCTTATAGGTTAGGGATGGGGCATTGTATTTACTTCCCCTCTTGGTTTTGGGACCCTACCTGTGGGTCTTGCATTTGTTTCTATCTACTGAAGATGTAATCTTCTGTGATAATGACTGAGTATTGTACTGATTTATGAGTGTATCGGAATATTATTAAGAGTCATTTTATTGCTAGGTTCCTTTAGCAGAACACTAATATTTGGTTTTCACCTAGACCCATGGCCTATCTAATCTCAAATTCTTAGACATCTAATCGGTGTTACAGAGTCGAACTTAATTCAAGTTAGATAGTAATTGGTTACTTTCACAAAATTTGTGCCACTATTGCACAATATATCTTGAAGACAGTTTACCATTGTAGATACCAGAGGTTGTAGCTTGGTTGTTGAGTAATTGGACATACAATGCCATCTCTTAGATATTCCATATTTTATACATGAAAAATTTCCACTTGAGAATATTAGTTTGTCATGCTATTTCATATGATGAGGTATAATAAAATAAAAAATTCAGTGCCAGATATATCTAAATTGAAGAACTAAGCTTTTCTACTGTCTTGAAACCCACCATTGAGACTCTGTGAGTGAGATAGTATTCATAATAGTGATTATGCCCATATCAATATATCTTTCTTTACTTACATATAGGTATAATAATAACATTGTATTTTTTGTAGTAAGTATAACAACCTTGAACTACTCAATAACTATAATTTCAAAATTCTCTCATGGTGTCTAATTCACTGTGGAACCAAAGGGTTCTTCTAACAACCATGATTTGGTTCATTCAATCCCAAGTTCACAAAGTCAAGTTTGACTAAATCATTTTTGTCACTGTGGTGTCCTTAATTTTTCCTGTTTTCCTAAACAATTCACTTTTATTGTTTAGTTTATAGAAATTACTAATGGTTGGGAATTCATTAAAGTTTTCCCTGAAGAATATTTCATTAAAGATAAAACCTGAGTTTTAAAAAGTTAATTGATTACTTTAGAAACATATTGAGGTTTACATTTCTAGAACTCCAGTTCATCTTTATAAAATTATGATCTTGTCCTTCTGATCATAACATGATTGGATGTGGTATAATTTATTGATCTAATATTTTATGATATTTTATAATGTCCTCAGAATGAGTACTATCATTTTGTCATGATTCATTACTCATGGATATATGCATACATAATGTTTACTGAGAAGGAGCATAAGTATATGAGAATATCATCTCAATAACTTCATTTTGTAATGTTGGCACTTATATAGACACAACTTTGAGCTTCTTGTGCTACGTCTATGACTATTGCATTATTATGTTTCAGCTAAATTATGTATAAATATAGACATTAGTGCTAGAGGGGCTAGGAAAGTGGTTCTCAACCTGTATGGGTTGCAATCATTTTGGGGGTCACATAGCAGATATCCAAAATATCAAATATGTACATGAGGATTTATAACAGCAAAATTAAAATTATGAAATAGTACTAAAATAATTTTATGATTGGGAATCTCTAAAGTATGAGGAAATGTATTAAAAGGGTCTCAGCATCAGGAAGCCTGAGAACTACTGGGCTCAAACAAAATTTGTCAGGCATGACAAACAGTTTAATCTAGAAAAATTGTCTTTTCTGGGTCTCAGGCTCCTTTGTTATGAAATGAAGAAGTTAAGTGAAATAAGCTAAGTTCTTTGATCTGCAATTTTGTGAATGTAATAAGTAAAGAAGAGAACTTCTAACATTCAACCACAAAATTAAATATGAAGCTAAAATATCATCTATCATTACACTTTTATTGCTACTGGCAAGTTTTTGTGGTACAGATTATGATTACAGTCATACATCCTCTCATTTGGGTACTTACTAGATTTCTATGCAATCAATATCTTGAATCACTTACCTGTGTTCATATTTCTGCCAACATAAGACGTAAGATGTCTTTTCAATGTACAGAGGTATAACTACACACACACACACACACACACACACACACACACACACATATATATATATATGTATATATATACATATATATATTCCTCTTTAAAAATTAATCTACTAGATAAATAAGAATACAATCTCAAGATAAAACAACCAATAATAAAAACATCAAAACATTTCATAAAATAAATGAACCATGTGTAAGACCATTGAAGACAGATTACAATATAGAAAAACTACGGGATAGTAAAGTAACTGTAATGACTACAAACCAAAAGTCTACAATAGATTAAATAATGTTCAAAGCTTATACTAACCAGCTTGAATTACTCAATAGAATGCTGTACTATTTAGGGGCTGGAGAAAGAGTTTTGTGGTTAGGAGTGGTGGCTCCTCTTCCAGAGGACTAGGTTCAATTCCCAGCAACCACATGGCATCTTATAACTGTCTGTAGCTCTGATTCTAGGGATCCAACTCTCTCACACAGATATAAATGCAAGCAAAACACCAATGCATAAAAAATAAAAATAAGATTTGAAAAAATAAGAAGTGGCAGGTGGATGTTTTTCTATTTTAATATTGATGTTTGACTACTAAAAATGTTTAATTAATGTTGTATAGGAAACTTCCACCTTGCCCTAGGTGTATTTGTTTTTTCTAGATATATCAAGAGTATTCTGCATGCACCAGGTTCTATTGCATATCTGTAATCTTAGAACTCAGAAGGCAGAAACAAGATTATCATCAGTCCAAAGTTATATTTGACTACATAGCAAGTTTTTTCCAGTCTGAGCTAAATGAAACATTCAAAAATTAAATAAAAAGAAAAACAATAAGCAATATTTTATATGCTGTTCTAAGATTAAAGAATTTTCAATCACATGAGTGTACTTATGTTATGTTTTATTATACTCTCAAGAGCATAAAAGCATTTCCTTTCTTCAGGGGACTAGAAAAAACTTAGAAAATAAATTTTAGTGAGTGGAAACAATTATCCCAAAACTGGCAAAGCTCTAAACTCACAAAAACAGTCACATAAGAACATAAAGATATTCAATGAAAATAAAAAGCCTCTTCATGAGAGACCAATTTCTCCGAGTGACACTGCAGGTATATGAACCAGCCTAGGACAGACCTCATGTTCAAGAGTAATTAACAAGCATGTAATGGACTCTTATTGGTGGCTCCTTGATTTTATGTAAATAAAGAAAAATATATATGTATATATTTTCATTTATTTTATTAAAATTTCCTTTTTCCTTCTTTCTATGCCACATTTTCATTTTCATTATTAATTATTTGATTCATAGTTTATAATATTTTTGCCATCTTTGTTTCCTTAGTAGTTCATGAAAGTAAGATCTCAAGGGAAGATTTTACTTTAAACGACCCCTATTTATCCCAACAGATACACAACTTAAAACAGAAACATACATTCAAAGAACCATGAAATAGGATAGTAAAATGATTAATCCAAAAAGGTCATTATTTCAATTACTGAATTAAAAGGTACTGAAATTTGAAAGTGAGATTTAGCTTACATTGACTACAGTAATGTACAAGGAGAAAATAATTACTTAAACATGAATTTTCAACCAAAAAGGAAAATAGTCTTTCTCAGATGATCCACAATGATCACAAATCAGATGATCCACATTGTTAACAAGTGATTATGCTTTGGTTAAACTATTAAAAGATGTGTCTAAAGTACTCTCTGATCAAGATATTATCTGAAATGTTGCAATTGATACCTGCTGAAATACAGAAAAATCCGTTTTCTCCAATGGAGTATCACTGGGAATTTCAACCACATTCCAAGGCAGGCCTATGCTCTGTAGAGTTGGCCAACCTAAATAATCTAAATAGAACCTCATGGTTTTGTGTGTGTGTGTGTGTGTGTGCGTGTGTGTGTGAGAGAGAGAGGTGGGGAGAGATGGAGGGAGGGAGGGAGAGAGAGAAGGAGGGAGGAATGAAAGAGGGAGCATACACTTTTTGTCTTATTTTTTATTTTGTCTTGTTATTTTTTTGTTTTATTGGAATTTTTATTATTTATTTTAATCTTTCCCATTTTGTTTTTTGGGTGTTTAGAGGTAGGGCATATCTAGGAGGAGTGGGGAAGGAAATAGTATGATCGATTCTATTATAAACATACTAAAATAATGACAGAATTTAGAGGAAGAATATACCACAAGTCCGATAGCACATGGTCAGCATAACTTCTACTTGATGGGTTTAAAAATGAAAAGGGGACACAAAGTTAGGTGAGAGGGAAAGGGAGTGTGATCTGGAAGCAGTGGGTTTATGAATATGATCAAAATGTATTGTATAAAATAATGAAAGAACTAACATAAATAAGGACAGTATATTGTTTGAAAAATTTTAAAAAGCTTTAGCAAGCACTAGGTTGAAAATGCAGTTATAATATCTGATATCTAAAACATTAGAGAATAAAAGTGTGATGTTTTAGGCCACTGAAAAAGGGATACTGGTGAAATACTTAAAGAGAAAGCAAAAATTTTCTGTGAAAAAATAAGAAAAGAATTATTCTGAAAAAAAAAATACACATTACTGACTGTGGTTACCTTCCATCTTGAGACCAGACTAAGGATCACCACCATACATTAGACTAAGCACTGGACAAAGAAAACTTTGTGTCCTACTTTGATTTTGTGTTGCTATAATAAACACCATAGTCAAGAGCAACTCAGCGAGAAAATTTTTATGCCATTTTGCAGGTTACAGTTCTCATTAGGCAAAACTTTAAGGCAGAAACTTGGACGCAGAAGCCATGGAACAGCACTGCATACTGGCTAACTTTCTGGCTTGCTCAGCTTGCTTTCTTTTACAGCCTAGCCCTAACTAGCTAGGGATTTATTACCCACCTAGGGATGTGCTACATCATTAAGAAATTTTAAAAATGTTCTTAGATGTGCCCAAAGGCCAATCTGATCTAGAAAAGTTCTTAATTGAGAGTCAGACTTTCCAGGTATCTTAGGTTCATACCAGCTTCACAATAGAAACTTATCCATAAAATCCATACCTTCTCTTCTTGACACACAAACATGTCATTGTGAAACTATATAAACACTCCTTGCTCATTTATTACCAAGATCTCATGTTGATACCAAAATATATAGTATAGAATTAAAAGTCCCACAGTACTTAAAAATTACAATTCTTTAAAAGTTCATTGTCCAAAAAAATAAAAAAATTCTTATCTATGGGATCTTATAAAGTGGAAAAATGTTGCAGGTTTTCTTATGTAAAAGAGAAGAAGCAGGGAACAAAAATAATTAGATCAAAGCCAAACCCCAAATCCAGAAGAGTAAATCAAATTGAGGACCTCAGTGTAAGATTTGAGACTCATAATTTTCTGGACTCCATGGGGCTTGAGTAGCCCTATTGCTTCATCTCTGTCAGATGTAGTATATAGTCTTAGCACATAACTCTAAGGGTTATTATAGCTCCTTTCTGAATCTGTTGTTGTCTTTGGTGGTTGTCATATGCCCTTAGTGTTTCTAATAATCCTTGGTCTCCACTGAAACTTACTGGACCTTTACCTTTGTCCTTTTCTGGCATCTTTAGGGACTTGTACTGTGTCTTATGGTCTCAGTTTTTATCTGATCTTCATCAATGAGCTTGTAGCTTTTCTGTCTCCAAAAGCAGTACTGCATGGGAGATCTCTATACACTGCCAAGTTCACAGCCAGCTTGAGATGAAGTCATGGCCATTTAGACCACAGCTTCTGTGTGATGACCCTGAGGAGATGCTTCCTTTCCCAGAGTTCAGAACACAGTGTTGATCTTGGTTTTGGTTTGTTGTTTCATTTTTTCCCTCCAGATGACTAGCCTCCTTTGTCTCCCTAAAGCAAATGTTTTACTTCTGTGGTATTTGTCTTTTGTTAATCACAGCTGATTCTGCATACCTCACTTACAAGCAATCATATTCTTAAACTAAAATATCACATAAACAATCCAATAGAGTCTTTGCTCCCCTCTGAAATTTTACAATCCAAACCTCCATTTTCTGTATTTCCTTCAGCATTCTTATCATCTAAGCTCCCAAAAATTCCCCATTAAACTCTGAAAATTCAAAAGTTTTTCTAGCTCAAAATTACTGTTGCCACAGTCCTTCCAAAAATAATTTAGACAAGTCCATCACAGCAACAGCCTACTTTTTCTAGCATTCATTTTCTGTTCTAGTTTATTTTTCTGAAAATCAGACAAACTACTCTGACTAAAAGAAGTATGGGAGGGATAGGTTCATGTAGTTTATGCTTCCAGATTACAATACACCATTGACATAAGCCAGGGTAGCAACTCAATGCATGAGCCCTGGAAGCAAGAATCACAGAAGAAAGCTGTCTAATATGTGACTCTTTTAGGCTCATGCTCAGTCAGATTTCTTATACAGATCAGGCTTAGGTAGCCTATGAATGTACCAATAAGATTGAGCTGGGTACTCCTACATCAGTTTATAATCACGAAAATGCCCTCCAGTTGTATCCATTGGAAAATCTGATTCAGACAATTCTTCAATTGGCTTTATGTCTTCCTAGGTGTGTCAAACTTGCATCAAGGTGACAATAAAAACTAACCAGTACATTTTGTTAGTACAACACATAGTGTGGGCTGGAGTCACAGACTGGTAGAATTAACTCTAAGTAAGCTATTTTAGTCTAGAAAATTCTCAGGAATTAATTCAAGGCACTGAGTTGCTGTGGAGATAGCAGTGAACATAGAAAACCTTTCAGAGCTAGGGCACAGGCACAAAACTGCCAAATGGAAAGAACAACATAGAGTCTTTGGGGCTGGACTTCGATACGTTTCTTGCTTCAGATTTTTTATATTTATAACCACTTCATCTATGATTTATATAGCAGTTCCACCTTGATTTATAAAGACTCTTAAAACAAAACAAGACAAAATCCATAAGGGTTTGGATTGATGTCTGAGTGGTTAAGAGAACAGGATCCTCTTCTAGAGGATTCCAGTTAAATTCTCTAGACAATAACTGTGGCTCCCAACTACCTACAACTTCCATTCTAGGAAATCCAACTCTATATTTTGACCTCAAAGGGCCAGAATGCAAGTAGTGTATAGACATATACATGGAGGCAAAGCACCTACAAATATAAAATAAAATCAAAAACTTAAAACAACAACCAAAACACTGATTTGACAGGGTTGTAGGAAAGTAATATTTTAAGGAAACTGAAGTTTTACTTTAACATGGGGAATGTCCCTTTAAAGTTTACTTTAAGACATAGAATGTTAGAGGAGATTAGTGATTGTTATGTCAGAGTTCTAGAAGCACTGATATGTTGTTAGTTACATAGCAAAGGACATTAAACAGAGTGTGAAGGCACACCACAGAGAATATAGTGCTCCAGAAAGCTCATAACCTAGATGGTGACAAAGAGCAATGGACAGGTAAGAAAGGCATAGAACTATTTCTAAATTTGGCTATATCTAAATGTGTTGAAAATTAACAACAGTGATTTGAACTTGTGTTTGTGAAGTTCCTTCTTTGTTTGACTGAAAACAGAACGTGTACTTTATAATGGTTACTGGCAAGATCTAAGACACCTGTCATAAATGCTTCCTTCTTTCACACATAAAATTGCTCAAAGTTTGGGTATCAATGATTTTGTCAGTTTACACAGGTTGTCTATAGTGATCAAAGCTATGTTTTGAGACATTATCAAACTGGGAGCTAGTGTTGTACAAAAGTTGGTATACATATTTCATAGTATATGAGTTGGATTGATTAATAAAGTGCCATCATTCTTTGTGTTATAGAACACAATGAGTCCTCATAAACTATGTTAGTGTTGTTATAAAGAGGGCTCTAAACAGATACTTATGCACTTTTAATATCCCAGAACAAACTATCAAGATACAGCCTGTCAATCATAAAGTAGCTTCTTATCAGACACCAAATGGTATCCAGACAAAACTAGCATGTGATATTGGAGGAAAAATTGTTCAAGGTCCTTTAAACATGTGGGTAGTTACATTTTATATGTTATTCTTATTCACCCTCACAATCCCTTCTGAGATAAGCAATTAATGTAAACTATACCTCTTCAAAAATAACAAAATTTTAGATATTTTAAAATATATTTTGTTGACTGTGCCCCAGACTAGTTGTCGCCTGACCCTACCTGCCCTTGTGAGTTGGAGGTGAGGTGGCACAGAGTCAACTTCATGGAGCAGATGAAAAATGCGTCAACAATCTCTGCACACTGCTGCAAGTTCCTTTAATACCATCCACCCATGTCCCTTTGGTCCCAAGAAAACACCTCTTCTAAATAGCATTTCCTGTATGGCTGATATTGTCTATACTAGCAATCCTTGGTCTTTTAGGAAGTCCTCAATAAGGTCATCCTGCAGAAGATGCTTTTGTGACTGTGCAGCCCCCAGGGGTTACATGGGAACTGCCTCATAATTCGTGTAACAATATTTTTGTCACCATATTAATGGAGAGTTTATTAGAGATATGTTCAATAATTTAAACAATTAGCATTAAGATCCATAGAAACAAGTCAGTTCTTCACAACTCGAAATTAGTTATATAACTCTTTACATTCTTTGTTTTTATACTTTGGTAGCAATTTTTGATGGTTGATAAAATAAAACTTGAGTATTCACTATATGGAAAACAATTTCATATAAGGATATATATTTTACATAATTACTTCACACTTTGAAATATAAAGTTCTTTGTTGTCATATAATTTAATTTTATATTTAACTTATGATATATAAAGAATATACCCATATTTTAAAGGAAAATTTTAATAAGATATCTTTAGTAGAATGTTGATAAGTTGCATTTAGTGATATTTCTATGATAGTCTACCATGTATCCATTGATGATAATAGTTTTGTTTATACTCTAGTAGGTTCTGGTACTTTGAACTTTGTCATCTATTTGTCTGGACCTTCTACTAGTTCCTCACTTTGCTAATTATTGCTGCTTTATATTCTATTATTAGGCAAAAAAGCTCCCCATTTTCGTTATTTGCAAATTCTTTTAATTCTTCTTAGAATACTCTTGGTAGACTGAAATAAAGACCCTGTTGAAATTTTATTAGAATTATAATAAATATATGCAATAATTTTGAACTGTGATACATATATTATTCAGTTTCTTCTTGGAGGTTAAGAATTGTCCATATTTTCAAGTTTTTTATGTCTATAAAATGTTATATCTTTCTCACAATGTGACTTTCTTTCAAGAATTGTTTTGTTTTGTTTTACCAGAAGACAATTTGTTGTTTCCTGGAAATAAGACTATAAGTGGGATATTGTTTTTTAATATCTAAAAGACTGTAGACATAAGACAGGAAATACAGCTTATTTCTGTATATATTTACTAAGTATCTTTATCAAGTATGAAATAGCATTCATGCATTATGAAGTTATGTTATTGCTGAGTGTACTTCTGCATTGCATTGGTTTTATGTTATCTCTGCATTTGGTTATTTCATTCTTTTATTTTATAGAAGTGTACTATAAAGTTATGGGAACATGAAAAATATTAAAGAGGACTAAACCATCTCTCTGACATTAATACACTCATATTCTGCTTGATATGGTAGTACTACATCTTTGGCTTAAGAAATGCATAAAGTACTACTAGTCATTTTTTTGATATTTAAAAATTACCATTTCTATGCACCTTGCTTAAATAGTATATACTAGGGACAAAAAAGGCAAGAATCAATAAAATTGATCATAAATTAGTTTCTATGGTTCTAAAGGTTATAGGCTAGTAGAAATATAAAATGTAAATAATAATGATGTAATATGTGCTATATTTAATAAAACATACAAAATTCTCTGGGATAATAATGAAGAAAATAATTCTTTTTGATAAGTGGTAGATCTTACAAATAAACTTAGCTTTGAACTGGATTTCTAATATTGAACAGAAACAGCAGAGTAATCTTATCAAGAGTGAGACTTAACGGTGAATATAATTGACATATTAATTTGTTAAAGTACTGATTTCTTACGTCTTTGAGGGATAACTTTAGCTACTAGAGTCAAAGCAATATAAATAATGACAAAACCCAATCCGGTATTAAATTCATATCCTGGTCAAATTAACTTACATGAAACAAATAAGCAAATGTAATCTGATTCCAGATAGTAAATGTGCTCTATATAAGACAATTGAAAGAAAATCCTATAGTAAGTGTGAGTGTTAGGACACTTTCTTAAGTAGAATGGGTATATGAAGACTCTAAATAAAGAAAAAATAATAGAAAAGATCATTAGTGAGAAGAAGGGATGTCAGGTAAAAGACTGATAGAAGAATAATTATGAAGCAAAAAAAGTTCCCCTTAGTGATGTATGGAGAATTAAGAATTAAAAATAAGCACCTCTATATTTTTTTATCTATTACTAATAGTACAAATTATATGGTCTCAAGTAAGCTTCTGTAGATAGGCTAAGCTCTAATCCCACAAAATAGTCAAAAGATTTCTTGCAAGACAGACTAAATGTAACATAAACTTGATTTAACCATGTCACAGAGAAATCGTCTCCTATATCATATATCTTTACTTGAGTTTCTGAGGAGGAGATGCCTTTTACATACAGAATTCAGGAAATAAATTTTCCATTTGAGCCAACAGAGTCTCCTGAAGAGAGTCTATAAAGATGAAAGGTAAATCAAAGATTTTTTTACAACCAATTTTACCTTCTCCAAATTTTTCTCAGTCAGCTATTTCTCTTATTTGTTCAATTACAATACAAATCTTATGTAAGTATATTTTTATAAACAAAGGTAATAATATTTCATATATGCTAAGGAGAGTAAAATCATTTTTTCTTTCAAATATTTTTCATTCAAACATTTCTTTCAAACATCTTTTTTACAGATATGACCATTCGGCTGCCTTTGGAGGCAGAGCAACAGGAAAAATCATACACCCAGAAGGACAGATGCCTGTGAAGGAGGCAGACAACATAGACCCAGGGCTAGTCAATGTCAGTAGGCTGCCTATGGGAATTTCAAGACCAATCTTCCAGGCAAGTTCCATGTACCAGAACAATAAGCATCCATCCTCTTCTCAAGTTTCTCAGTTCCAAGGATTTCAACAGCTTAACAAAATCACACCAAACCATTCATCCACAGACATAAAAACCTTTAACTTTCAATTATCTAATATGAGTAATGATAGCCAACAAGAGAAAATTGGGAATCCCCAACCAAATATGTCAAACTCCCGCCCACAATTCAACTGCTTACAATCAATTCAAGACAAAATGTCAGTGAGTAGAGCTGGTATCTCTGTCCAGATGACTCCAGAGAGAATGACAGAAGCAGAAGAGAAATCCTGCAACACATGGAAGAATATTAGAAAATCATATGTACAGAAAAAAATGCCAGCTCAAAAAGTGCCTCATTTTGTTGCTGATCAAGCACCTGAGAGGAAAAAAACAAGCCCCCTCAATCCTGCACATGCCATCCGAAAGTCACGGGTGAACAATGGTGTCCATATGCGGTCATTTAGGGATAGGGTGATTCACCTACTGGCATTGAAAGACTACAAGAAATCGGAACTTCTTGTTCAATTGCAAAAAGATGGTATCAAAATAAATGACACCAATTTTCTTGGAAAAATTCTGCTGCAGGTGGCTAATTTGAATGCCACTACTTTGTCATATACTTTAAAAGATAGTATCTTCAAAGAAGTCCAGAGAGATTGGCCTGGTTATAATAAGGAAGACAAGCAATCATTGGATTTGGTGCTTTCAAGGAAACTACATCCATTTAACAATGCCATCAAGGCCACCCATAGCAAAGAAACATCTGTAGTTTCTAAAACAGATGATACATCATCATCAAAGGATCATTTTCTCAATTTGTCTGGCATTGACACTTTAATTAAAAACAAAGGAGGACTCTGTTCCCCCAAATCTGCTGTGCAGTTAGCATCAAATGGCCATGTAAGTGGTGAGAAGTCGGTGATTCTGCCGTGCTCTGCAGCTACTACCAAATATATCCCTTTGTCGCTGTCTACCTCTCACCTGCCAATTTCAAATTCACCAAAGCTCATGAAATCTAATTGTAATGTTCGAAGTGCTCCAGAAAGATCTGAGAGTCAACATGCATGTGACAGCATCCACCATGATGGCAGCACAGTTGAAAAAGAGGTGAATAAATGCACATCTTCAGAAACCTCATCCTGTGCTTCTGTTCAAAAAAAGTATTCAAAACCGATAGAAATGCAGCATTTCACGCCCGAGAAGTTCAAATGTGCATTTGCAAAGCGAAAAACAACCATCCCAAGTTATATTACCAGCACAAAGGAGAAACCGAAGATAGATTTTAACAAACAAGATGAAATGATGAAGTCAAATTCCAACAAAGAAATTAAAAAAGCTTTTGCTGATTCTGGAAGGCTTGGTACTACATCTGGAACTCCAGAATATTTGTCTAATTATACCATTATAGTTTCCTCTGACCAACGTCAGTGTTATGAGAAGGAATTCCGGGCAGATTATAGTGAATATCAGGCCATGTATGACAAGATTCAGATTTCATGTACACCAATCATTGACTTAGATTCAGAAAGGAAGGGATTATCCCCAGGATCCAAAGAATACCAAGATATTACTAAAAAAATCTCAATAGAATATCAGAAAATGCGACAGCTCAATCCTAAATTTTGTGAAGAAAAAAATAGATGTGTGTTTCTTTACAATAAGCTGGTTCACCTTAAAAAATTAATAAAAGATTTTGACCAGCAAGAAGTAAAGCCAACACAGTAATGGAGGGTTTAGACAAGAATAAGTCTTGTTTACTGAAATTCCAGATAACTTGCTCCAAAATTCTAAATGGATGGCATTTGCCATTTTTTTTAAAAGAAAAACAAACTTATAACAGTATTTAAATTGTCTTTATATTCTTTTTGTGCTTTCTTGCAATTCTGAAGTTGCATCATAAGGTTCTTCAACCACCACTATTTGTGTATCCACTACATATCCCATAATATTGTAAACCCAAATGTCTATGAAATAAAATTGTACACATATGAAAATAAAATGAGCAAGTTAAAATACTATGGATAAGCAGCTTTTTATTTGGACACTCTTAATTCAAGTTCAAATAGAGGTTTAGAAATTATTGATAGTAATTCTTTATATCCAGTGAGAAGATGAGTTACATAGTCAAACACTTAAAGAGTTTGTAATGTGGAGTCTATCTTACTGTTACTATTGCCATGGTAAATACAACTTGGGAGAGGAAAGAGTATATTTGGCTTACACTTCCATGAAATTGTATTACTTTCTTTAAAAAACTTATTTTTTTAGTGGTGTATCTTCTAACACTGAATCTTAAGATCCTGTTATAGGATAAACAGTATCAATAGAGACTTATTGGAAGAAAATAAGCCAAAATAAGCATGTTTATTAACATGTAAATTGATAATAGTTACTGATTGAGGACCTTTTCATGGGTTAAAGAAGTAATGAATTGCACTGTTGTAAAAAGAAGGGCCTCATGGATTACCAGGAAAGAAGGAAAGGTGGGGGAAAATATTTGTAAAAATAGACTTCCACAGAGTTTGTTCCTGATAGTAAGCTAAATTATTCATCTTAATTTTTTAGATATAAATCATTTTCACAGGAGCTGTCTCTATAGAACAGTCTTCAGGCCATAAACATTGAGAGGAGGGGGAGAAAGTAATAGTGGGTATTTTCTGCAGTCACTGTTAATATATTCACTTGGACCAGAGGAAGGCTTTATCATTCCAATGAGATTCATTATTCCTATGGCACAGAGTCATTTGAGTCCTTGACATCTCTTTGCCTATGTCAAACAATAATTCACTTAGGACTTCATTCTGTATAAAAATTAAGTTAGGTACACAGTGATTTTATTGCTATCCAATTCTACTCTACTGTGCAGTACAGAATACTGAAACTTCTTGTTCTTGTCTAAATTTGTGCATATTGACCAATCTTTTCTCAGTATTTTTTTTCTCAGCTTTCTCCCAGCACCTGGTAGCTAGAAATCTACTATCAACTTCTATGAAATCAGTGGTTTTAGATTCACATAAAAATGGCTGTAAAACAGTTTGAATATTGTCACTACAATTAAATAATACGTATGTTGAGGTGATAAAGGCGCAATTAAACCTGATTTGATATTTAATACACAAATTAAAACAATATTTTACATAATAAACATACACTTATTACTTTCTAGTACAAAATTGTGAAGTCATAAGAAAACACTAAATCAAAGAAGGAATACTACTGATAGAAATTTCAAATGAGCTTGGAATAAACCAAGTAATAACTGTTTCAACACTGTGACAAGAAACTAGATGTTGTACTAAAAAGTGAACTGATTCCTGACTCTGCTACTTTCTGTGAAAATTGAAACATTTTACTTGATGTATATAAGATTAATTTTCTTCTCTATGTTTTATAATAATAATAATAATATATAATAACATTTTATATTTGATACAAGGATAATATGCAGTGCAAGAGAGCTGATTTTGTGACTACTTCTTTCACAGTTAGATTTATGGTAACGAAAATGTGTAAATATAGATTGCACATCAGCAGCCAGTAGAATTGGCTCCAAAATTTTCCTTAAAACACAAATATTTATTATAGTTTGGGGTTCATACTGAGAAAGTGGAGTTTGCTTCTTAGAAAATAATCAAATAGATTGATACATTTAGTTGTATGATGTCTCTGAAGTCAATCTAATTTTGTGAAAGGAAGCTTCCTTATAGTTACACAGAGAAAAGCCTGAAATAAAGTCTTGTTTTAGTTTATGATCAACAAATACACAAAACATAAAAGCCAGGCATTTTCTGTCACATCTCTTTGTTGCAATGTGCCTTCTGATTAGTGAACCAATGATCTCTTTGCAGAATTTTCTCAAGTGAGCCATTTGATAAGGGTATATTGACCTGACAATGTAGTGGTGGCTGTATTATACAGAAAAGAGATGGCAGGTTTTCTACTAAGCATGATGAACTTCTTAAGTATCAAATAAGAAAATGTAACTGCTGAGAGAGAAAATGTAGAGAAAAAAAGCAAATAACTTGTGCTGTGTTAAGACAGTAGTGACATTGGGGTATAAAAAACAAGAACCCCAATAGCCAGTCTGAAATGTATTTGCTGTTAATTTTTAAATTTAATTTTACATTATATATATATATATATATATATATATATATATATATATATTGCATTACAATCATATTTATCTTACTATTGCCAACATTTTTACCCTTTCTGCTCTTACTGACTCATTTCTTCCCAAATATTCTTATTTTTACCCCATGTCTTTGTTTGTGTATGGGTCTTCTATAAATAACCACATCTACTATGTGCTGGTGGGATATGATAGCTATGTCACATCCAGAAGATAGTGCTATATATGGTTCTTCTCTTCTCTATGACTCATAATTTTTTGGCTTCTCTTCTATGATGCCTCCTGGGCCTTAGGTGGAATTTTATAGATGTCTATTTTAAGACTAAATGCTCAACAATCACTTATTCTTAGTATTTTCAACAGTTGCAAGTCTATGCAATAAATATGACATTCAAATAAAAACAAAATTTTCTAAATTAAGGTTCACATTAGCACTAGAATATAGGTATAAACATAAAGATTTAGGAGTCAGTTTGGTTACATATCCATTTAGTGAAACATTGGAAATATGTACTCTCAGAGGACCTGTTACCAATAAGAGCCATATGTATTTATATAACATTTAAAAATTACCTTAAGATTATAAACCAGGTTTAAAGTATGAAGTATATTATACCTCAAACTCAATCATAAAGTGATGGCCATATCTATGACAGTTGCACCACTATTTCAACAGTGAGAACATATGCCTCAAAATTTTCTGGATAAGGCTGGTAATGATTTTTTTCTACTCCATGCTCTATCTATAGATTTCTTAACACTTTTTAACACTATGATTGCTAGTTGGCCAGTCACACAGCTCAGTTCCATCTTGATTCCTCAAGATGTCCTGTACCCAGCATACGTTGTGTCTTCAGCAATAAGGTTTCACCATTTAATTCTGATATATAACAAAGGCTATCAATATAAACTGTATTGATTGAAAACTTTTAGGTCTCCTTACTCAACAACTCATAGACAAACATACAATACCTAGAACTGGGATGTTTAAGAAGTAATAGCTTCTGAAATCAATATAACCAGATTATCAAAACATTTAAGGTGACTCTTTTAAAGATTTTAAGTCAAATTTTTACTTTATGTAATAATGGGCTTCCATATTTTTCCATACATCATTAGTAGTTGTGGTTAACTTCCTTCTCAACTTCCACTTTTCCCCTTTCTCCTCATTTCCAATGCCATTTATAACTTTCTACATCTAGTGTATCTCCCACTCTGCTATAGTTTTATGTTATATGTTTCACTCCCTTGCTTCCCAAAGACATTATTCCATATAGGAAGATTTCATGAATCATTTTTCACTCCCTGACATCTACATGCATTTAGTTCAACTTTAGCACATAAATCTAAAAAGTTTGAATTTAGAAACCACACATGAGCAGAACATATTGTATTTATCTTTCTGGGACTAAGTTATCTCATTATAATATAATATCTCATTCAGTATAATTTTTCACCTTCATCACTTTTCCTGAAATGTTCATTTTTATTTAGTACTTAACAGAAATCCATTTTATATGTATATTTACAACTTACAGTGTTCATTTAGTGTTGTGCTTAAGTGCGTGTGTGGATTGTCTATAACTCTTTCAATAAGATTGGTTGGTATGTCACAAAATTACCCCTGACCATGACGGCAAATCAACTGATATTGTCATTATACAGGTTTTATTTAGGCAATCACATTATTAAATTGCATGGATGAAGTTTCTCTGACATGCCTAGAAGACAGAATCTCACAACAGACATCCTAGCTCTTTGGCTTTTACAATGTTTCTGCCTCCGTTTCCAAGATGTTCTCTATCTTAAGTGTAGGATTTGTGTTCTGTCAGTTGGGGATAAGAACCTCACTATTGTTATTCTCTGCAATTTGACTAATTATGGATCTTTGTAATAGTCTTCATCTGTTACAAATGAAGGTTCTTCAATAACGAGTTAAAGTTACACTTAACTGTAGAGATAAGGATAACTCTTTAGGAAACAGCAAGTATTCTGGTTTAGGAAGGGGCAAAGGGAGACTCTCTTCTAGGGTCAATGCCCTCACCAGCCATAGGTACTTTGCTAGATTTGCAGTGACAGTTATTGTTTCCTTTGTCTTGAGAAGTTTTTAAGCCTGATTGTACAGGTTCTGGTTATGCCCAAGATAAAAGTGCCACTATTGAATCATAGGAGATATCTTGCTGGTCATTGTTGAGATTCTTAGTATTGGCAGCTATACAGGACTATCAGTTACCTTTCTCCACTGATATCTATCAGAGATCCTTCTTGAACTATTAAAGATAGTACCTGTAGAAATTTTTTAATCCAGCAAAAAGGCTACTCTGGGAGGGCTCACATCCAAAGACCTAGGTCTGTGTGATCTGGCTGTAATACAGACATAATCTTAGTACACATTTTTAAGCACTCTGACTGGAATATGAGTATGCCCTTGGTACATGATTTTAATGTCTCTGGCTGGCATACAGACACACCTTTAGTACACACCTTTAATCCCAAACAATGGTGTTTAATTGAAGGGCAAACTGATGAATCAGAAAAAGATTTGACAGAATGAGTCAGAGATAAGAGATACTCAACTGTCAGGAGGACAGGAAAGAAAGGCTACTTAAAAATAATGAAGAGTGAGTCAGGATTAGAGGGCAGTTCAGTGAGTACAATTCAGTTGAGTTCAGGCAATGCTGTGCAGTTCAGTTGAATCCATTTAGTTCAGTGCAGTTTGGTGCAATTCAGTTAAATGCAATTGAATTCAGTTCAGTTTGTGGAATTCAGTGACAGTTACTTCATGCATTACAATTCAGTGAGAAGCTGAGAGAAGCTGGTTTGTATCAGTCAGCTTGGAGAGAGATTTGCACCAGAACAGTTGGGTTGAACCAGCTAGCCATAGTACAGAAAGAACTAGAAAGGGTGAGCTCATTCAGCGATACATCTCTGAGAAGGCAATTTTATCTGGCAAATAAAAGTTACTTTGAAAGTACGTAGGTAAGGAGCTTCAAGGCCAATTATAACTTAATTTCTTAAGTCCTACATTTGAAATGTGTGGTGTCTTCAGCGGTAATGTCTTGTCTTCAAGTTTGGAGAAGAAAACATAGGCAATGACAATAGTCTGTATTGTTTGGGGGAATCCCTTAGACTCTTCTACCAACTCTAAAGGAGGTTCCCTAGGCTTAGAACTACCTGGCACTACCAATGATATACTTTGGCGGATATGTCTCATTAAAACTATTACTTGTGACTTATGATTGTTTTTTTTTTCAGTTTTTAATAGTTTTTCTTATGACATGAAATTTTTTTTCTTATTTTTTTTTTATTTAGTGCTCTGTGTGCTTCTTATATCTTTATCAGTATCACTTTTCTGAATTGGGCTAAATATCCTTAGATGATTATATTGGAGACCTAGTCTATGTCATTGAACTGAAATTATTCTTCTATGCCTACAATTCATAGCTTTGGTATCTTTATGGTTTTCCTAAATTCCTACATACTCCTTTTGTGTATTTAACTATCTACTTTAGTAGTTCAGTTCCTCTACTTTAGCTTCGCATCCTGCTAGTCTATGCTTTACTCACTTGATGTTTCTGTCAAAGATTTACCTGAATTTTCAAGCCGAGTTATTAAATATTTTAGCTCCATCTTTATCTTAGCCTGAATTTTCGTCAGTATTTATTTTTCATTAGAAAATTATGTTTTAAAAACCAGAATTACTATCATAACATCATTCATTTATATATTTATGTTTTTGGGGCTTATCCAAGAGTTTGTCCCTAACATTTTTATATTCATGCCTTCTTTAAACTCATTGAAATTTTTGATCATGTTCATTTTTTTTTTTTTTTTGCTGTTTAACTAGTGTCCTGGGTTCATATAGATAATTCTTACAAGGAAGCATTTATAAGACTAATGCACTTTTGAGGGGGTAAAGTTGTAGGAGGAGCTAAGATGGGAGGAATAAGGAGAGGAAGAGGAAGAGTAAAGAGAAGAGGAGGAGAAGGAAGAGGATGAGTAAAGGGTGAGACAGAGAATGAGAGGGGGACATGGAGGCTGATGTTCACTTGTCTGTAGCAGTCAAAGGTAGTTGTTATATCTAGGCTGGGTATTGGGTTACACCTCTGATTGTAAAAGCATCTTGTTATTGATCATTATCAAATATATAAGCCTTTGATTAATCTTCAAGCATTAGAGTCTCATTTTTCTACCAGGCCTACATGTTTGTCGGGATGGTTTGGGCAATGCCCGGCATTTCAGAGACAGCATCGAAGACTGGCAGAGCCATCTTTCATGCTGACATCTCGTGGGTGGCAGGGTTGGTGTTTCTGGCTGGCTGTTTCTAGCTGTGGCAAGCATGTGGCCTCTAGCCACGTGGTTGAACTAGGCAGAGCCACCGCAGCTTAGCCAGTTGGCTTAACCGGCAGCCACCTCTTTTTTTATTGGATATTTTATTTACATTTCAGATGCCATCCCCTTTCCCCATTTTCCCTCTCTAGAAAACCCCTATCCCGTGCCCCCTTTTTCATTTTGCTTTTATACAATTTTTTAAAATGTTAATCAAAGACTTTATAAGTATGGAGGCCACCTTTTTAAAATAATTACTGCAACATAAAGTGGGTCATATTGTTTGTTTGTTTGTTTTTTTAATGTGGTCTAGGCATATGGGCTTCTTTCATTGGTATGTGTCAGCTATGAGCGTCTAACTTGACTCAGTGAAATGGAAGTTAGGTTCTATTTTTGTTTTTGCTTAAGTTTGCTTGATTTCTGCTCATATATGAAGAGTTGCTAGATCAAACTCTTACATAGTCAGTACTGAGATTTTAATTGAATAAAATTGGGGTGATTTCAATTTAGTAGTAACCCAAAAAGTGTCCAAATGTGATTCCTGGCTATGTCTATCTTGGCTAATATACAAGCTTATACTCCCCAAGTTAGACCTGGAAGTTTAAGGATGGCATCTGGAGGCTAAGATCTGGGTCACTCACTAGGCTGGGCTAGTGTACAAGGCTGTGTGTCTCAAGTTGGACCTTCTAGAAGTATAAGAATGATACAGGCAGATGATGAGCTTGTGCATTAAACTGGACTGGGTAGATGCAAATAGTTTAAACCCAGCTGATTCTGCTAGTATGGGGGTGGTACAGGTAGAGGAGTTTCTGTGAACCTCACCAGGATGGATCAATTTATATGCTGTGTGTCCTCTGATAGATTTGGAAGTATAGCCATTTGTAAATTTTCTTTTGCAAACTCTGTTAAGTTTTGTGGCTTGTTTTCAAATTTAATTTGGTTGTTTGCTTTCATATTGTTTGGCTTTTAAGTTCTCTGCAATTTTTAGATTTTAATTATATTAGCTATTCATCAGAATTTCCTGTTTTCTGCTGAGGTCCTTGACAAATTTGGACAGGGTTTTTTGGTTCTTTGTTTAGTTTTGTTATTGTTGTAGTTGTTTTATTTTGTGCTTACATGTGAATTTCAGGAATAGTATTTTTCTATTTCTGTGAGTAATGGTACTGAAATTTGTATTTGATTGCATTTAATCTACAAATCATTTTGAGTAGGATGGACATTTTTACATCATTAATTTTGCTAATGCAATAACATTGCAGATCGTTCCATCTTCTAGTGTCTTCATCAATTTCATTCTACAGTGTTTTAAGGTTTTCATTTTATAAGTCTGTCATGTATTTTATTAAGTTTAGTCCAAACATTTTAGCATTTTAGACTACTGTAAATGGAATTGTTTCTTTTATTTTTTTCAGTTTTCTTGTCATTCACACACACACACACACACACACACACACACACACACACACAAAGACTACTGACTTTTGTATGTTAATTTTGTGTTCTTACATTTTTGTGAAAGTTTTCTGGTGAAGTCTTTAGGGTCTGAAGGTTTTTTGGTGAAGTTTTTGGGGTCTCTTACTTGCAGAATGACATCATCTGCAAATAAGGCTACTTTGACACTTTCCTTTCTTATTGTTATCCATGTAACTTCTTCCTTTTGTTTTATTGTTGTTCTATCTGACTTCACAGACAGTACTATGGCCTTGGTGGTGACGGGATGACTCAGTACCTACTCCAGGAATAGGGCCAGCAGATGTGGGCCTCCAAGAGTGTCAATGACTGCTCTGGGCATAAGGGTTGTTTCCATAATGTATATATTTTACATTCCTCCTTTAAGGAATGTCCTCCCTGTTAATGCTAATGACTCCCAGGATAATCAGACAATAGATGTCCAGAAGGTGAAGGTATGTCTAAATTTAAGCAAAATGGTAAAGACAGGGACCTTCAGGACAGCCCTTAAATCTATGAAAAAGAATTCTACAAATCTGAGTTTGAAAATATATAATTGATCAGCTATGAAAGTTATAAAAATGCAATATGAATTATGAGGTACTTCATGAATCTAAAGAAACAAAGACAGCTGCATTAATGAGTCGGCTTGTGAGAAAGATACAAGGGCAGACAGATTTCTTATTTCAAGGTCAGCCTTAGATGTGGCAAGTTTAGACACAGGTGTGCCAGAGTATAATTTTAGGACAGGGTCCCGCCCAGCTAGTGAATTAATTAATTAACTGATTTATGCATGTTGAACAATCTCTGTATCTCTGAAATAATGGGAACTTGATCATGGTAGATAGCCATGTGTGTGTGTGTGTGTGTGTGTGTGTGTGTGTCTGTGTGTCTGTGTGTGAGTGTGTGTGTGTGTATGCGTGTGTATGCACAGACACATGTATTCCATGCTTATTATCAGAATTATTTCTTCCTTTACTTTTACACTTTAACTAAAATGTAATTAAATTACTTCTTTCAATTTATTCTTTCCAGACCCTGCTGTATTCCTTTGGTCTAAGTCATCCTATATTTCCTCACTCTCAAATTGATAGCAAAAATTTGATATCAAATATTTTGATAATTTTTGTACACACACAGACACACAAAAATATAAATACAATCTGCTGAATCTTTTTATTGTTTATGTGTATATAGTTTCAGGAAATAATATTTCTACACACTTCCTGCCCTATAGTTGGTGGCTTTCTTATTTATTCTAACACACCTATGCTGACCTGAATTACTTACCATCTGCTTCCCAGCCACGTGCTATCTTGGTCTTGCTCTGGCACCTTCTTCTTCATTTATTCACATCCTCATGACAACTTCCCTTTTTTTCACCTGAGATCCCCTCCACTCTCTGCAGTCAGGGCACTGAAGTCCCTTCTTATCACTTTCTGCCTAGCTATGAGTGGATCAGTTCTTTATTGACCAATCAGAAGATGATGGAGAACAATCTTTTGCAAAATTCTGAGTCAGGAAATCCTTCATAATAATGATAATACCAAGTCCAAGAGCAAACAGACATCTGGGGTACAGAAGTCAGCATTTAAATACACAGTGTATAAAAACATCCCACAACACTTTTTTTGTATTGGATAACCAATCATGGGTTTTATCCTTGGGAGGTGTTAATTCTACTCTCGACAATCACTAGTTACCTATAGGTTTGTTGTTGTTTTGGTTTTGTCTAGCAGTGGGACCTGGTAAGATCTTGTTCCCTTTCTGAATTATTATATTGGGAACTGATCTTATATTTAGCTGAAAAGTAAGTTATTTATAATTTCTGTGTCTTTATCATGAAGATTTTTTTATAGTTTTCATTGTTATTATGCCTTTATCTGGTTTTGGTATCAACATAATCATAGCCTCACTAAAAGACATTGGAAATGTTCTTTCCTTTCCTTATTAATAGAGTAATTTGATACTCTTCAGCTTTAACTGTTTTTTAAGATCCCATAGAAATTGATAGAAAATCCATCTGGATTTGGGGCTTTTAGTCAGGAAACTTATCAACTGTGCTAATAGCATTGCTTGTTATATGTCTATTTAAATTTTATCAAAACTTGATAAAATTTTGTTATGTTGCATACACCTGAAAAATTTACCTATTTTTTCAGATTTTCCTATTTGCTGAGGTGTGTGTTCTTATGATACTCTAAATTTCATTGATATATGTGATGTCTTCCTAGTGACTAATTATTAGTTTTAGTCCTTTGATTACTTTATAAATGGTTAATCAATCTTTTTCGTATTTTTAAAGACCTATGCAATATGATCTATTTTAGAATAATTGCAAGAACTACTGAGAACAATGCTAATTTTGTCACATTTGGATGACATATTATGTAGACATCTGTTAATGCTATTTGATTTGTATCATGCTTAATTTTCTATTGATGGGATAAAATTCCATGCCCATAACAAATCATAAAAGAAAAGGTTTGATCTGATACAATTTGCCAGATTTTTCTTTATTATTTTGGTAATGAATTGTTCATAAATTTCACCACTATACTTGGCATTTTCACACATATGTGTATTTTTTGCTGCTACTGTATTCTTCAAACATTGTTTGAAAATTTCTAAGCTTGAGTGTAAAATGAAAAAAATTCATAATTTTTCTAATTAATAAAACCTTATGAGATACTAGCTGATTAAGTATTTGTTATATTTACTGTTTGTCTTAGGGTTTCCATTGCTGTGAGGAGACACTGTGACTAAGGCAGTTCTTATAAAGAACAACATTTAATTGGGGCTGGCTTACAGGTTCATAGATTTAGTCTATCATCGTCAAAGTTGGAACATGGCAGGATTAAGGCAGGCATGGTGCAGGAGGAGCTGAGAGTTCTACATCTTCATCCAAAGGCAGATAGAATACTGACTTCCAGGAAGCTAGGATGATTGTCTTAATGTCCACACCCATATTGCCTTGTCTACTCCAACAAGGCTACATCTTTCCCAACAGGTTCACACCTTCTAATTAGTGTCAATCCCTGGGCCAAGCATATACAAACCATTACAGTGGTGAATAACCTAAACCGCTGTATAATAGCAGTCAAACATGCTGCTTTTTCTCTATTTTGCAAACTGTAATAGTTTTAGAGTAATACGAAAATTCAGTGCTTCCTTTATAAAGCATCAGAGGTTAGTAAATGCTTTCTAATTTCACTTGTGTAATAAATTCAGTTGTAGTTTTTACTGTCCTCCCACTTTGGTGAATAAATTCTTTCCTAAATATAACTGCATTTAGCATTGGCATCTCCTTGTTAGTCCAGCAAGAAACTTCCTAAATGGACTGTTAGTCATCCTCTCAGCAAGATGAAATTTCACAATTTGACTTAAAAATCACCATTTTCAGATCCATGTTCTCATTGTTCAGATGTTTAATTAGGTGCTTACTTGAGACAGAATTGATTTTTCTTGCTCATTAATGGTGTTGAACTTGAAGAGTTTCTTTCTGCCTTTGCTTCTCACAACACCTCAAATTAACTTCTACTAAAAAATTAAACAGAAGAGAAACAGTGATGTCTCACCTACTTGTTCCAGTGTCATTTTTAAAACATCAAATAATGAGTAAGTTTTAAATTAAAACCAAGTGTTTAGTACAGTTACTTTATAGAAAACCTATAATTAGTCTTTTGACTCTTTTTGTGGTTTGTCTACTTTTTGATAAAGATAAATCAGCTCCAACATAGAGAGGATAATTGGTAACCTTTGCTTCCTGTGAAGCTACCATAGAAATTTGGTTGCTTAGGTATGGCATATTTCTAATATCTTTCATCTGTATCACAAAATAGAAGCACCTGTAAACAGCACAAACTTATTTTAAACAACTGAATATTGCAAGTTATGTCATCACTGGGTTCTTAATGCTTATTCCTGGGACCTAATATAATTAAATTTATAGTGTTTTATGGATTGTTATAGTTCATATGATTCTACATATTTATATGCTTAATTCTTTGACTAGAGTTTGATCAACTCCATAATAAATGAATAAAATATGTCACACATTGTTTTAATTTAAGAGCTTGCCATGTGGAATTAAACTTTTGATGTTTGTCTGTAAAACTGAAACCATGATAAGAATATATGGAATAAAATTTTCAATAATAAAAGAAACATTAAAAGAGTAGCTATAGCCAATCAATTATTTAATGGTGCAGTACCTTGGGATTTATAACAAAACACATGAGTTAGCAGAATAAAAAATAAAAATGAAATACATTGAGAAACTGAAGTACCAAAGATCTTTGAAAGCATCCCCAAAAGAAGGAAAATTTCATAACAGAATAAAAATGGATATTGTTGTGGTTTATGACCCAAATGTCAGCAAATATTTGCAGTTTGACATTTCTCTTGGAGTCACATTGCCTCTTGGAAGTAGTGTGATGAAGCTGACAGCCAAGTTGACTAAGGACTCCAGAGACCAACATTCTATTTCTTTACCAGCTTTTTTTTGAACAAAGTCATTTCTTCTGTCTCTGTAAAAAATTCTTGTTAAATAGGCTCAAAACCAAATGTTTCTACATCATAATGAATTGTATAAAATACCTAGTACTGTTCCATGTTTAGAATTCATTATATCATTGGTGTCATTGTTGAAATGTTTCTATAATAAATACTTCTTAAATCTTTTACAAATAAAAAAAGCAAGCTTCATAGAAATGATACAGTCTAGGTATCTTGAAATGGGTTTGTTTTCTTTTCCAGTTAAAGAACTAAAAGTCAGGAAAAATCTGAAGCACAGTACTATCAGCACCACAGAGAGAATCAGAAGTTGAAGGAAGTTGTTTTCTTTTTGGGGGACAATGATCAAGGATCAGGGTGAGGAAATGTGTGCACACACCAGACAAATAAACAAAAAAGACTGAAAAGCTGAGCAGGGTCTCTCTTTCTCTCTCTCTCTCTCTCTCTCTCTCTCTCTCTCTCTCTCTCTCTCTTCTCATTTTTGGGCTGGGGATTTTAAAGTCCCTGAAGAGTTTTTCTTCCCTACTTTAGAATTGATCAGTTTGAAGACAGGATGGTTTGATTGGTGCACAGCTGCTATGGTGTGATATATAGTAATCATGTCTTGAACTTATTGAGCAGGTCCATCAGTAGGGGGCCTGCTGGTAGGGTACAAAAGCCTACAAGGTCTTTACTTTGAGTCAGGAGGCTGAAAAAGAACATGGCCCATTGGAAGAAGTTCTGCCACTTTTATTACCTTGCCATGGGCCCTCTCCTTATCTGTTTGCCTAATAGGGAATCTATGTAACTCCTAGTCTCTCAGGTATCTTGGCACTATTGACAGTTTGAGCTGGATAATCTACTGTGTTGAGATAGGGTTCATGTTATTTAGTATCTTTTGAAGAATATTTACTCAGGAACTCTGTTCACTTTTTTGAGCCCATTTTTCTTGTTATAAAATTCTCAAGGCTTCTCTGTGATATTGAACCAGTATGAGGTATATAGATTGTAATTGTATCCTGTTCTGTGGGTTCTATCTTCACTGTGCCAAATATTTCCTTGGAACTGTTGAGGAGTTTTTTGGGTTTATATAATCTTAGTTTCACTTTAATTTTCTATGCTTCTTTGGACATTTCTAAGAGTCTTTGCCTGGACCAAAGTTAGAGAGGTTCCCTTTTGTTTTCTTGCAGAAGTTTTATAGGATCACGTTTTATTTTTAAATACTTAATTCCTTTCAGTTTAGTTTGGAATACATGAGATGAAGTCCTTGTTCTAATCTTCTGAATGATGATATCTCATTTTCCAAACATTGTTTACTGTCATCTCTTGGTTGTGTTGTCAAAAATCCAAAGACCATAAAGACATGGATTTAATTTTGGGACCTCTGTACTGCTCCATTTGTCGATTTGATTCATTCAAACAGTCTACTGCTGGTTTGATTACAAATGTTTTGAAGAAAGGTAATATGTTGTATTTGGCACTATGATTTTTATTCAAGATGACTTTTAATTATTTGAGGTCATTTCTATGACATTTTGTGAGATAATGATATGAAATTTTACAGGGTATGCACTGAAATTAGATATTCACTTGTATAGTATTGATAATTTAACAATATTAATTATTGTAATCTATGAACAGTGTAGTACAGCAGTTCTCTTCTGTGGGTTGTAGCCTCACTGGCAAATCTCTACCTCAAAAATATTTACATTATAGTTCAAAATGTTAGCAAATTTACAATTATGGAATAGCAACAAAAATAGTTTTATGGTTAGGGTCATCACAACATGTGGAACTGTATTAGAGGGTTACAACATAGATAGATTGCAACTTCTGAATGTTAAAGATCTAGTTGGCTGCATGAACCTGGGAGAGATAAGCCTAAAAATAAATTGGATTAAAGTCTCATGCCAACTTCATTCAGAGCATCAGTAAATTTATATTCTTAAGGTTTGGCAAAAAGCACATGAGGTAAGGCTAGATACAGTCACAAGGACAGGCTGTACTTGGAAATAATTTTTAGTTACAAAAGTAAACCATAATATGTAATCAGAGGCAAATCTACTCCTATTATTTCACTTGGGTAGAGAAAAACAGCATAATTCTAGAACAAACACATGTTAGGAAGGAACAGTTATCCTTGTATATTTAAAATATTATTTTTGAAAAAATATGGGGAAATTACATCTAAGGCATATTCTATGATTTTTATTCTATATCAGTCTGAATATCCAAAACTCAGGAACAAGATAAAATGCCAATTAGTAATGGGATGATTGATGGATACCTTACTTATTTTACACTCTTGTGTTTATCTCAAATAACAAACTAAATTAAACTAATAAATGCAGGATGAAAAAGGGAACCATTGTTATAATAGTTAATATTAAATACTGGTCTACCAGTGAATAAGCATTTTGACATCATTAAAGTATGATTCAGATAATGATTGATTCTAGATATTATTTTTTTTAATGTAAGCATGTAATCAAATCTGTTGACTTTGTCCATGATTAATAAAAGGAATAAGCCCAAACAAAATATTAGTTTAGTGAATTGAATCCTTGTTGAGTTGACAAGTATCTTCAGTAATATTATTGGGACTCGATTTTTCAGATTCTTATAAGGTAAGTTTAATAAATCAGCCTTATTTTAAGAGCTCTGGGATAATTTTCATTGGCTATGGAGTATCTGTGATTGTCATGAGGAACGATTAAAAATAATGGAGAGATTCCTTGACACATAAAATAATGCTTCATTACATAGTTTAATTTTAGCATAATTAGAGAGGTTTAGCTTAAATAAAGAATGTAGTCAATTAATGACAAATTTACCAAAATAACCAAACACCATTTATTGTACCTGCAAAGAACTTCAGGATCAAGCCAACCATTGGTCTGAGCATGGGGTCCCCAATGGAGGAGTTAGAAAAAGGACTGAAGGAGCTGAAAGAGTTTGCAACTCCATAGGAAAAACAACAATATCAACCAACCAGACTCCCCAAAGCTCTCAGAAACTAAAGCACCAACCAGAGTTCACATAGACGGACCCATGGCTCCAACTGCATATGTAGCAGAGGATGGCCTTGTTGGGCATCAATGGAAGGAGAGGCCCTTGGTCTTGTGAAGGCTCGATGCCCCAGTATAGGGGAATGCTAGGGTGGGGAGGCAAAATGGGTGGGTGGGTTGGGGAACAACCTCATAGAAGCAGGGGGAGGAAGATGGGATACGAGGTTTCTAGAGGTGAACAGGGAAAAGTGATAACATTTGAAATGTAAATAAAGAAAATATCCAGTAAAAAAAAATAAAAAGCAAGAAGAAGCAGAAGCAGAAGCAGAAGCAGAAGCAGAAGAAACAGGAGGAGGAGGAAGAGGAGGAGGAGGAGGAGGAGGAGGGGGAGGAGGAGGAGGGGGAGGAGGAGGAGGAGGAGGAGGGGGAGGAAGGGGAAGGGGAAGGGGAAGGGGAGGGGAAGAAGAAGAAAAAGAAGAAAGTAATAGACATAAATCACTAGTTAGTATAGTTTCACTTTTCCTTTCTCTATTGAAAGCTTAGTGCAACTGCTTCTCCATGCCTTGCAAATTCTTACTCAGAGACATCCCATCCAACATTCTTGGAGAGTTTTTGAACTTGTAAAGCATACATTTTATTGACTGCATTCCTTTCTGCCATACTGTGGATGTGATGTGCAGATTGTTATTTGTAAGTGCTATGAGTGCAGAACAGGGCTTCCCAGACACTGCCTTCTAACACTGCCTCTTATCTCCATGCCTTAGAATAAGTTGTTTATGGCTCATGTTTAATTTTGTTCGATTAAATTGCACTTTGCAATATTAAGGATGCACATGCACTTCAGCACTAACATAAGGAAAACAACCTTCTTCTGCATCCGACCTGAAAGCCATTGTCACTTTTTCTGTGTGCTCTGAACAGGGCAGACTTATCCCCTTACAATACTTACTTGTTTATCCTTTATAACTGTCTGAATTGTAAATTTTGAAGGTAGCCACCTTATGTGATTCCCCTCTTCATTTCCAGTTCTAAACTTAGAATGGAGCCTGACATGTTTGATAGTCAAGTGACTCATTGAGGTGATTTTGAATATCCTGGGGTTTGAGATGGAGATCAATGTTTCAATGCTCACTGTGTTCAAATGTTAGCAGAGATAGCTGACGTCTCTGACTTTCTTTCACTACCTCATGTCTATGAGACATCTGAGAAGCAAGGAGAAGGGATAGAAAATGTAGGAAATACGTTTAGGATCATAGATGGTTGTGGGTCCCTTGTTCTAGAGGGTGTCCCACGATGATCTCTAGGCTGGGGACAGGGTGAGAGCAACGAGAGCTCCTGACTGTCTCCAGCCTTTGGCCTGAATCTCCACTGTCTGTAGGTCCCTGGCACAGCCTGATGCGGGAGGTCGAGGCCAAAGGACACAGAGTGGGAGGATGAGGGAGGTCAAGGCCAAAGGACACAGAGAGCAGGAGGGGAGATTGCCTGCCCTTGCTGCTGTCTCTGCCCGCTCACGGCAGCTGTCGCTGACCCGCTGACCGGTCTCCCAGGTGCTGCACCTGTCTCTTCCCGCTGAGCTGGTCCAGGAGTGGGCTAGCTGGTAAGGAGGCAGCTGGTGTCCCAGGCAGGTTCCGGGAGAACAGAGTTCTCCCAAGTGTTACAGCTCTTATGAGAGAAACTCTAGGACACCAGGATGATTCTTGAGCACGCGCTTTACTTCCCCTAAATAGAGCCCTTATATACAGTTTTGGGGTGGGTTAGGGTCTGGCAACAGATAATGTCTATTGGCTTGACCTGAGAGCTTGGAGATACCTCATCTGCATTTGGGAGAGCCTGAAGCACTGTTCCTAGTGACTGATGGTCATAAACCTCTCTGTGGGAGGGGTTGTTGGAGGACTGAAGCTGAGTGAAAAGAACCAGGGCCTGGGAGCAGAGGGAACTCCTGCCGTCCAATAATAGTCTGGGGTTCCAAGCTCATTCTTGACCAAGCACTCAGCTGCTTCTCACAGCCCACTGCCCTACAGATGGTAATGTAAAACTTATATTTTTCCTTCTAAGAGCAGGACAAGCTAATCCAGGACCACTAAGGCACAGTCTAAACCCATGCCATTGCACTGCTGAAAAGGTTTCTTACATTATCTCTTGTGTTTACATTTGGATTAAAAAAATGAAGCAGATGCTCAGAATACGTGTTTGTAGTATTTCTTTACAGACTATATTTTTCTTTTCATAAAGAGCAATAAAGATCATTCTGTATTTAATTCCCATGGCTAATATGTGATGGACCCAGTGATCAATATTTTGATTTGCATAGTACACATAATATTTGATAGATATTTGTCCATGTGACTATAGTGACTTATAACTGAGACTGGGTAATGTATATTGGTATGGCTTTATTTTTTAAAATTTTTTATTGAATATTTTTATTTATTTACAATACAGATGTCATCCCTTTTCCCCTTTGCCCTCCCTAGAACTCCCTATCCCATTTCCTCTCCTCCTTTATGCTTTTATAACATTTTAATTACATGCATGTATTAAGGTCAGTTCTAGGTTGAGGGTCTAGCAATACAATAGATGCAAATAGTCAAGGAACAAGCAAGACACTAAACACAAATAGTCAAAGAAATAGTAAGGCATTAAACCCACTTAAGTGATCACTCCTGTGATAGCTGTTTCTAAGGGCTTATCAGGATGACCAAAGTATCTGAGCCTACTTCCTTGTTCTAGCCCAAGGTTGTTTTTCATGTCTGAAGACTACTTCCTTGTTCTAGCCTAAAATTTAGATTCCTGTCTGAAATTACTTCTTTGTTCTACCCTAATATTTAGATTCCTGCCCAAAATTACTTCTTTGTTCTAGCCTAAGATTTTACCTTAATGAATGTAATATTTATTTCCTGAGACTCTTGTTCAAACTTTGTAATATTGCTTTATAGCTATTAGACTAGTAGACAGTGTGATTTAAAATTAGGAAGATTATTTACTTTCAAGTTCTGAGAATCAAACAAGATACTTCCTAACTTAAAGTTATCCTCAGCTAGCCTTCGCAAATGCACTCAAGCCACATGGGGCAAATATGTGGACTCGTTGTTGTGTTTTATAAAATGGCATGGTATAATGCTGCAGGAGGGAGCACATCAGCTGGTTCGGCCAAAGTGCTCCCCTCTGAAAAATCAGCTATGCAACTGACCTAGTATGAAGAAGGCTTATTGGTGGGATGGGAAGGGCATCTGAAAAGGCAGTAGAGGTGGAAAAAGGAGGGGGACAGAGAAGAACAAAAAGAGAAGAGAGATGATGAAAGAAAGTAACCAGCTTGGAACATGTGGGGAGTGGAGAGAGGAGGAAAGAGGGAGGTAGGGAAGAAGGAAGGTAGGAGAGAGAGAGAGACAGAGAGAGAGAGAGAGAGACAGAACGAGAGAGAGATTCAGAGATACAGAGACAGAGAGACAGACAGACAGAGAGAGAGACTGAGAGAAGGGGTAAGTAACTAGTAGTCTTTTTATTTACCTGTCTCCTGGCTCATACCAGGCAAACAGAGATGAAAACTGTTACTAGGTAATTGTTGGGTGGAGCCTAGAGAAATTGCTAACACTTATCTCCATTCATTTACCATCTTTAAAAGTAAAGAATGTTTTCAGTTTTTTTTAAAAAAAAGATATGTTTTCCAACACTGTAGACAGCAAATAGATGCAGTAAGGCAGGGATGACTAGAAAAGAAATACTTGATTCAATTTAAGCTGATAATGTTAGCTGTGGTCTTTGTCTAAAGACTGTCAGACCCAGGATTGCCTCTAAAAGAAATGTGACTAACAGAAGCAAGCTGATGGATGAAGATGGTTTTAACTTTGCTGTGTGATTTCAAAGGCAAATAAAAACAACTTTCAATAACTTCAGTTTGGTCATCTACAGGATAAAAATATAGGACTCAATATTGATAATCTTGGTATGATGCATGGCTAACAAAGATAACACAAGTTTCAAAAAGCTGAAATGCAAAAGTGAACATGATGACTGGTTATACAACAGATATGAAAAGTATTACTAAGAAAAAGAACATTTTAAAAAGAAGGTAAACATTTCTCAAAAAATAAAAACAGCAAAGAATGAGAGCTTTGGTGAAAAATAAATCAAAATTCTACATATTCATAATTTTTTATCCAATTATATTTCTGGATCTTGCTATCCAACTTCATTTATTGCAGACTGTTCAATAAACTTGTAATAAACTATAAAATGTCAAAAAATGATTTTTGTATATCAATATAGACATTTATAAAGTCTATTTCTACTAAAATTCATCCCCTTATTCATCATAAAACATTATTGAATACTAACACTTACTAATAGATCAGATACATTCCTTTATAGATTGATTAATTGCTACCTATAAATAACTATTATTAGTTACTTACTTTAAGTTTTTATCAATTCTTCTTTTCTATGCCTTGGAAATTCTAAAAGCATTTTGTAGAACAGTTATGGTTCTAGATTTATCATCTAGGGATCAATCACTGCTGCCCACCCATCTGAAGGTTTATCTGAAGGCTGTTCCCATAGGGCTGGGAGTTTGCAACAATTTCAAATCTGGAGAAATCCTTTTTTCCCCCTCTACACTAGTGTTTTCATAAAGTAGCAGGAATGTTCTAACATGACTGGTGAATGTTTTGAGTGATTCAAATGTGGAAACCTCAGTGTTTTCATCACAGTCTTGAAAGTCAGATACTAATACTTATACCATGTTATTTGGATATATTGAAACAACACTTATTTCCACATTAGAGGAGATAATGTGTAGCATACACACATGGATACTGATGACCAGTACCACTGAACCACTAACTTAAAAGTTTATTTTATGCCTTTCTTCCAAACAGTATAAACAGCACAATTCTGATGCAATATATTAAGTGGGTTGCTTTATCATTTTTAATCCTCATATTTGATTAACCTCAGAGAAAACTGAACTTTTTCACTTATCTTTCATCTAAGATCTCACATACCATGGAGACATAAAGCCTAAAATCTCTAATCATATCATAATTTTGCTGTAGCCTATAGTCAATGAATCTTGTGTTCTACAAATGTTTCTATCATTTTGACAAGGAAAAGAAGTTGAAATTTTTATATCTATACTATAAAATGATACTTGAGGTTGACCCTGACAAAAGTCAAAAAGAATGCTTAAGGCAGACACAAACAGGAATTATGTTTGTAGAATCAGATTTTTAAACTTAATCTAGTTTCATTGTGTTTACTGGTAGTAATATTAAAATTTTAAAGGGGGCTTTAAACTATTTTTCTTCAGAAGATTAAGTTCATGGATGTAAAAAGAAAAAAGAAAATTGTTTCCCCAAATACTGGAGTACTGAAAACAATCATATTTGATGTTTGTTGGTCTGAGAATGCAGTATATGTGTATGGTTCATAAAAATTTTTATCTTATATTTTATTTTTTGCATCTTAAGAGTTTCTTTTGCACTTATACTTTCTTCTAAGAGTTTCAGAGATTTTAACATCTTCTCTCTTACCATTTTAAATTATCTTTTATGTTACATGGAATAATGATGGAATAGTTTTGTCTTCTTTCATATAGAACAAAAATATCTAAAACTTATCTCTCTACCATATGAGAACATGCATTTTTTACTTTCTGGTGACTTAATATAGGACCTGTAACCTCCATAACCATGAGAAATGTTTTCATATTGTATAAATTACATTCTATCTGGATTTGTTAGAATAGCACATACAAACCAAGAGATGGGTTATTATTCTCTTCTGGGGATGCAAGCAACTATAAACATAGCTGAGAATGTGAGTGTGTATGTGTGTGTGTGTGTGTGTGTGTGTGTGTGTTTATTTTGAAGATTTTAGTAATTTTTAATTTTTCGAACTAAAACGTGCTCCTTATTTCTAAAAATTCCATTAAATTATTCTAATCATATGATAAAATACTTAAAATCCTTATAAAATGTTTAATTTCTGGTATATTAATTTATCTAACTGATTTTTATTCTCAGATTTTTTGATTTTGGGTTTTTTTGTTTGTTTGGTTATATATATATATATATATATATATATATATATATATATATATATATACAATAGAATCAACTTGTTTTATTCTAAGTGTAAACCTCTGTTTGCTTATATTTAGATTGTATTATATTAATGAATAAATAAGAGTGATACATTTAAAAAATAGAATTTTTCTCTTGTAATAATGTGGAACATAAAGTGCAATTATTTAAAAGTTTAATTGTAAAGACAAATCTCAAAATAAAAATGTAACTTTCTCTTAGAGCCATACAGTTTTAGAGAAAAATAAATTCACATTATAATGAAATCAAAATTACAATAAAATTTGAAATATATTTATCATATCATGGAGTTTAATTATGTGAAATGTATTAGTTAAGAGCAGGATTGTCATACTATGGGATTAAATCATTCTGAATATGTAATACACCCAGGAAGCAGTAGTAAAATATTATGATTTAAAAAGTCGAGTCCTTAAACCTAGAACTGACCTTAACACTTGCATGTAATTAAAATGGTATAAAAGCAAAAAGGAGCAGGGGGCATGGGATAGGAGGGTTCTAGGGAGGGGAACTGGGGACAAGGGATGACATCTGAAATGTGAATAAACAAAATATGCAATAAAAAATAAAAATAAACATGAGTACTTATCAAATAAATAGAAACATAAAATAAGAAAGAATGAGAAAGAATGAGGACTCAAGATATCTTAATATTAAATTCAGTATAATTCAAGTATTCAATACATTAGATGACTTTAAAATGACATTTTATAATGATAAAGTATATATACTGTCTGTGCTCTCAAGCTTGTAATCTCAGCATTTGGCAAAAAGAGAGAGGAATAACAATACAAATTTGAAGCAGTCTGGTACATAGAAAATTCCAGAGTAAACAAGGAAATATAATGAAATCATAGCTAGTAAAGTAAAAAAAAATATTCTCAGTACATTGGTGTTTGAAATATATTAATTTCTATTATTGAGGATATGTCCTGGAAATATAGCAATAAGTGATTCTGTTACTACACAAATGGCAGATGGTTTTCCACAAATTTATATAGCATAATGTACTACAGACTCAGCTATATGGAATGTACTTTTGCTCACATTTTTGGTACTGTAATGGGATGATAGCAATTGTCTAAGTGATTGTTGATTTTGTTCCTTGGCATGAACAAATAATTGGACAACGTGAAAAGACAGATGATCTAGCTATAAAAGAAAGGGAGAATAAGAGTTTTACACATGTAGAATGGGAAAAGCTCAATAATGTGAGGTTTTTTTTTTTAAAGAAATGCTGCCCATGGTATTTTATAGGGCCCCTGAGTCATCACCTATGCCCTATTGATACTGTATGGATACATGTATCCACCATTTCCATTTCCAGCTGTTTGTTCTCACATTTTCTGGGCACAAGAGGCAGCTATAGCTACCACAGGAAGCCCACGTGCATTATCCTTGTACCTCTGTCCCTCTAACTATATTTCATTCTCCCTCTCAGAGACTGACAGTGACTAGTGTGGGATAGTGAACACTATTGTTGCTTGCATTTGAGAGGGAACATAGCATAGGTCCAAGAGAGAGAAGTAGTCTTATGAGCCAGGCTGCTGAGGCTCTTCCTGGGTGCTGTAGCGGTTGGCATTACATCTGAGATTTCATCTGTAGAACCATCTATAAAGGTGATTGTGAAGAAAATTCTAGGTTTCCCTATATTGGAGCCCATTAGGTCTTCCCCTTTTCCCCATTGATCCTGTCTAGATATTAGCGCACATGGATTTCAGCAGTTTTTCTGCAGAGTGTTTTCTCAGAACAAGAACCAGCCATCTAGGGATACTTACACTTTCCTTGTTTATGTACATACCTCTAAATATACTTCAGTAGCTAACATTTTGCTTTGCTAAAAGGTAAAACGCAGGGTTAGAGAGGGAGATCAACAGCTAAAAGCAGTTGCTCTTGGTCTTCCAGAGGACCGGAGTTCAGTTCCCAGAACCTACTTCAGGTAGCTCATAACCTTCTGTTACTCTAGTTCCAGGAGGTAATTCTGGCTTCCTTGGGCATACACATGACACATACATGACATGCACATGTACATAATACTTTCTCTCTCATACACACACAAATAAAACAAAAGTTTTAAAATTAAAATGAAAATAGTACACATCAGCCTAAATATAGAATCATCAATATCACAATCTTTCCTTTGTACATCTTGGACAAGTACTGTGTGTATTTTTTTACTTTTTTAAAAAATTAACTTAAATGCCAAATCATGAATGTTGTACATATTAATAGCTTGTCATGTAGTATACTATATGTGTTAATATTGTACATTTATTATTTAATTGTAGTGAAAATTACAACTCATTCTAAATATTTTTAAAAATTCACTAAATCATATCTTCTATGTTTACAAATATTGTATACTGTCACACTAGCTTCCTATTTTAATTTCATATGGTAGAATACCTATTGATGTCAACTTCAATATCAATATCAATCCATCTCTCCTTCTCCATTTCTCACACTATAGTAACCAGAACTCTACCTCAATGTCTATGCAATTAACTTATTCAAATTCTATGTAAAAGAGATATTATATCACATTTGCTTTTTGTGCTTGGCTCATTTTACTTAATATTATGATCCCCATTTCTATCCATGTGGTTTAGAGAAAATGATGAAGTTTTACCCATTGTATGACAGGTTAGTGAGACTAAGTGGGTAAAATAGACTGCAACTCTGACACAATAATATTCATGAGAGAATTTAGTTAGAATAATGGAATTTGAAGAGCTCAAGTTTGAATAAACAATTACTAGACATTGTAAGTAGCATCAAAGAAAATTGCAAACTGTTGAGATAAATAGAAAGCACCAACACATAATAATTATTTTTGATGGAGAGCATGTAGGATGCAGACTGTCATCCTTTGATTGAAGACTTAGTCAAGACATTGATCATTGTCAAAATGGATTTAACGAAGTGTCAAGAATTCTCATAAATGAAACTCAATTATCATATATGTATAGTGCCTTTCCAAATATCATGATCTATTTTTCTTTGCAGGAGAACAAAAATGGTAAGATAGAAATATTTAAAAGTTAGCCTAAGGATATAACTCAGCTTGTAGAACACTGACTTAATGTTCACAGGAGAGTCAGTCCAATCTCCAGAACAGCTGAAAAAAAAATAGAAAAAAGAAAAGACTAACATTGAATAAAACTTACTAAAGACCATACCTATATATTGTAAATTAACTGTATTAAAATATTTAACATGAGCTTTAAATCATATAGTTTTCCTCTTCTCAAAGAAGGGGAAGGAGTAGAAAAGGAGCTTTATGAGAGGGAGACTTGTCGTAAGAGAGGGGAAGAGGCTGTGGTTGGGATTTAAAGGAAATTAATTAATTAATTAATGGAAAAATAATAAAAATATAAGTAAAAGGTTTTGTTAAGCAATTTTTCTACTCAAATTTGAACTCAGCCAAATTATGTTTATATGCAAAACTTTCTTTTCTTTATTCCTGATACATTTTATCACATCACTAGTACTGACAATGTGGTATTTCTTAAAAGCCATCTAGTGCTTTCTGTGATTGTTCTATAACCAACTGACACTTATCCTAGGAGTCATGTTCTTAGCCGTTCTTTTCTCTCTGTGTGTGCATGTGTGTAAACTGCTTTGTAGATCTCTCAGTGCTATTAATGGAATATCAGTATACATCCTGCAATTTATCTTTTTATGTTGAAATAATTTAAAGACAGGTAAAGTATTCCATGTCTCTGGCATCTCCAGCTTCTTGGATTCTCTAAGACAATACAGGCTTCACCTCCACAGCTTCACACAATGGCCTCTCTAGGCCTCTATGCAGGTACATCCTTGATACATCTCTGGTCTCAGCAGCTTTTCTTAGTCTCAGAGGGATATTCCATAATCCCATTTCTTGTATTCTTGACTCTAAATCCAGGACCACCTGGCTGAAGCTGCCAAATTCTGCTATTTCTGAGGCTGGAATATGGCCCTTCATTCAGTTAAATCCTCACCAGCTTTCTGTTTTCAATGGTTTCTTTCATTTACTAATGTTGGCTGTCCTGAAACTCCCTCTGTAGATGATGATGGTCTTGAATTTAGAGATCCACCTTCTACCTTCTGAGTACTGAAATTAAAGGTATATACCAATATACCTGGGTGTAAGGTTTTCTTCAATTCATTTTCACATATTGGAAATTTATTTGAGTGGGATCTTTCCCTGAGGTCACCACCCACTTTATTCTATTTAACACCAGACTTTTCTTTAGTCTAATTATAGTGTTGAATACAGGATTTAGCTCCATTCTATTTTCTGGTGCCCTCTTTCTATTCAATTTATGTATTTTGTATTTTTATTTGCTTAGCATGCTCCTATTCACTATAAATCTTCATAAGAATGAACACTAATAACCATACAACTGAATCAATGTTAGGTTGTTCTGAGCTTTACTATGCCAAAGGAATTAATCCAAACTCTTCATATCAGCCTCAGGCAGAATTTTTGAACAAAAATAAAAAAAAATAAAAAGCAGTGGGATTTCTTCTCCCACCTATGCCCAACAAGGCCATACTCCCCTATACATACAGATGGAGTCATGGATCCTTCCCTATGTGCTCCCAGGCTGGTGGTTTAGACTCCGTGGAGCTCTGGTTAGTTAATATTGTTGTTCTCCTCATGGAGCCAAAAACCCTTCCTGCTCCTTCAGTCTTCTCTCTAACTTCTTCATTGTGAAACCATTGATCAGATCAGTGGTTAGCTGTGATTATCTACCTCTGAATATGTCAGACTCTGGGGGACCTTAAAGTAGACAGCTATATCAGCATGTACTTCCTGACATCCATATAAGCATCTATCTTTGGTGACTGCACATGGGATGGATAACCAGGAAGAATGGTCCCCAAACGACCCCACCTTCAGTTTCTGGCCCACATTTTGTTTCCATATTTTCTCCCTTGAGTATTTTTGTTACTCCTTCTAAGTAGGATTGAGGCATCCACACTTGGTCTTTCTTCTTCATGAGCTTCATGTGGTCTGTGAGTTGAGTCTTGGCTATTTCAAAATTTTGGGCTAACATCCGCTTATCCGTGAGTAAATACCATGTGTGTTCTTTTGTGATTGGGTTAACTCACTCAAGATGCTATTTTCTAGTTTCATCCATTTACCAAAGAATTTCTAGGATTCATTATTTATAATAGGTGAGTAATAATCCATTGTGTAAATGGACCACATTTTTTGTATCTATTCCTCTGTTGAAGGACATCTGTGTTCTTTCCAGTTTCTGGCTATTATAAATAAGGCAGCTATAAACATAGTGGAGCATATGTCCTTGTTATATGTTAGAGTATCTTCTGGGTATATGCTCAGGAGTGGTATAGCTGGATCCTCAGGTAATGCTATATCTAGTTTTCTGATGAACTGGCAGACTGATTTCCAGAGTGGTTGTAACAGCTTGCAATCCCACCAACAATGGAGGAGTGTTCCTCCTTCTCCACATCCTCGCCAGCATTTACTATCACTTGAGTTTTTGATCTTAGCCATTCTGACTGGTGTGAGGTGATATCTCAGGGTTATTTTGATTTGCATTTCCCTAATGACTAAGGATATTGAGCACTTATTAAGGTTCTTCTCAGTTATTCCAATTAACTCAGTTGAAAATTCTTTGTTTAGCTCTTTACCCCATTTTTTTAAGTAAGGTTATTTGGTTTTCTGAACTATAATTTCTTGCGTTATTTGTTTATTTTGGATATTAGCCCTCTATCAGATGTAGGATTGGTAATGAACTTTTCCCAATCTGTTGGTTGCCATTTTGTCTTATTGACAGTGTTCTTTGCCTTACAGAAGCTTTGCAATCTTATGAGGTTCCATTTGTCAATTCTTGATATTAGAGCATAAGTCATTGGTGTTCTGTTCAGAAACTTTTCCCCTATGCCTAAGTATTCAAGGGTCTTCCCCACCTTCTCTTCTATTAGTTTCAGTGTATCTGGTTTTATGTGAAGGTCCTTTATCCACTTGGATTTGTGCTTTGTACAAGGAGATGAGAATGGATTGATTTGCATCCTTCTACATGTTGACCTCCAGTTGAACCAGCACCATTTGTTGAAAATGCTGTCCTTTTTCCACTGAATGGTTTTAGCTCCTTTGTCAAAGATCAAGTGATCATAGGTGTATGGGTTCATTTCTGGATCTTCAGTTCTATTCCATTTATCTTCCTGCCTGTCTCTGTACCAATACCATGCAGTTTTTATTACTATTGCCCTGTAGTACAATTTGAAGTCAGGGATGGTGATTCCCCCCAAAGTTCTTTTGTTGTTGAGAAGAGTTCTCACTATCCTGGATTTTTTTGTTGTTCCAAATAAATTTGCAAATTACTCTTTCTATCTCTATGAAGAATTGATTTGGAATTTTGATGAGGATTGCATTGAATCTATAGATTACTTTTGGCAAGATGGCCATTTTTACTAAATTAATTCTGCCTATCCAGGAGTATGGCAGATCTTTCCATCTTTTGAGATGTTCTTCTATTTCTTTCTTCAGAGACTTGAAGTTTATCTGCTTCTGTTTTAATCTGCTCCTGTTTTAATTTTGATACTTGGTATCTGTCTAGAAAATTGTCCATTTCTTCCACATTTTCCAATTTTGTTGAGTAAAGGCCTTTGTAGTAGGATCTGACAATTTTTTTAATTTCCTTACTTTCTGTTGTGTCTCCCTTTTCAGTTCTGATTTTAGTAATTTGGATACTGACTCTCCGCCCTTTGGTTAGTCTGGCTAAGGGTTTGTCTATCTTTTTGATTTTGTCAAAGAACCAACTTCTGGGCTTGTTGAAATTTTTATAGTTCTTTCTCATTCAACTTGGTTGATTTCAACCCTGAGTTTGATTATTTCCTGCTGTCTATTCTTTTTGGGTATATTAGCTTCTTTTTGTTCTAAAGCTTTCAGGTGTGCTGTCAAGTTGTTAATGTATGTGCTGTCCAGTTTCTTTTTGTAAGTAGTTAGAGCTATGCGTTTTCCTCTTGTGTTTTGCTTTAGGTTTTGTTTTTTCATGATATGTCCATTGCTGAGAATGGGGTGTTGAAATCTCCCCCTATTATTGTGAGGTGCAATGTGTGCTTTAAGCTTTAGTAAAGTTTATTTTATATATGTATATGCCCTTGCATTTGGGGCATAGATGTTCAGAATTGAGAGTTCTTCTTGGTACATTTTTCCTTTGATGAATATGAAGTGTCCTTCCTTATGTTTTTTGATTACTTTTAGTTGAAAATCGATTTTATTTGATATTAGAATTGCTACTCCACCTTGTTTCTTGGTACCATTTGCTTGGAAGATTGTTTTCCATTCTTTTACTCTGAGGTATTGTCTGTCTTTGACACTGAGGTGCATTTCCTGTATGCAGCAAAATTCTGGGTCATGTTTACGTATCCATTCTGATAGTCTATGTCTTTTTATTGGAGAATTGTGTTTATTGATGTTAAGAGATATTAAGGAAAAATAAATGTTGCTTACTGTTATTTTTCTTTATTGGCTGTTGAGTTATGTTTCTGTAGCTCTCTTCTTTTAGTGTTGTTGGAAGTTTACTTTCTTGCTTTTTCTTGGTTGTAGTTTCCCTTCTCATGTTGGAGTTTTCCACCAATTATCCTTTGAAGTGCTGGATTTGTGGTAAGATATTGTGTAAATTTGGTTTTATCATGGAATATTTTGGTTTCTCCATCAATAGTGATTGAGAGTTTTGCTGGGTATAGTAGTCTGGGCTGGCATTTGTGTTCTCTTAGGGTCTGTTTGATATCAGTCCAGGATCTTCTGGCTTTTATAGTCTCTGGTGAGAATTCTGGTGTAATTCTTATAGGTCTGCCTTTATATGTTACTTTGCCTTTTCCCCTTACTACTTTTAGTATTTTTTCTTTGTTTTGTACATTTAATGTTTTGATTATTATATGACAGGAGGTATTTCTTTTCTGGTCTAGTCTACTTGGAGTTCTGTAGGCTTCTTGTATATTTATGGGCATCTCTTTCTGTAGGTTAGGAAAGTTTTCCTCTATAATTTTGTTGAAGATATTTAGTGGTCCTTTAAGTTGGGAGTCTTCACCCTCATCTATACCTGTTATCCTTAGGCTTGGTCTTCTCATTGTGTCTTGGATTTCCTGGATGTTTTGGGTTAGTAGCTTTTTGTATTTTGCAATTTCTTTGACAGGTGTGTCAATGTTTCCCATGGTATCTTCTGCACATGAGATTTTCTCTTATATCTCTTGTATTCTGTTGGTGATACTTGTGTCTATGACTCCTGATTTTTTTTTATTAGGTTTTCTATCTCCAGGGTAGTCTTCCTTTCAGATTTCTTTATTGTTTCTACTTCCATTTTTAGATCTTGGATGGTTTTGTTTAAATCCTTCACATGTTTGTTTGTGTTTTCTTGCAATTCTTTAAAGAATTTTTGTGTTTCCTCTTTAATGGCTTCTACCTGTCTACCTGTGTTCTCCTTAAATTCTTTGAGAGTGTTATTTATGTCCTTCTTAAAGTCCTCTATGTTAATCATGAGAAGTGATTTTAATTCTGAATCTTGCTTTTCCAGTGTGATGGGGTTTTCAGGGCTTGCTATGATGGAGGAACTGGATTCTGATGATGCCATGTAACTTTGGATTTTGACGCTTACGTTCTTACACTTGACTTTCACCATCTGGTTAACTCTAGTGCTACCTGTACTCACTGTCTCTGATTGTAGCCTGACTTTCCAGTTATCTTGCTTTTGTCTGAACTCCTCAGGGTCCAGATGTCTCTGTGAATTTTTAATCCTGAGCTCCAGCTACTCTGAGTACAGTGGTTCCTCTAGGATGTCTCAGGATATGGTGTCTCCAAGGCAGCAGACCAGCTAGGTGTCTGCTGTTCTGGGTGCAGTGTCTCCTCTAGTATGTCTCAGGATAAGGTGTCCACTGCTCTGTGTGCAGTGTCTACTCTACGATGTCTCAGGATATGGTGTCCATTGCTTTGAGTGCAGTGGCTCCTCTTAGACGTCTAGGAATATGTTGTCTGTCACTCTGAGTTCAGTTGTTCCTCTGCCGCTCTGGGCGCAGTGCTACCTCTGCCACTCTGGGTTCAGTGGACCCTCTAGGATGTCTCAAGATTTGGTGTCCACACAAGAGCATACCAGGCATGGTTCTGTGCCAGGCCTCAGATCTGGGAGAGGAGCGGAAGGGGAGTGGTATTCTGCAGGGTCGGGGTTTGGGTGTCTGCTGGAATCTTAGGGCTCCCTGCACCCAGCTATGGGCATAGGGCAGTGTGTGGGTGTTCTTACCTACTGCTCTGGGTTCAGTGGACCCTCTAGGATGTCTCACGATCTGGTGTCCACCCAGGAGCAGACCAGACAAGGGTCTGCACAGGCCTCAGACCTGGGAGCCTACATGTCCATTTTTGTGCCAGTACCATAATGTTTTTTTTTCTGTTTTGTTTTGTTTTGTTTTGTTTTGGTTTGGTTTGGTTTGGTTTTTATTTTTTTTAACTACTGGTTTATAATACATCTTAAAATCAGGAATGATAATCCTTTCAGTCTTCTTTTTGCTCAATATTGTTTTGGTTATCCAGTGTATTTTATGATTCTATATACATTTTAGTATTGTTTCCTTTATATTTATGTGAAGAATATGATGGAAATGTTTGTTGAGATTACACAGAATCTGTAAATAACTTTTATTAAAATGGTTATTTTCTAGATTTTTAATTCTTCCAATCTGTGAGCATAGGTTATTCTACACATTTAACAACATTTAACAGATGAACAAAAAATTCAAAGAATTTAAAAGGAAGCAAGAAGGGTAATATGGCAGAGTTTTGAGGAGGGAAAAGGATGTTGAAAACCAATGTAATTCTATTATAATATAAATATAAAAATACAAAATAACCATAATGGAAAGCAAATAGACTTCAACAAATATAAATATTTGGAATGGAGAGAAAGGAATTTTATATATACTTTATCTCTATATACTTTAGGATACATTAAGAACAATTGAAAAAAACCTTAGCACTTACAAGATAAAAGGAAGCTAATGAATTTATAGAGAGATGGCTCAACAATTAAGAGTACTTGCTTGTCTTCTAAATGACCAACGCTGTATTCTTAGTATCAGTGTGGTAACTCAAACCCATCATTAAGTCTATTTCCTGGAGAGTTGATACCTTCTAGTCTCCATGAACATCAAATGTGTAGATGGTATAAAGAGGTACATGCAGACAAAACACTCACTCTTATAAAATAATATTTTAAACAAGCTGTGATTAAAATGGAAGGCACGGAGAAAGTAACTGCCCCAAATTCCCTCAACCTATAAAATGAACTAGACATTCAAGCCAAAAAGGCAGAATAATGTCAAATATACATGCTAAGAGAATGTCAATGCAAAATTTATACCTTTTGTCTTAAAGATAATCAACTAAAGATAGTACATTTTGGAACCATTTTGTGAAACCATGAACCAAGAACACAAGTTTCATTGTTCCCAAATTCAATTTTCCAATGCTGAAGCAGTTTCAAAAAGTTTTAAAGTTTTATATAATAATGAACTTATAACTCATGGCAAGTTTAAAATACATTAGTGGATACATGAACGTTATGGTTACAGAAAGATGCACACATGGGTGGGTTTGGGAAGGAGTATTTATAGCCCTAAAATGTTACTTGATAGCATTTTTAATTTGCTTTTGTGTTGGTAGAAACTAAGGTTTTACAAAGCCAATGGATTCCAAAGGTTTTCATTTATTACTCACAGTATGTTGGTTTAAATATAGAGGTAGTCAAGGAATAGCTGTTCCGGATGGTAAGCTGGATCAAATTAGCTATTCCAGAGGGCCTGCAATGCTCCTCTCTTTCCACAATACTGACATTCTCATCCATGAATCAGTCTCTGCAAAGTTTCTTTTTAGGAGTTTCATTCACAAGAACAGTACATTGTTCTTTTTTGACACATTCCAGGGTACCCTAGAATCCACAAGGTAGATCAGTTTGACCGCATCACACAGTCGTTTGTCTCTGTTTTCTTAGTTCTAGATTACAGATATGTACAACTATAACCATGTTCAGGTAAAAATGTACAGAATTCTGAAATATGTTCTTAAGTATCCCAGACGGGTCTTGAAATTGGTATGTTGCCAAAACTGAATTTAAGTTTGATTCTCATGCATCTACCTCCCATGTGCTACAGATGAGTACTACTACCACACCTAGCTAAAATACATTTTTTCAAATGCTAAAATATTTATATCATAATGTACTGTTTTAAAATTTCTTTTAAAATATTTTAGTGTGTGAGTGTATATTGTGGTGTGTGTGTGTGTGTACTGTATAGGTGAGTGTACATGTACAAGTGTGTATCACCATATATGCATATGTGGACACACAGGAGACTTCCTCTGTCATTCTGTATTTGAGTCTCTTCATATATGGTCTCCCACTGAGCCAATTGCTCATCACTTTCTTCCCAGGCTATGTTGACAGATTAGTAGGAGTGTTACAGTGCTCCTCCATTCCCTCATCCATCACTCCCATCCAGTGTTGGCATTACAGATTTATGTAGCATCACATATATTTTAAATGGATTCTGAGGATATCACTTATGTTCTTCATGATTGTATATCAAGATCTCTTAGAGAGGGACCTATTTTCTAAAGCCCTTGGAGATTTCTTGGTTTATTTTGTAGTACTGAGAACAAAATCCCTCAAGGGGATTTACAACTTTTAAAGGATATTTTAAATGACAAATAGAGCAGTAACAAAAATGAACAGAAATCATTAAAAAACTGTGACCCAGTTGATTTTCAAGGATGGCTATCATAAAGTACCACACTCTGGGAGACAAAGAACAACATAAACATGTTATTTTCTAGATCTAGAAACTAGAATTTCAAGGTCAAATGTTAGCAGAATCATGTTACTTCTGAAGGTTTGTGGGTGAGATTTGTTGGGTGTCTGTCTCCTAATATCTATTATGTTCTTAAACTTTGGCTTTTATTAAGCCCTTAGATTAAAAAGAATAACTAAAACCTCTTCATATTTTTATTTTAGTAAATGAAGAAAACATTAGAAGGTACTGGCTATTTCCAAGGAATTCCTGAGTCATTTCCATAGGAAGAAAATGCTGAATGTGGCTGTTTCTGATTATTATGTAAATTTCACTTATTAGGAATTTGTTTCACACTTTTTGCCTCTCCAGAACTGTCCTCTTTCCTAAGCAACAATGTCATGCTGGATTAACCAGAAGAAAGGGAGACTTTGAAGATTTGCCATACATACAAAGCAAAACTTAATAAAATTTAACGAAATCACTTTGAACTTTAGATGAATTAAATTAATGTATAATCATCAAATAATATTTAATTTACTTTTATTGTTTAAGTTGTATGATGGCACATTTTCTGTAGATTAAGATTGTACCTTGCAATGAAACTTATATAATTATTCAGATTCTTGGCTCATACCGTGAGATAGTTCAGTGTTAAGAGATTTTTGTCTTAATTTAAGGATTTATCTGATCCCACCAATCTCCAAGGTATTTCAAATTCATTTTAAATTATTTTCAGTTTAATTCTCTATACAAATTAATATAATTTTATTACCTAAAAGTATAATATTAAGATGGTAATATTAATAAAAATATATACTCTGAAAGTCAGAAATTAAACATAGTCATAGTTCAAATATTATTCAAAAAATGGTTCACAGGGAATAAATTATTATAGAATAGTTAATCAAAAGAGAGTCAAGACAATACTCCAGTTTCCATCCACTCTATCTCCTCTGGTTGTCTTATTGCTCTGGCTAGAACTTCAAGTACTATATTGAATAGATAGGAAGAAAGTGAACAGCCTTGTCTTGTCCCTGATGTTAGTGGAAATTTCTTTAAATGTTTCTCCATTTAGCTTTATATTGACTCTTGGCTTGCTGTATACTGATTTGACTATGTTTAGGAATGTGTCCTGTATCACTGATCTCTCCAATACTTTTAATGTGAAGGGGTGTTAGATTTTATCAAAACATTTTTCAGAGTCTAATAAGATGATCATGTGATTTTTTTCTTCCAGTTGGTTTATATGGTGGATTACATCAATGGATTTTTTTTAATATTGTACCATCCTTGCATCCCTGGGATGAAGCCTGTTTGATCTTGATGGATGTTTTTGATGCGTTCCTGGATTTCGTTTGCAAGTATTTTATTGAGTATTTTTGCATCAATGTTCATAAGAGAAATTGGTCTGAAGTTCTTTCTTGAGTCTGTGTGATTTAGGTGTCAGGGTAACTCATAGAATGCATTTGACAGTGTTCCTTCTGTTTTTATTTTGTGGAATAGTTTGTGGAGTATTAGAATTAGCTCTTCTTTGAAAATCTGGTAGAATTCTGCACTAAAACCATCTGGCCCTGTGTTTCTTTTGTCTGGGATATTTTAATGACTGCTTCTATTTCATTAGGAGTTATGGGGATGTTTAAATAGTTTGCCTGATTTTGTTTTAACTTTAGTAAGTAGTATTTGTCTAGAAAATTGTCCATTTCATTAAGATTTCCCAATTTTGTAGAATACAGGATTTAAAGTAAGACCTAATAACTTTGAAGTTCCTCACTGTCCATTGTTATGTCTCCCTTTTCATTACTGATTTTGTTTATTTGGATACTGTATCTGTTTCTTGGTTAGTTTGGCTAATGGTTTATATATCTTGATAATTTTCTCAAAGAACCAGCACTTGGTTTCATGATTCTTTGTATTTTTTCTTTTTTTTTTCTTTTTTTTTCTAACTGATCTCATCCCTAATTTTAGTTATCTCCTGATCTCTGCTCCTCTTTGGTGTGCTTACTTCTTTTTTTCTAGAGCTTTAAGGTATACTTTTAAATTGCTAGTATGAGAACTTTGTAATTTCTTTATGAAAGCACTTAGTGCTATGAACTTTTCTCTCAGCACTCCTTTCATTGTGTCCCATATTTTGGGGTATGTTGTGCCTTCATTTCCATTGAATTCTAGAAAGTCTTTTTAATTTCTTTATTTCTATTCTGACACAGAAATTGAGTAGAGAGTTGTTCAGTTTCCATTAGTGTGTAGGCTTTCCAGTGTTTCTGTTGTTGTTGAAGTCCAGATTTAATCCATGGTGGTTTGATAACTTACAAGATGTTATTTCAATTTTCTTCTGTCTGTTGAAGTTTGCTTTGTAACCAACTATATGGTCAATTTTGGAGAAGGATCCATAAGGTGCTTTGAAGAAGGTATATTAGTGGAGTGTTGAAGTCTCTCGCTATTAACATGTGGAGTTTGATGTGCAATTTAAGCTTTAGCATGTTTCTGTTATCAATATGGGTGCCCTTGTTTTGGGGGCATAGGTGTTCAGAATTGAGATATTATCATGCTTGATTTTTCCTTTAATGAGTACTGTGTGTCCTTTTCCTGTCTCTTTTGATTAGTTTTGGTTGAAAGTCTATTTTATTAGAGATTAGAGTGGCTATTACAGCTTTCTTCTTGAGTTCATTTGCTTAGAAATCATTTTTTCAGCCCTTTACTCTGAGGTAATATCTATCTTTATGGCTAAGGTTTGTTTTTTGTATGCAACAGAATGGTGGATCCATTCTGTTTTCTCATCCATTATGTTAGCCTGTGTCTTTTTATTAGGAAATTGAGTCTTATTGGTGTTGCAAGATATTAATGATCAGTGATCTTTATATTCTGTTATTTTGACGTTGTTGTTGTTGTTGTTGGTGGTGGTGGTGGTGGTGGTGGTGGTGTGTGTGTGTGTGTGTGTGTGTGTGTGTGTTTGTGTATGTGTTTGTGTTTGTACTTTTCTTGTTTTTGCTGGTATGAAATTTCTTATTTCCTGTGTTGTCCTGGATGTAGATATTTTTCTTGGTTTGGAGTTTTCCTTCTAGTATTTTGTATAGAGCTGGATTTGTGGATAGATATTGTTTGAATTTGGATATTTTTTGAAATATCTTCTTGTTTTCTCCATTTATGGTGATTGGGAGTTTTGTTGTGTATAGTAATCTAAATCAACATCTTTGGATTTTTAGAGGTTGTAAGATATCTGAACAGGCCCTTCTTGGTTTTAGTGTCTCTGTTGAGAATTCAAGTATAATTCTGATAGGTCTGCATTCAAATGTTATCTGGTCTTTTTTCTTACTGGTTTTAATATGCTTTCTTTGTTATATAGATTATGTGCTTTGATTATTATGTGGTAGGAGGGTTTTCTTTTTTTGTCCGTATTCTTTTATAGGCATCTCCTTTTTTATGTTGGGAAAGTTTTCTTCAAAGATTTTGTTGAGAAAATTTTCTTGGCCTTAGAGCTGGGACTCTTCATCTTCTTCCATTCCTATTAATATGAGGTTAGGTCTTTTCATGGTATCACAGATTTCTTAGATGTTTTTTGTGTCAGGATGTTTTTTAAATTTAACATTTTTTTGAATGCTGTGTCAATTTTTCTACTGTATCTTCTATATCTGAGAATCTCTCTTCCATCTCCTGTATTCTGTTGGTGATGCTTGTATCTGTTGCTCCTGTTCTCTTCCCTAGGTTTTCCGTCTCCAAGATTCTTCAGTTTGTGTTTTCTTTATTGCTTCTATATCCATTTTCAGGTCTTGAACAGTTTTATTCATTTCTTTCACTGTTTTTATTGTATTTTATTTGTTTAATGTTTTGTCATATTTTTATTGGATATTTTATTTATTTATATTTCTGGTTTTCCCTCCAGAAACCACCTATTCCATCCTACCTCCCCCTGATTTTATGAGGGTGCTCCTCAACCCACCCACTCTTACCTCCCAACCCTGGCATTCCTCTATACTGAGGCATTAATCCTTCACAGGAACAAGGGCCTCCCCTCTCATTGATGCCCCACAAGGCCATCCTCTGCTACATATGCAGCTGGAGCCATGGGTCCCTCCACATGTATTCTTTAGTTGGTGGTTTAGTTCCTGGGAGCTCTGATCCTCCTTAGTTGGTGGCCTAGTCTCTGTAAGCCCAATGGGCCCAGGTTTAGGTCTTTTTGTGGTGGCCTTAACCCCTCTCCCTTGCTCAACACTATCTCCCGCTCTTCCACAAGAAGTTCTCAGCTCCACCTAATGTTTAAGTGTGGGTTTTTGCATCTGTTTCCATCTGCTGCTAGATGAAGCCTCTTAGGAGACAGTTATGCTAGGTTCTTATCTGTAGGCATAATAGACTGTCATTAATAGTGTCAGGAGTTGGCTCTCACATGGGATTGGTTTAGAGAGAGAGGGAGGGAGAGAGAGAGAGACAGACAGACAGACAGACAGATGCAGAGACAGGCAGAGAAAAAGAAGAGAGAATACATGCTTTGATTGGGTAGTGGTATCTGAAGAGTTAGCAGAAGAGAAAGAATATGGTCATGTATAAAAAAATTAAGTAAAATATTTGTAAATAATTTTAGTGGAGACAACAGATAAATAATACATCAATTCTATTGATATATTCTAAACTAATAGAAAACAATGTTAAATATAAATATAATGGAACGTAATATGTAATAATACATTTCCTAGAAGCTATATTATAAACATAAAAAGAACTATATGCAACATCCTTATAACTTTAACATTTAAGAGACCATGGCAAAAAGATTGTGAGCTAAAGGAGAGGCTATGTAACAGAGTGAGACCCTATCTGACAAGGACATAAAAATGTATTTTTCTAACCCAGTACATATAATATATTAGCAGTTACTCAAATACTAAATATAAAATTAAACATAAAATTGCTATTGAAACATTTTATTTTAGGTTTTTATAATATATCTTCAAATCAAAGTTCTGTATTTTTGTTATATTGTCTTTTAATTACTTAAAAGACTTTTTAAACTTAAATTTATTTTGATCATATTTTTCTCTTCTCTCAAGTACTTCAAGATTCTCTCCCTCCTTACACACAAACTTTAAGTTTCTTCCAAAAAGCAAACAAAAGTAAAAACAAAAGCTCAATACAATAAAATCTCTGAAGATGAAGAAAAAAGTACAACACTAAAGAGAAAAAAAACCACAATCAATAGTAGCAGCAGCAGAAATAGCAACAGAAGCAGAAGCAGAAGTAAAAACAAAGGCAAACAACCCCACTAAACTGTTACCAGATAAAAACACTCAAAAAACCTGTGGAATCTATTCTATACTGGTCAACACTCCTGAATGTGAGGCTTGCCCTATAGTGAATGATGTACCTACAGTGCTACTCTACTAAAGAAATGTAACTTTCCTTCTCCTAGCATGTATCATTGACAATTCAGTTGTTAATTTTTACCCTAAAGGCTCAGTCTTCATTCATTTATTCACTCAATTTTTTAAAAAATATAATATGATAAAACAAAAAAATATCAATATAAGTTGGACAAGGCAAGTCAATAGAAAGAAAAGAGTCAAGAGAAGGCAAGAGTCAGGGACCCATTCATTCACATACTCATAATCCAATAAAAGCACCAGAAGTGCAGAGGCCCTAGTGCAAACCCATTAGTTCATGTGTGCTTTACTCATGTTAACTTAGAGGACCTTGGTTTTTGGTTTCTTCCATCTTCTCTGACTCTTACACTCTTTCTGCCTCTTCTTATGCAGTGTTTCCTGAGCTCTGAGAAGAGGGATTTGAAAGAGACGTCCCATTTAGGATTGAGCATCCCCAAATCTCTCTCTTTCTCTGTGTAGTAGTATCTGGCTGTGGGTCTTTATATTTGTTTCCATTTGCTGCAGGGAGAAGCTTCTATTATGATGACTAAACAAGGTACTAATCTATGAGTATAAGAGAATATCATTAGGAGTCTTTTTTATCTCTATCTATCTATCATCTATCTATCTATCTATCTATCTATCTATCTATCTATCTATCTATCTATC
>JANHMN010000005.1:6666722-6728049 GCA_030674055.1 Rhabdomys pumilio | reverse complement strand
TCCTTCTCCTCCTCCTCCTCCTTCTCCTCCTCCTCCTTCTTCTTCTCAAGAACTTTCAGGTAGACTTTTAAATTGCTAGTATGATATGTTTCCAATTTCTTTATGAAGGCGCTTAGTGGTATGAACTTTCCAGTTGGCTATGTTGTACCTTCATTTTTCTTAAATTGAAGAAAATCTTTAATTTCTTTCTTTATTTCCTCCCTGACCCAGAGGTCATTGAGTAGAAAGCTGCTCAGTTTCTATGAATTTATAGGCTTTTTGGTGGTCTGATAGGCTACAAGAAGTTATTTCAATTTTCTTCTATCTGTTGAAGTTTGTTTTGTGACCTGTGAGCTACTGTATGGAGAAATTTTCATGAAGTGCTGAGAATAATGTATACTCTTCTGTATTTGGCTGAAACATTCTGTAGATATGTTAGGTCCGTTATGATTCATAATGTTGATTAGTTTCATTATTTATCTGCTTATTTTCTGTCTTGATGACCTGTCCATTGGTGAGAGTGGAGTGTTGAAATCTCCCACTATTAATGTTTGTTTAGGTGTGTGGTTTAATCTTTAGTAGTGATTGTTTTACAAATGTGGGTACCCTTAGATTTTGGAAATAGATATTCAAAACTGAGAAGTCATCTCGGTGGATTTTTTTAAATAATTTTTTAATGTCCTTCCCTATCTCTTTTGATTACTTTTCTTGAGAGTCTATTTTATTAATATTAGAATGGCTATCCTAGCTTGTTTCTTGTGTCTGTTTGCTTGGAAAACCATTACTCTGAGGCAATATCTATCTTTGTTGCAGTTTGTTTCTTGTATGCAGCATAATGACAGTTCTCATTTTCTCACCTGTTCTGTTACCCCATGTCTTTTTATTGGGTAATTTAGTACATTGATGTTAGGAGATATTAATGATGAATAATTGTTTATTCCTTTTATTGTGATGTTTCTTGTAGGGGTGTGTGTGTGTCTGTCTGTGTGTGTGTGCGTGTGCGTGTGTGCGTGTGTGTGTGTGTGTGTGTGTGTGTGTGTAAGACAGAGAGAGAGAAGCAGAGAGAGACAGAGAGAGAGTGAGTGAGTTCTTTTATTCTTTTTATTTTGCTGGTCTAGGATTATTGCTTTTCTGATATTTTCATGAGTATAGTTAGTGTCCTTGGTTTGGAATTTTCCTTCTAGCATTTTATGTAGATTTGGATTTGTAGAGAGATCTTGTTTAAATTTTTTTTCATGGAATATTTTGCTTTCTCTCTCTAAGGATATTTAAACTTTTGCTGGATATAGTAGTTTGGATTGACATCTGTGGTCTCTGGACCTGTAAGACATCTACTCATACCATTACTTTTTTTTCTTTTTAAAAATTTTTTATTGGATATTACATTTACATTTCAGATCTTATCCCCTTACCCCATTCCCCCCACCACCCAGGAACCTCTTATCCCATCCCCCCTCCTCCTGCTGCTATGAGGTTGTGTTGTGCCCCCGACTACCCACCACTTGTTGGGCAGTGGAAGGGTATCCTGGTTCTTGGGTTGTGGGTTCGGCTATGCCACCAGAACCCAGGCTCCTGACAAGAGGTCTAATCTAATAGGTCTCAGGCCCTAGAGAAATTTACATACTAATGAGGTACCTGAAGGTCAGAGGGTGGAGCCAATTAAGCATTCCTCCCCAGTCCCTCCTCCCTCTTCTCCTCCCTATTTAACTCAGGACTGCTCTGGGTTTGAGGGGTGCATCCAGATCCATCCACCATTCATCATTCTAATAAACAGGTTTTAAAAACCCAAGAACTTCCTCCTGTGTTGGGGCCATGCTGTAAGGAGAAATGAAGAGGCCTTTAGTGAGCAGCTGGGCCTAATTTCAAGCTGAAGGAACCCAGGGAGTTCCCAGCCACCTGCACACAGCATGGCTGAGGAAGCCTGTGGTTCTCCAGCCACATTACCTATACCAACTCCCACCTCCCCATCCTCTAATTCCCCTACTCTTGGTGTTCAGCCCTCGTGAGACCTATGCCTGACAAGGTTATCCTCCCCTAAATATGCAGCTGGAGTCATGGGTCCCTCCCTATGTACTCCCAGGCTGGTGGTTTAGACTGTGGGGAGCTCTGGTTGGTTGGTATTATTGCTCTCCTCATGGAGCCACCAACCCTTTCAGCTCCTTCAGTCTTCTCTCTAATTTCTCCATTGAGAACCCTTGATCAGATCAATGGTTAGCTATGAGCAACTGCCTCTGAATATGTAAGACTCTGGCAGACCCCTAAGGAGACAGGTATATCAGGCTCTTGTCAGCATGCACTTCATGATGTACATGTCAGCATCTATCTTTGGTGATTGCATATGGGATGGATACCCAGGTGGAATGGTCTCCAGACAGCCCCACCTTCAGTTTCTGTCCCACACTTTGTTTCCATATTTGCTCCCTTGAGTATTTTGTTACTCCTTCTAAGTAGGACCAAGGCATCCATACTTGATCTTCCTTCTTCATGAGCTTCATGTGGTCTGTTACTTGAATCTTGACTATTTCAAGCTTTTGGGCTAATATACGCTTATCAGTGAGTAAATACCATGTGTGTTCTTTTGTGATTGGGTTACCTCACACAGGATGATATTTTCTAGTTCCATCCATTTACATAAAATTTCTCAAATTCATTATTTTTAATAGCTCAGTAATAGTCCATGGTGTAAATATACCACATTATTTGTATTTATTCCTCTATTGAAGGACATCTGGGTTCTTTCCAGCTTCTGGCTATTATAAATAAGGCTTCTATGAACATAGTGGAGCATATGTCCTTGTTATATGTTGGAGCATCTTCTGGGTATAAGCCCAGGAGTGGTATAGCTGGATCCTCAGGTAATGCTATGTTCAGTTTTCTGCGGAACCTGTAGACTGATTTCCAGAGTGGTTGTACCAGCTTGCAATCCCACCAACAATGGAGGAGTGTTCCTCTTTCTCCGCATCCTCGCCAGCATCTACTATCACCTGAGGTTTTAATCTTAGCCATTCTGAGTGGTGTGAGGTGGTATCTCAGGATTGTTTTGATTTGCATTTCCCTGATGACTAAAGGATGTTGAGCATTTCTGAAGGTGCTTCTTTGCCATTTGTGTTTCCTCAGTTGAGAATTCTTTGTTTAGGTCTGTAACCCATTTTTAATAGGGTTATTTGGTTGTCTGGGATCTAATTTCTTGAGTTATTTGTATATACTGAATACTAGCCCTCTATCAGATGTAGGATTGGTAATGATCTTTTCCCAATCTGTTGTTTGCTGTTTTGTCTTATTGACAGTATCCTTTGCCTCACAAAAGCTTTGCAATTTTATGAGGTCCCATTTGTTAATTCTTCATCTTAGAGCATAAGCCATTGGTGTTCTGTTCAGGAACTTTTTCCCTGTGCCTAGGTATTCAAGGGTCTTCCCCACCTTCTCTTCTATTAGTTTCAGTGTATCTGGTTTTATGTGAAGCTCCTTTATCAACTTGGACTTGAGCTTTGTACAAGTGGATAAGAATGGATTGATTTGCATTCTTCTACATGCTGACCTCCAGTTGAGACAGCACCATTTGTTGAAAATGCTGCCCTTTTGCCACTGGATGGTTTTAGCTCCTTTGTCAAAGATCAAGTGACCATAGGTGTGTAGATTCATTTCTGGATCTTCAATTTTATTTCGTTGATCTTCCTGTCTGTCTCTGTACCAGTACCATATATTTTTTATCACTACTGCTCTGTAGTACAGTTTTAGGTCAGGGATGGTGATTCCCCCAGAAGTTCTTTTATTGTTGAGAAGAGTTCTCACTATCCTGGGTTTTTTGTTATTCCAAATAAATTTGCAAATTGCTATTTCTATCTCTATGAAGAATTGGTTTGGAATTTTGATGTGGATTGCATTGAATCTATAGATTGCTTTTGGCAAGATGACCATTTTTACTAAGTTAATCCTGCCAATGCAGGAGCATGGGAGATCTTTCCATCTTCTGAGATCTTCTTCAATTTTTTTTTCAGAGTCTTGAAGTCTTGAAGTTTTTGTCATACAGATCCTTCACTTGCTTGGTTAGATTCACTCCAAGATATTTTATATTATTTGTGACTATTTTGAAGGGTGTCATTTCCCTAATTTCTTTCTCAGCCTGTTTATCCTTTGAGTAGAGGAAGACTATTGATTAGTTTGAGATGAATTTATATCCAGCCACTTTGCTGAAGTTGTTTTTCAGGTTTATAATTTTTCTGCTGGAAGTTTTAGGATCACTTACTTATACTATCATATCATCTACAAATAGTGAGATTTTGACTTCTTCCTTTCCCATTTAAATCCATTTTACTTACATTTGTTGTCTAATTGCTCTGGCTAGGACTTCCAGTACTATATTGTGTAGGTAGTGTGAGAGTGGCCAGCCTTGTCTAGTCCCTAATATTAGTGGGATTGATTCAAGTTTCTCTCCATTTGGTTTGATGTTGGCTACTGACTTGCTATATATTGTTTTTACTGTGTTTAGGTATGGGCCTTGAAATCCTGATCTTTCCAGTACATTCATCATGAAGGGATGTTGAATTTTGTCAAATGTTTTCCCAGCATCTAGTGAGATGATCATGTGTTTTTTTTGCTTTGAGTTTGTTTATATAGTGGATTACATTGATGGATTTCTAAATATTAAACCATCCCTGCATTCCTGGGATAAATCCTACTTGATCATGATGGATGATTGTATTGATATGTTCTTGGATTCGGTTTGCATGAATTTTATTGAGTATTTTTGCTTCAATATTCATAAGAGAGATTGGTCTGTATTTCTCTTTCATTGTTGGGTCTTGTGCGGTTTAGGTATGAGTATAATTGTAGCTTCATATAACGAATGGAGTAGTGTTCATTCTGTTTCTATTCTATGGAATAATTCGAAGAGAATTGGTGTTAGGTCTTTCTTGAAGGTCCGATAGAATTCTGCCCTAAAACTATCTGGTCCTGCTGTCTATTCTTTTGGGGTATATTTGCTTCTTTTTGTTCTAAGGCTTTCAGATGTGCTGTCAAGTTGGTAGTGTATGTTCTTTCCAGTTTCTTTTTGTAGGCACTTAGAGTTATGAGTTTTCCTCTTAGTACTGCTTTCATGGAGTCCCACAAGTTTTGGTATGATGTTTCCTCATTTTCATTAAATTCTAAAAAGTTTTTAATTTCTTTCTTTATTTCTTCTTTGACCAAGTCATCATTGAGTAGAGCATTGCTCAGTTTCCACGTGTATGTGGGCTTTCCATTGTTTTTGTCAATATTAAAGATGAGCCTTAGTCCATGGAGGTCTGATAGGGTGCAAGGGATTATTTTAATTTTCTAAACCATCAGTGACCTCTCTAGGATGTCTCAGAATATAGTTTCCACACGGGAGGAGACCAGCTGGTTGCCTGCTCCAGCAACAGGGATCAGGAGAGGGGCAGAAGGGGAGTGGTATTCTGCAGGAGTGGTGTTCGCGTGCCTGCTAGGTTCTGTGAGCTCCCTACTCCCAGTTGTAGTTCTAGGGTGTAGGGAAGTGGTCAACAGATCTTACCTGCTGCTCTGAGGTCAATGGCCTCTCTGGGATGTCTCAGGATATGGTTTCCACATGGGAGCAGACCAGCTGGGTGTCAAGACACAGCCACAGGGATCAGGAGAGGGGCCTCATATCATTACTTTAGAGCTGTGGTTCTTAAGTTTCCCAGAAGTAAGACCATTTAATATAGTTCCTCATGTTGTGGTATCTCCAACCAGAACATTTTTTGTTGTTCCTTCTTAACTGTAATTTTGCTACTGTTATGAAACATGTGAATATTTTTGGAGATAGATATTTGATATATGAATAATTTCTTCTACATTGTGTGAAAGCATTACTTGTTAATAAAAATTTGATATCCAATAAGCTGAGTAAGTATAAGAAAGTATGACATCAGGCAGAGAGAAAGGAACTCTGAGACATAGGCAAAGGAAGAGATTCCCCATTTGCACTCAGAGGAGTTAAGATATATGAAATGGAGAAGAGGTAAACAGCTATGATAGCTCCAGCTGAAGGCCTAGGCATTTCTTCATAAATGTCTCTGAGTCATTACTTGTGAATAGAAACATGGGTAAAAAAGCCCAGGGTTACAATTTTCTAAAGGGGGTTAAAACTCACATGTCAAGAACCATTGTCTTAGAGTCTGTTAGATATATTAGTACAAATTTGCCTTAATTGAGGTTTATTGAAGAGTCTGAACAAAGGCACAGAGTTATTTATGTATATGCAGAGATTGACAGCATTTTATTTTTAAACCACAAAAAGTAACCTGTGCTAAACCCAGCCTGACGCCTGGTTATTTCAAGATATTATCTATTGTTTTGCTTATAAAATATTGAGCAGTTACAACATAGAACATATAACCCCAAAGGTAAAGAGTAAGCTTTTCCCACAAGAAGGCAATAGTATATTTCCTTTGTTAACTTTTGTATGATCTTTAATTACTTGGGAAGGTAGTATTGCCAACCCTTTTCAAACTTTTGATCTAAAGTGTTAGTTGTGGTTTTATGAAAATAATGGTGATGAATTTTAAGAATAACTGCTAAAGGCATGATCAAAGGTCTTAAAAGTAAGAATAAATTGAAAGATGGAGTATTATTACACTCATATGAAAAGGTGGGTAATTCTTTTAAATGTTTTCAGAAATTACAGTATAAGATGACTCTGATAGACCACAGTAATCAAGACAAGAATACTAGAAAAGACCAAAATCTAAGTCAGAAGTGGGAACGATTACAGTATATATAAATATTTAGTTTATAGGAAAGAAGATTTAATGATTACAAGACATAGGTAAGAAAATATTTAAAACTTGATAGAAAGAAATGTATACAATTTATTTGGAAAAGTTAATTCATCTCAATACAGTACTCCTATAAAACCAACACAATAACACAATAACAAACAAGAATTGTATTTGTTTAATTAGTTAAAAAGTTTAGTACAAATAACATTTTTATATAACAAATAAAAAACCACAATATTTTTATGTTGAAATTCTATCTTACATTTTTCATTAATTTTTTTATCTTACTTTGATCATCATTTTCCTTTCAATGAAGTATCACTTATACTCATAGATTGACAGAAATAATACCATCAGTATTCCTGTTTCCACACACATGTGGAAACTAAACAACTACTGAATGATAACTTGATCATGGAAGTAATAAAGAAATTAAAGACTTTTTAGAATTTAATGAAAATGAAGGCACAACATACCAAAACTTATGGACATAATAAAAGTAGTGCTAAGAAGAAAACTCATAGCTCTGAGTGTCTCCTAAAAGAAACTGAAGAGAGCATATACTAGCATCTTGACAATATGCCTACAAGCTGTAGAACAAAAAGAAGCAAACATGCCCAAGAGGAGTAGATGGCAGAAAATAATCAAACTCAGGGCTGAAATCAACAAAGTAGCAGAAAAAAAAACTATAGAAAGAATCAAAACTAGAAGCTGGTTGTTTGAGAAAATCAAGAAGATACCCTTAGCTAGACTAACCAGAAGGGCATAGGGAAAGTATCCAAATTAACAAAATCAGAAATGAAAAGGGGGAGATAACAGCAGAAATCAAGGAAATTCAAACAGTCATCATATCCTACTACAAAAGTCTATACTCAACAAAACTGAAAAATCTGGATAAAATTGACAATTTTCTAGACAGAACTAGGTAAAAAAGTTAAATCAGGATCAAATAAACCATCTAAAAAGTACCATAATCCATAAAGAAGTAGAAGCAGTCATTAAAAGTTAAAAAAAAAAAAAAAAAGCCCTCAGGACCAGATAGATTTAGTGCAGAATTTTATCAGAGGTTCAAAGAAGACCTAATACCAATACTCTTCAAAGTATTTCACAAAATAGAAACAGAAGGAACACTACCCAATTCTTTCTATGAAGCCACAATTAAACTCATAACTAAACCACAGAAAGAAACACCAAAGAAAAAGAACTTCAGACCAATCTCCCTTGTGAATATCTATGCAAAAATACTCAATAAAATTCTCACAAACCCAATCCAAGATCGTATCAAAATAATCATCTATCATGATCAAGTAGGCTTTATCCCAGGAATGCAGGGATGGTTCAATATGCAGAAATCTATCAGTGTAATCCCCTATATAAACAAACTCAAAGGATAAAAGCAGGTGATTATCTCATTAGATGCTGAGAAAGCATTTGACCAAATACAATACCCTTTCATGGTGAAAGTCTTGGAAAGATCAGGAATTCAAGCCCCATACATAAACATAGTAAAAGCGTTATACAGCAAACCAGTAGCCAACAACAAACTAAATGGAGAAAAACTTCAAGCAATCCTACTAAAATCAGGGACATAAGCCTTTTCTGCAATTCTATGTATTATTCAACCATTTCATGCTGAATATGGCCTGCCAAACCCTCCACAACTGTGTCTCTTCTTAGTACGTATAGATAATTATTTCCTTGAAAACTCATCCTGTTTTATTGGATCAAGGGCATGAGACCTCTTTATCTCACTCTAAAACTTTTCAATATTTGCTTCCTATAACTCTATTCATGTTCAGGGTAATATTTCTGCTGTATGTTTGTAGGATACTAGATATATTTTTAAGTATAGATTGATGTCATTTTCTGTATTTCCTCAGAGAAGATTAGGTCAATGAACCATTTCGATATTCCCAGATCTAAAAATATATAGCAGAAATACCTTCCCAAAGCCTAGAAATATTATCAATGTGGAGTTCTTTCAATCCCTTCATATTGTATCTTCTTTATAGAAAAAGTAGAAGCTTATAGGACCCTATGGCCACAAACATGCTGAGTTTTATGTCCTATTCACTGACAATCCAGTACATTCATTCTGAATCTTGTCCTTGGCATTGTAATGATCATGACATGCCAATGTGTTTGTTCTCATGGTATGGCAAGAAAGCTTTAATACTTTCTCCCAAATGCTGTTGCCGAATCACAAAGTATGTGATATATTTGTATTTCAAGTAAGAGAGATTTCTGAAATGCTTAATATAACATGTTTGCTTTTGGATAAATATGATACACAAAGTTGAAAAAATTTCTTATAACATTTGGACAGATGATTAAAGTATACTTAAATCTGAACTGTGATATCTATTAATTCTCGTGATTAGGCTTTCTGCTTCAACCTCCAAGAAGCAGACTATATGAAATAATTGTCCCAGTGGCTCTAGTACTCAAAATCAGACTTTCTAATCTAACTTGTGCTTTTGATCCATATATAGTAAACCTAATGATGTGGGTTGTATTTTCTAGGAAATAACAATTGCTACTTCTAAAAGTAATGGTGTTTGAAATGTACAGGTTGATTGGTAACCTAGAGAAAGCAGAAATTCAAAGGAAGGATATAGAATAGGCTCTTTTCATGCAGGGTTTACACCAATCGCTAGCATGGGAAAAGCTATAAATTATAGATAATCTTCCTTAAATTCTTTCTAAATTTTCTGAGATCAGACTTTTGAGACACAAGAATCTGGGTATCTAAGAAGCCTATAATTTATGTTCAGCAGTATGACACATGTCGCCAAAACAACAGCATCCTTGAAATATTACGTCTCATCATATATAAATGACCAGATGGATGATGCATCTGAAAACCCTTTTTCAGCTGACTTCTACGTTCTATATACTATATTGTCTCCCAAGATCGCTAAGAACTAGAGTGAAGCAACAGGGGGAAGGAATGATAGGAATCCTTGCTGATGACCCCCCGCTATTAAAGAATGATAACAGCTTTATTACCATAGTCTTTCATACTAATGTACTGTTCCAAATGATCTAGAGGCTCTGGATAACTAGTCAAGGTTATTGGAACCCCATGATTGCTGTGGGATAAACATAATTTTCAGAAAAAAAGTCATATGACACAAATTATGTGACCATTTATAACTTTGTTGCAATAAAATTTAAAACTAGTCTAAATGCTTGACAACAGCATATGAAATATTTTATGTCTTCCTGTGTACTTATTATCTTAATCATATTTATTTTTGTTGTAACTCATTTTTATTGTATTTAAACATGTGCAAAATACCTCAGTGAAGTTTTGAGTAATCACTAATAGGAATAATATAATGGATTCTTACTTGAAAGAAAAACATAGGATTTGAGTTAAACTGTGTTAGATTGCTTCTTCCACAGAAGTACTTACAAGAGTTCAATATCCTTGTTTTCACTTTTGGGTATTTATGTGGAAGTGAACACTTGTTATTTGTGTATCTTCAGAATGTTGAATTGATACACGTGTGCATGTACACATGTGCATATGCATGCATGTATGCACAGAGAAAGAGAGAGAGAGAGAGAGAGAGAGAGAGAGAGAGAGAGAGAGAGAGGGACAGGGAGAGGGACAGGGAGAGGGACAGGGAGAGGGACAGGGGGAAGGGCAGAGAGACTGAGAAAAACACCCACACACATAGAAGAGAGACAGACAGAAACAAACACACACACACCAGCTTGTGTGTGTGTGTGTGTGTGTGTGTGTGCATGCATGAGTGTGTGTGTATGTTTTAGATAGTTGTTATGTTGGCACATATCAGAGTTTCCTGGGTACAAGTCCTTTGCTTGTCCCACATCAGAGAATTGGACAAAGATACATGGATACTAGCAGAAACAAGGACAGTTTCTTAAAAAAAGGATAGAGTTCCAACAGAAATGGATAACCAGAGAAGGGAGGAAATTTAGAAACCCAAATGATCAGCTACATTGTACAAAGGCCCATTCTATACAGCATTTCATGGTTTTTTTGAGGTTATTTACATAAAATATGTTTTCTGGTCCATTTATCCTTTTTTGCAGATGCTCTATTATATATAGTTCTGTATAAAATTTAATGTATCGCATGCTTCATTAGCATCTAAAATTTTTATCCAGTGGTGCATTTCATGTTAGAATGAGACACAAGTCACCTCCAGGAATGCCAGGGTGGCACTTCTGGTGGTTCCAGTAAGTGTTTTGGTCTTAGTTAGAGGACCAACAGTTCAGCTTGCCTCTCTGCAAACTATTTTTTCTTTTTAATCCTGATTTTGGAGCCCCTGTGGAAGATTTTGCAGACCCCATGCTCCTCCTTTCTTTTTCATCTAGATTTTAAACTGAGCTTATCTTTCAAAGTTATTCTGCATGCAAAAATTAGATATGAAGTTTTTGAGATTTAAAATGTGCTCTTTGTTTTTGTGGGGTGCTGAGCTATGAGACACAACCAGGTGCCTGGTCGAACGAGCTTCTGAACCCCGGATACCCTTTGGGACTGCAGGAGTTCAGCTCTGTTCCTGGTCCCCTGGCTCTCTCAGCTTCTGCCCTTCACAGCCCCGCCCACAGAGAGAGGTTGAGAGGTCTAAGACCATCTGGTCAAGTAGGAATAGTGCCCCAGGCTCTCCTCACATGCATATGAGGCATCCCCAAAACCTCAGACTAAGCCAATGGGGTTACCTGCTGCTAAAACCTTCACCCACCCCAAACTGTATATACTGAGCCTAATTGAGAAGTAAAGTGCCAGCAAGAATCATCCTGTTGTTGGAGAGCTTGTCATGGACCCTCCCCTCTTCACCTGCTAGCCAGCTCCAGAACTGTTAACACTGGGCAAGAGATCTACTCTCTTTCCCTGCTATCTAGCCGGCACTTCCCAGCTTAGCAAAGAGCTGTAACACTTCAGAATCTGCCAGCTCTCCAGGAGCGACCTTGGCGCCCTCCTCTCTCTGCTACAGAGAGGGCGACAGGCAGCAGCAGACCTTTCCTGCTGGCGCTCTGCCCGCGGTGACAATGACAGAGACAACTACTGTTTGCATCCTATCTTCTGCCAAGCCAGAGACTTTGTGGGACTCAGCTGGAGGTGACAGATTTTAGATTTTTTTCTCTCTCCCTCTCTGTCTCTGTCTCTGTCTCTCTGTCTCTGTCTCTGTCTCTCTCTCTCTCTCTGTCTCTCTCTCTCTCTCTCTCTCTCTCTCTCTCTCTCTCTCTCTCTCTTTACATCCTAGTCACTGCCCTGCTCCTGGTCACCCTCTCCCACAATCCTTCCCCCCCACCTTCCTGCCCTTTTCCTCTGGGAGGGTGGGGCCACCCTGGATATCCCTTGACCCTGGCACCTTGGCACATCAAATCTTCATGAGGCTAGGCCCATCCTCTCCCTCTGAGGTGAGACAAGGCAGCTCAGCTAGAATATATCACACATATAGGCAACAGCTTTTGAAATAGTCCCTGGTCCAGATATATGGGACCCAGCAATTAGGAGCACTGACTGCTCTTTCATGGGTCCTGTGTTCAATACCCGGCAACCATGTGGTGATTCACAAACATATGTAATGGGATCTGATACCCTCTTTGGGTGTATCTGAAAACAGCTACAATATATATATCTTTTATCAACAATTAAGATGTGGACAAATTTTTGTTAAAAGCATGTTTACAAGAATTTTAATTCATGTAAAATTTCCTGGAGAAGACATGATAGATATTTTGAGTTGTATGCATGCTCCTAAGATTTTTTCTTCTTAATAAAGTGGTTGAATATTTTGACAGACACATGAAGCTAGAATCAGGAACACTTTGAATTAATGCTAAAATTAGGCATAGAATTTGACCAAGTTATCCATATGCTTCCTCTTAAGAATTATTACTAATGGCCATGTGCAGTTTGGTTGATGAATTATTCAGTTTGATATCAGTCTTACTCTGTTTGCCATGTACTTCTGAAACAAAGATTTCTTTGTAAGTGTTAAGAATATTTCTTTGGGCACCAAAAGAAATAATACTTGACATCCATAGTCTTCATACTTTTTACAACTGTTTAATAAAGTTTAAGTAAAATATATGGAAACTTTATAACTTTTCAATCATTTATCTTTTGCTTTGTCAAGATTTTGTATTTAGTTTGCTATAAGTCATATTTCATTTTAATTGTATATTATTTTAACTTTTGAGTATGGTACCTTTAAAATCATTGATGTTAGAGCTGGTGAAGTATATTTTAGAAAGCACTGGATTATAAAACAAAAACAATTACATATACACTAATCCAATATTCATAAATGAAATGTTCACGTTGATATTATTTTAGTCTTCTCATTTTGTTCACATCAAGTTTATGTATCTTTTTTGTATCATTTGAATATTTATGATATCTGATCTTATAAAAATTCTTGTTTCCATGACATTGCAAAGGACTTTCCAATTGTAATTTCTCCCCACCAATAAACATTTCTTGCCAACTTTAATACCACTTTCCAATTTAACTGAAGATTTTATGTTTCTTCACTTGAACAAATGTTATTTTTTCATGCTACCTGTACAACTGCTATTAAAATTAGTGAGGATCTGTAGTAAAGATCAATAGTAGTGAGCTACCCAGGAAATATTATCTATAAAAGGGAGCAATTCTAATGGTACTAATTATACACTTCCTGAAATATTGTAAAAAATACATTAAATTACACAATTCATGTTGTCACCTCAAATAAGTGGATGACAATATAGCTTTCTTGTCTCTCAATCCACGAAAAAAAATTTAGTCAATTGCTCTGAACTAATGAATGTGTCAATAATTTTCTCTATTTTAAAATCTCAATTTTATGTATCATACATTTTAAAACTGAGGTCTTCATACAAATTGAAACATACTGTAAAATATTTCTAAGACATTGACAATATACTTTTCAGTTTTTTAGAATATTGTAAAAGAAATAAGACAAAAATAAATTTTATACTAAATATTTAGCTTGTTGAGAGCATGAATCACATACTGTCTACAAGAAAGTATCATCTAATATGGAGATTGTGTCCAATTCATTTGTTTTTTTCCTCATGTCTTGTATAAAATGAAGGAAGTAGGATGGTTGAGGGTTGAATTGAATTATTGTGAGTTATAATGAAGAGTCAGTTTATCCCACAAGGAATTCTGTATCTGGGATAACTATTAATTGTTTAAATTTGAGGCATCCCCACCAACATTTATATTTCAATAGCAATCAATGTTCTGATGCAGACTCTTTTGGGGAAAATGACAGCTTTTATCAACCTGAAAAGTCTTCAGAGATGTTTTTAACTGAAGAAAGGCAGCTATCCATATTGCCATCAACTACAGCAATAAGGTTTTCTTGAGGTGATGTATCATAACTTATGTTACAACTTATTTAAATGACTGTTTCTTTATTTCCAGTATAACTTGGTAAACAGCAAGCATAATTTAGGAAATCAAATAGCTATTTTCTAAATATAAAGATATAATATTGTTATTATATAAATGGAATAAACTACATGAACACATACTATGTAGATGATAGTTATTGTATTTCTAGCAACTTTGTAAAGCTTTAAAATAGAAACATAAGAATGGAAAAGAAAAGAAACTGTCCTTATATATTTTAAATATATTATAACCAAGGACATATTAAAATAAATTTTACTATTTTATTAAACTTTTCACATAATAATTGTATTATTCAGTGTCTGAATAGGAAATAGACAATATGCTTAAACAGGAAAATAATGAGGGTTGAAGGGATCAAGTTTGACATAACTAAACAATATGAGGCTAGGACCAGCATTGGTATTACCATCTCTAAGATAGTCACTGTTAGGTTTTTTTTTGTTTTGTTTTGTTTTTTTCTTTTTGACAAGAACTTACTCTGTAACTCTCAAACATGGGTACTGGGATTCTAAACATGTGCAGACATCCAAGTTTTAATGTAATTATTACTTTACCTAGAAATAAAAATGGAGATGAAATCCTAAAAGAAGCTGATAGTATTCTTTAAAGAAGCAAAGACTATCAATACAAAGGAGATGGAAGAGGGAACCTGTTGAATAGCCTGCAAAACCGTAGTGTACTTTCATTCTTGGTTTTTGTTCAAGATTCCAATCCCTGAAAGCTACAGTCAGAGTACAAAAAAATTTATACAATGCATGCAGATTGATTTCTGGAGCCAGGAACAAGTTGGAGAAAAATATGGTATATTTGTAAAATTAATTTGTATAAATGTAAAATTTGTCATTGTAATTCACATCTTCACAGAGACCATAGTGCCCTTACACCATCACTAAACTAGTCTAGATAAACAAGATATATGTCTTCAGTTGTAGTCTTGGAAAGACTTAGAAGATCATAAAATACTTTCATGTCTAAAAATCAAAACAATTTTAAAACTCTAGTAATGTTTAGTCTCCCAGTATTCTATGAATATATAGAAGAGTTTTATAACACTGTGTGATGCTAAATGCGAATGAATTGTCAAAATGTATTTACTCTCTTCTCTGCTGAAGATTCATACATTGAATAGCAAACTCTTCCTAATAATTCACCTTCCAAAATATATTTAAATTTGTAAACAGTATTGTTTGTAAGCATTTTTAGTTTTAAAATATATTGGTAATAATTTCTATTGTAGTACTTAATAAATATCCTATAAAAACAAGATTTCCTTGGAAACATCAACACTTTGAGTTTCAAGAATTGCTGATGTGAAATATTCATCAAATTTGCTTATATAATTTTTAAAATATGCTAAAAAGTGATAAAGTATTTTACTTCCTTGAAAATTTTTGACGAATTACATAAAGACATTTATATGCTAGAGTAGACATTATTGCCAAATCCAAGACAGCATTGTATTAGTTTATTTATTTATTTATTTATTTATTTATATTATTCCTGTTTTGAGTGGATTTTAATACATGGACTTATTTTCAGAGCTACCTCTAGTTGGTCTACTTGTCCTGCTATAATACAATGCCTGAGTAATATATAAAAACAGATTTTTTCTTACAATTTTAGAGGACTGGAAATTTGTAATCAAGATATCAACATTTACTCTTATATGAGGGAGGACTTTGGCATCCAGAATGCTGCCTTATTTTGTTCTCTTAAGGTTGCAATACATATACTTCAGCTTCTCTCACTTTTATAATAGTGTTAGTTACACTTATGAAGATTTTATCCTTATGATTATGCCATTTCAGACATAATCACTGAAAACCCACAACAACTCTTGATACTGTTAAACTGATGATTAAATCTCAGCATAATTTTTTAATGGGACATTATTAAGATGAGAGTACTTCCTCAAGTATCCACAAATATAGCTCTTCCCATTATCTGCCATTTTACTAGTCATTAAATACCTTGCAAACTGTTAACACTCTAAAAGGCCTTTGCCTTACCTAGTGGTTAAGGACAGAGTAATAATTAACAGGCACAACAAATGGATTTGCTTACAGGAAAATATTCTATCTCTAGGATTTTAAATGATGATCCATCATCAAAATTGATAGAATGGAGTTTCAAGTCTCCAAAGACTCAACCTAAACTACAACTAAACAAAGATCAGCTGAGCTTCCTTAATGATTTCTCGCATTTTCAATGTGGTTTAACAGTATTGGGTAGCATTACTGGTACCATTTAAGTAGGTATATAATTATTTGTTTCTGTGAAATAAATAAATAAATAAATAAATAAATAAATAAATAACAGAAGCAACTTAAATGAGGAGAGTCTTCTGTTCCAGGGGTACAATCAATTGTTGCAGAGAATACAGCTGATGTAGCTCGTGTCTGGGGTAGTGGGGCATTGAGGAAGCAGCCAATCATAACATATAGCACACTGGAAGCAGAGAACTCAGAGCACAGCCTGTGCAAAGCTATACCTTAGATCAGTGGTTCTCGACCTTTCTAATTCTGCAGTACTTTAACATGGCTCCTCTTTTTGGGGTGACCCCAACCACAAAAATGTTTTTGTTGCTACTTTATAATTGCAATGTTGTGGTTGTTATGAGTTCAAATGTAAATATCTGTGCTTTCTAAAGGTCTTAGGCAACCCAAAAATTGTCAAAACCCACAGGTTGAGAACTGTTGCCTTAAAGCATAACACAAAGATATGATTGTGAAAGGCACACATGAGATCTGATTTACAGTTCTGAAGAAATGTACTTGGCATTGTGAATTAATCCCAATTAATAGTGCTGATGATAATGATGATGATGCCATTTATAACAATAATGATTAAGAAGAAGAAAAATTCCCAAGATGGCACTCTACTTAGCGCAGAAGGTACATGAGTGAGGGAGCACTTCACAAAGGATCCATAGCTACTCTTGCTCTGCAAATACTTAAAAGAATGACAAAAGTTTCATTTGAAAGATTCAAAGAGATCTGTGAAGAAAACAGCAGCAGAGCAAGGAAGGTTTTGTATTAGGCAATCATCACAGTAGAAGCCTCGACCACTTGAACCACTGGACAAAGAACTAACTAGATTTCAAAATATTTTGTTTTCAGATATTACTTGTTAGATCTTGTCAAAGGCTTTTTCAGCATCTAATGAAATAATCATGTGCTTTTGTTTCCTTTCAGTTTGTTTATATGGTCAGTTACATTGCTGGAATTTCATATATTGAACAACTCCTGCATCCTTGAGATGAAGTCTACTTAACCAGAGAGTAGATGGTTTTGATGTCTTCTTGAATTCTTTTTGCAAGTATTTTATTGAGAAGTTTTGTATCAAATTTCAGGAGGGAATTAATCTGAAATCCTCCTTCTTTGTTGAGTTTTTGTGTGGTTTAGGCATCAGGGTAACTGTGACCTCATACAATTGGTTTAGCTATGTCTCTTCTGTTTCTATTTTGTGGAATAATTTGAGGAGTATTGGTATTAGCTCTTCTTTGAAAGTCTGGTAGAATTCTTCACTAAAACCATGTGGATCTGGGCTTTTGGGGATTGGTAGACTTTTAATGACTGGTTTTATTTAGTTAGGAGTTATAGGTCTATTTAAAGCCTTTACCTATTCTTAATTTAACTTTTGGTAAGTGGAATCTATTTAAAAATCATTCATTTCATTTAGATGTTGCAATTTTTTATAATACAAGCTTTTGAAGTTAGACCTAATGATTCATTGAATTTCCTCAAGATCTATTGTTATGTCTCCTTTTTCATTTCTGATTTTGTTAATTTTATATTTTCTTTCTACCTTTTAGTTAGTTTGGCTAAGAGTTTGTCTATCTTGTTGATTTTATCAAGGAACCAGCTATTGGTTTAATTGATTCTTTTTACTGTTCTCTTTGTTTCTAAATTATTGATTTCAGCCATGAGTTTGACTATTTTCTAACACCTATTCTTCTTGCATGTGTTTGATTCTTTTGTATCTAGAACTTTCAGGTGTACATTTAAATTGCTGGTATGAGAACTTTACAATTTCTTTATGGTGGCACTTAGTGCTGTGAACTTCCCTCTTATCATTGTGTTCATTGTGTCCCATAAATTAGGGTATGTTTTGCCTTCATTAAATTCTACAAAGTCTTTAAGATCTTTCTTTCTTCCCTGACCTAATGATCATTGAGTAGTGTGTTGTTTAGTTTCTGTGATTATGTAGGCTTTCTGTTGTTTCTGTTGTTGAAATCCAGCTTTAGTACATGGTGGTATTATATGATATATGTAAGGGTCTATATCCAGAAGATGCTACATTGTACCACAATAACACTTATTCAAAAATTTTCATTGTTACTCTATTCATAATAACCAGAAATTACAAACAACTTAGATATCTCTTAACAGAAGAATGAATAAAGAAACTGTAATGCAGTACATTTACACAATAGGATATTAATCAGCAGTCAAAAATTATATCATGAAATTTTCAGGCAAATTGATGGAACTAGAAAAAATGCTGAATGAGGTAATTCAGGCACACACACACACACACACACACACACACACACACACACACATTATATGTTCACTTAAATGTGGATATTAACAATTGAATAAATGATAACTAACCTATAATCCATAGACCCCAAGAAGATAGGTATACAGAAAAGGAAAGACTAGAGGTGAGAGTGGGGGATACATGGATCTCCCAGAGACAAGGAAATACCATAGATCTTATGGTAAGGCGGGGAGGGATCAGAAATTAAATGGGAGGACCAGGTCAGAAAGGAGAGGAGAAATAGTGTTGATGGAAGGAATGTGAGGTGAGACAACTAGAACTGAAGGACACTGAGGAATGGTATGAAAAACCTAGTACAGTGGAAACTTCCTAAATATATGAAGGTGTTCCTAATGAAGTTTCTTGATAATGGAGTGACAGTGTTCCAACTGACCATATGTTTGTCACCAAACAATTCTTCCAATTCTGGGACTGGATAGCACTCAACTGGGTTGTTGGCTAAAGGGGAAACTTGAAAATCCCCTAATCAACCAGGTGTTACTATGGCAATGGATTACTTTCTGCAAACATGTGATCAGTTGCCAAAGCAACAATATTGTTGGATTTTAAATCCTCTACAAGGATTATCTCCCAAGACTGGAAAGACTTAGCAGCAGCTATACTCCTGCTATGTTTAGCCGCTCCAATATTTTTATCCTGAAGGAATTCTGGATTTTGTCAAAGATGTTTTCTTCATCTAATGAGATGACCAGATGATTCTATTTATATGAAGAAAAACATTTTCTAGTTTATATATGTTGGACCCTCCTTTCATTTCTAGGATGAAAACAACTTGGTCATAATGAAGGATCTTTTAAAATTACATTTGCAATTATATTTAAAAAATTAAATTAATATGTAATTACATCAATTTCTTCCGTCTTTTTTCTCCCCTCAACTCCTCCACATTCCCTCCCTCCAGCTCCTATTTTGCCTTCTCCTTCCATCTCAAAATGATAGCTACTTCTTCCTAATTATTATTGTTACATATAGGTAAGCAAAAACATATGAATGCTTGTACAAATGTGTAAATACTTGTAAGTTTGTTTCTGTTGTCTGTGAGTATATGGTTCCAGAGCTGATCAAATAGAATTGGACAACCAACTAGAATGTTTATCCTTAGAAAATCCTAACTCTCCCTCTGTTAATACACATCAGGTGCCTGCAGTTCCTGGTTAAAGAGCGTAATGCCATGAGATTTATTCCTTTACTTTTTATTAAACTTAGCATGTGTGCATCTATATTCAGTAAGGATATCAGTCTATAATTTTTTGTTTTGTCTTTATTTTGTTTTGATATCAGTGTAATACTGGTGTCATAAATGGTTTGGAAAGTGTAGATTTTAATCCAGCAACATGGCTACTCTGTCTGGAGTACAGATATGCCCTTAGCACATACCTTCTTTTAATCTCTCTGGCTGTTATAAAGACACACTCTTAGTACACATCTTTAATCCCAAACAATTATGGTAAACTTTGTAGAAAGACTCAACCATGTTCGAAAGTGATGTCTAACTGATAGGCAGACAAAATGATGAATCAGAGAAAGTTTTGACAGAATAGTATAAGACCAGTTCTCAAGAGGAGAGAGAGGAAAGGGAAGCTACTTTAGGGACAATGCAGAGAGAGGAAGGAGGCAGTATTACCATGTTGTGCAAAGACAGGTTGGAGAGAGAGAACAAGCTAGGCACAGGTGAAGACAGAACAAGTCAGAGAATAAAAAGTAGCCAAAAGATTAGCCAAAGTTGGTATGATGTCAATCAGAACAATTCAGGAGAAGCTGAAAGAAGACATCAATCATCTTGGAGAGGAGTTGGATCCAGAAAACCTGAGTTTAATCAGCCATCCTGAGTCAAGAAAGAGCTTAAAAGGGTGAAGTTATTCAGCAGTAAGTCTTAGAGGCTGAAAATGTTCTAGTCCTATATTAGATTGTAAGTATGAACGCTACAAGATTACACTGCTAGGCCTAGGTTAGCAGTCAGGGGCAGTAAGCCTCCAAGACAACAATTACATCAAGCAAGGGAAAGATACTTTTACAGAAAAAAAACATGCAAAACAGATTTTTACCCCACCAAATCATAAAACACAAACAGAACAAACAAACAAAAGAATGGTTTGAGGCAAAACTCTACTTTGTTCTTAATAACAGTTAAGAAGTTGAACCTATATATCCATCAGTGTCTTGAACTGTATTTTAAGAGGAGAAACTTGATAAGAGAAAACATTATATTTGATTCAGAATCACACAGTAGAACAATGAAATGAGCAAGGATACTAAAAAATAAAAACATTAATCTCAACAACAAGTGATAACATAAAAAAAAAGAAAAGTTAGTCATGAAAATGAAGGAGTAAAACAGATACTGGAATTATTTTGCAAGCAATTATTTATATTTTATACAAATGCTTCACAAAGCAAACACAAATCTTCTTGAAAAAAGTAAAATATGTAAAAAAAAACTTTAACAAAGGAATGATATTAAAATATGGAAATTGCAGAATTTAAAACAATCTTAGTGTGTGGGCTAAATCATCAAGGCATGATAACAGAAAACAGAATGAATAACCATGAGCAAAAGCTATTAAAACTTAGTGAACTTTTAAAAAGCCTAAGAAAACATTAACCAGGCCTGCAAAACAAGAAAAAAAAAATAGACTGCATTTGTACCATCAGAGAAAAAGAATGGGAAAGTAGGAGAAAATAATTTGTACTGTTTTTATTTATGCTTGTGCTTATGCTTTTTTGTTATTTGCTTTCTATTCAAGCAAACTATTCTCTCTATTGAGAGAATTCAAGTGACTCTGTATACTTGTGAATTTGTCTATTTATCTTTTCAGCTTTTGTTTCATGTTTTATGAGACTGCTTTTTGTAGTTTAAACCTTTAACACTATTGAAAATTTTCTGTTGGGTTGATATTTTTATATTTATTTACTGTCTTTTTTCTTTCACAGGAAGTATTTTTAATCTTAAACTTCATTAGGTATTAGTATATCTAATGTGTTTTTAAACTGATGTCCAGTGGCATATTTTATTATTTTAGTTTAACTGTGGGTTATATTAGAAAAAGTACTTGTAAATATTATATAATCATAACATCACTTTATATTTTTATTATTGTGCTTTTGTTCACACTTAAATTAATAATTGCAATATTTATTCTATTGGATTTAAATAATGATTTATATTTTTATCTGGCTTTAGTTTTATATATTATTAAATGTTCCCTTTGGTTAAATTCTATTTAATTTATTCTTGTCTGGTCTTAATCATGTTTTGTTAGAATTTTATTTATTTTGTAGTGATTTCTACAGAGTTAAATACTACATACAGTATACTGTGTTTTGCAATCTTAAGTCAAACAGAAAGATCACATTTTCACTTATAGTTCTATAGCCTAGCTGTCTTTTAAATACAATAGAGGACTGAGCTCAGTTTATGATGTGACAATTTATGAGTTTTTGGACATTGCGATAGCTTAAAAGAAGTATATATTTGGTAAAAGCTATGCTTGAATTTTGACTTTTTTTAGACTAGTGTTATTCAGTATGATATTCTGTGATTCTTCTATCAGTTAATTATACAATGATGAAGGTAAACACTGTGTGGCTAAGGAGTGACATTTGATACTCTAAGTGTACTAAATGTACTTTTGAATTCTTGTGTGCTTATTGTAAAATACATTGGCTCTTTTTATTTGTTTGTTTCTGTGTTTAAGGCCCAGTGTTCTTTTATTTAACACAAAAATATATTCCTCATTGGATACAAGCAAATTACAAATAACAAATGCAAATATACACTCTGTAATCTGTCAGTTGTTCAAGGCTGGATTCCAGTCTTAGCAACAGTATACAATGGCCAGAGTAGAAAGCAGAAGCATGTACATTGCCACAACCAATAGGGATAGCTAGTAGCTGTGCACAAACCTTAATGATCACCTATCAAATTTATTTAAAGATCATAAACAAAAGCAATGATACACATGAAGCTCAGGAAGAAGGAAGATCAAAGTGTGGATGTTTCAGTCCTTCTTAGAAGGGGCAGAAAACATTCACAGGAGAAAATATTGAGACAAAGTGTGGAGCAGAGACTGAAGGAAAGGCCTTCCATAAGCTGCACCAACTGGGGATCCATCCCATATACAGACACCAAACCCAGACACGATTGTGGATGCCAAGAAGTGCTTGCTGATAAGAGCCTGGTATAGCTGTCCCCTGAGAGGCTTTGCCAGAGCCTGACAAATACAGAGACAGATGCTTGCAGCCAACCATTAGACTGAGAGTGAGGTCCCTGTTGGAGAAGTTAGAGAAAGGACTGAAGGAGCTGAGGGGGTTTGCAAACATGAAGGAAGAACAACAGTATCATCCAACCAGACCCCCCTAGGGCTCCCAGGGACTAAACTACTAACCAAAGAGAACACATGGAGGAACCCATGACTCCAGCTGCATATGTAGCAGAGAATGGACTTGTAGGGCATCAATGGGAGGAGAGGCCCTTGGTCCTGGGAAGGCTCGATGCCCCATTGTAGGGGAATGCCAGGGCATGGAGGCAGGAGTAGGTAGGAGGGTGGGTGAACACCCTCATAGAAACAGGGAAGGGGATAGGAAAGGGAGTTTCCAGAGGGGAAACTGAGAAAAAAGTTAACATTTAAAATGTAAATACATAGAATAAATAAATAAATAAATAAATAATAAACAAAACACTGCACTGACAGTGTAAGCAATAATTTACTGACTTTTTATTGGTTATTTTATTTATTTACATTTCAAATTTTATCAACATTCCTGATTTTCCCTCTGCAAAATCCCTATCCTATCCCCTCTCCCCCTGCTTCTATGAGGGTGCTCCCCCATCCACATACCTACTCCGGCCTTACCACCATAGCATTCAGGAACATCTGTAGCTTCATGTTTACATATTCTTAGTAATAGGTCAAATGATATTATGATGTTTTTATTGTTCTAGGGTTGGAACTGGATGTTAACCAAATAATATGTCACTGAGCTATATCTCTAGGTATATCTTTTATATAATTTTAAAATGTGAAAATTGAGGTTTATATGAATGAGCCTAATATTTAGCTTCATATTTACCCTATCTTCACCAATATTTTCTATTTCAAATATTCCAAGACTTCTCATGTTGTTATGTTGTTCTCATGTTCTCATGTTCCTTTGTTGCTAGAAATTTAGCTATTGTTTAAGAGTGTCTTAGTTAGTGATGAATCTATTAACTTTCCTTTGAGGATGTTTTATTTTCATTTCTGACAATTTAATATTGGATACAGAGCAACCTATAAATATATATATATATATATATATATATATATATATATATATATATATATAAAACATGTGCATATACTATACATTACAAGAGTGAACTGAGACTTTGAATGAAATGAAAATTGATAATCATCTCATTAATTTAGGAAAATTATTTTGAGTTATAAAATGGTCTGAATGCTATCACAGAACACTTTAAAACTGGAAGAGGAAATCAGAAAATAATATAAAATTTAGTAGCTGGAGAAAAACATGGACTATTTCTGGTTTTAAAGATGGAGGAAGGCATCAAACTAACAAATGTGAATAGAAGAAAGAAATGAAAAAGTGAGTATTTCTGTCCCAAACTTTGTCTCCTTCTAAGGACCAAAGTGCTCACACTGGTTGTTTCACCTGGGTATCCATCCCATGTACAGTCACCAAATGTAGATACTGATGTGGAGGCCAGGAAGAATTACTAATTATACAACAGCATTAAAAATAAAACACAACAAATTATATGTGAAAACAGAAAGCAGGATAAAAATGAATAGTCTAAATCAGTAATCTAATTTCTTATACAAAGATCTAGAAAAGCAACAAGTAAATAAATTGTGGGTGATACAAAATAAGTAAAAAAAATTAGTCAAAGAAAATTGAATAAAAGTAACAAATAATGAAGAAAGTTGATTTTAAAACTATCATTTGAATTTAGAAACAATAAAAAAGATATCAATATTATGAAAATGAAAAACAATGCCACAAATGTTGCAAATGATACATATAAGAAAATACTAAAAGACTGCCACACTATTATTCAATAAATTGGCATTGAAGAAGAAGCAGACCAATTTCTTATACCCTGGAATGATAAAAATTCAACTAAAATGATTTTAATAGTTCTGGAATCAACAAAGAACTGAATTTTTAATTAGAATGTTCCTCAAAAGAATCAGACAAAGTAGCTTGCCTCCGGCCAGCAATTCTATCATACAAGAGGCTGGTTCCCAGAAGTTTGAAGCTAAGCTAGTTTGCACTGCACAGTAAGTTCCAGACCATCAAGTGCTATAGCAACATGCTGTCTCAACAAATCCCCTACTCCTGGGCATATATACCCAGAAGATGCTCCAACATATAACAAGGACATATGCACCACTATGTTCATAGCAGCCTTATTTATAATAGCCAGAAGCTGGAAAGAACCCAGATGTCCTTCAACAGAGGAGTGGATACAAAAAATGTACATTTACACAATGGAGTACTACTCAGTTATTAAAAATAACGAATTCTAGAAATTCTTAGGTAAATGGATAGAACTAGAAATTATCATCCTGAGTGAGTTAACCCAATCACAAAAGAACACACATGGTATTTACTCACTGTTAAGCAGATGTTAGCCCAAAAGCTTGGAAAAGCCAAGACTCAACTCACAGACCACATGAAGCTCATGAAGAAGGAAGACCGAGTATGGACGCCTTGGTCCTACTTAGAAGGAGTAACAAAAATACTCAAGGGAGGAAATATGGAAACAAAGTGTGGGACAGAAACTGAAGGTGGGGCCATCTGGAGACGATTCCACCTGAGTATCCATCCCATGTACAGTCACTAAAAGTAGACACTGATGTGGATGTCAGAAAGTGCATGCTGACAAGAGCCTTATATAGCTGTTTCCTTAGATGTCTGCCAGAATCTGACATATTCAGAGGCCAATGCTTACAGCTAACCACTGATCTGATTAAGGGTTTCCCAATTGAGAAGTTAGAGAGAAGACTGAAGGAGCAGAAAGGCCCCATGAGGAGAGCAACAATACCAACCAACCAGAGCTCCCTAGGGTCTAAATCACCAGCCTGGGAGCACATAGGGAGGGACCCATGACTCCATCTGTACATGAAAGGGAGAATGGCCTCGTTGGGCATAGGTAGGAGAGGAGATTCTTGGTCCCATGAAAGATGAACACCTAGTGGGGGGGGGGAATTCGAGGGTAGGGAGGTGGGAGTTGGGGGGTAAGTGGGGGCATATCCTCATAGAATTATGAGGAGGGGGGTTGAGATAGGAGGTTCCTGAGTGGTGGAGGGAAGGGGGTAAGGGGATAAAATTTGAAATGTAAATATAATATCCAATGAAAGGAAATTAAAAAAAAAAACAAGATAGAACACAACAGGACACAAATTCAAAACCAAGAAAAAAAGAAGGAAGGAGGAAATCTATAGATCCAGATGAATAAAAGAATATTTTTCAGAATATCTAAGGAGGATAAAGGCAATATATGTAAGAGATAATTACTCCAACATTTATCAAAACATCCTTCAGAAAACTGTGTAAGAATAACTACTTTGTAGCTCAGTTCATGAGACAAGTTGTACGCTGGTCCTCAAATCAGAGAACTATCAGACAGCAAGCAAGAAAATGTTCAAAACAAGTAGGAGGAAAGAAGAAAAACTGAAGGCCCATGTATCAATAACTTTGATAATCAAAGAATCAAAATTTCCCTACTAAAGTGTTAGTAAATTTAATTGGGCTATATAAATTATATACTTATACTAATAAGCAATAATCAGTATGAACAAAATTTACTCCCTTTAGTTAAGTAACACTGACTTCTGAAATACATATTCAGTATATTAGTGACATTAAATGAAAAGTCATAAGATTATATCAACTGATGCAGAAAAACAATTTGATAAAAATCCAATACCTCTGTTGTTACAAGTCATCAGCCAATTAATGAGAGACATTCTTCATTTTTCACACACAGTGTTGTATAAATCTCAGAACTACCAATTATGTAATAAAGCACTCTTATAATCAAAAAGTCTCAACAGGTCTTCGGATACATCTTTCCTAATTTTTTAAAATATGTATTTTTTATTTTTAGAATTCCTCTTCTCATACTAAGGATCCTGTGATTACCTTTGTTGACTTAGATAATTTTGGATGATTAGTAGAAACAGGAAGTCTCAATGTTAGAATTCTGCTGCACCATTTACCACTTTATTACTATATTCACTAAACATTGATGGAATGGGAGATATATGTTCACACTGTGCTACATGAAAAGTACAACAAGGTAAAGAGAAGATAGTACCTATCCTCAAAAATTGTGTTGAATACCAAGAAGTAAAAACAAATGAATAGATAAATAAAAAAAAATAGCAGTGATTTTTAGCAAAACAGATGATTAGCATTTAAGAACACTTATTACTCTTATAGCGAACTATGGTCTCATTACCAGCATGTGCATAGTTGTCTCACAATCATCTATAAGTTCATATTAAAGGTATATTAAAATTACTTATGGTATCTCTAGGCATTGACATGTAGCATACATTCACATCCACATACACACATGCAAATGTACCCATACACGTGAACATAAATAATAAAAAGAAAAGTAAGATTGTATTAATTTTTTTGTGGCTTAGAAGTGAGACATATAAAAGGCAAGAGGCAGACAGAAGACAGAGCATTAGACAGTAGGCACTTAAGACTCGAGACAGGCAACTAGGATTAGACACTTGTACTTGGATGACACTCGAGACTAGAACTTGGAACTTGGAACTTGGAGGCACTAGAGACTAGAAACTAGGGACTAGGAACTCAAGACTTGGGACTTGGATTAGGAAGAGAGATTGAAGAATAAATGGGATTGAATCACACTCTGTCTGGTCTCCATTCTTTGTGTCAGTCCTCACTCTCTCTCTCTTGCTGAACCTCGACCCAAGGACCAGAGCAGCTTGGGGCAGTAAGGGTTCTAACAACTTAGCCCCCAATGCTTTTGGCAGTGCTGGTTCCAACATTGACAGAGCAGTCCCCGACATTTTGGTCCCCAAAACTGGGGTAGCTTGGGTCTCAACATTTTTGGCGCCCAATGTGGGGCATAGAGTGGCTCTGAACATACACTGAATCTAAATGGAAGGAATTGCTAGATTTAGCAATTCTTTTGTACAAAGGTCTTTAGGGTCAGTTTTTAACAGCTGGAGAAAATTAGAAGATTCTCCAAAATATATGGCTTTACAGGGGAAGTTTTTATGGTATTCAACTTTCTAAACTCAGTGAAAATTTTTATTTTATTCCTAATCTGAAATATGTAAGTTGAACATGTGTGGTATTGTATAATCTATAATTTCCAAAGAAAAAAGAAAGCCTCAGAAGTTATTTGAAACAGATTTCATTTTTCTCCCTTTCTCCTTTATCTTCTTTCTTCTATTAATTGTTGAATAAAGCAAGGAAATCAAGGGTAGAAAGCAGTTTACTCATTTAAAAATTTTTGTTTAGTCATGTTTCTAAAATGAAATGGAACAACTTTGGCTCACCTAAAAGAAAGAAGGAAAGAAAGAAAGAAAGAAAGAAAGAAAGAAAGAAAGAAAAAGAAAGAGAAAGAGAGGAAGTAAGAAGGAAGAAAGAAGTAAAGAAAATTAATTCTCTGTTCTTAATTCCTTTGGTTGAGAATTCTGAGATCAATTTACTGGTATATTTGACACTGCTTCCTAAATGAAATTTTATTTCTATAACTTAACATGACAAAATATCCCACATATAATTGGGGCTTTTTTACTATTCAGTAGCAGACATTGAACACAGGGCTTGTTCACTCTACCACCATGATATATAACAAAGCTCTTTAAAACATTTATCCTTTTTGAGACAATGTCTCACTAATATGTCCATGTGGGGCTTGACCTATTACTGTAGCCTAAACAGATCTTGAATTTGCTATCCACCAGCCTCAGATTCCCAAGTAGATGAGATGAGAGGCTCTAGTCACTAGGCCTGGTACTTTGCCATTAAAACTATCCATGATGTGTCAATCCTCATAGCATCATTATGCTGAAGGTCTCTAGCCTCTAAATATCACATTCTAACATAGGCTTCAATACCTAAGTTATAAGATAAACAAATATTCTGCAATATTAAATTACATAATTTGAGTGCATTTTTTTCTGTTTGCCCTCACTTTATTTCTCAGAACCAGAAACCCATAAAATCACCTCTCCCTTTTAAAAACATCTTCCTCTGCCAGATTCTCAGATTCATGCCTAACTTAACAAAATATTTTATTTCAACATATGTGTTATTTTTCCTATTTTACTGAAAAACTGGAAATTTCTATCTACTGTATGATACAGGTGAGAGTTTTTCTCTCTGCTTTTACCTGTGTTTTTTAGTGAAACATTAATTAAACTCACAAAATTTGAAAGGATAAGCATAGTCCACTTCTCATTTCTAAGTTTCAGAGATAAATGTCTATTTTCTACTCTGACTTCCAATTTAATATCTAATTTTATGTCAAGAAAATGCTCATCATCCAAGATTAAACTTCTCATTCATGTTTCCCTCCAGGTATTTTTTTTACCAGTTTCTTAGTAATGAAAGCTATGAGAATATTCCTTACAAATCTCTAATTACAAGAATTGTAATAAGCTATGTTTTCAGCTGTTGAATGCTGATATCCATTTATATATTTACTCAGAAAATAGGTTTCCCAACAACTGCTTCCAATAAATGAGTGAGTGAATTAGGGACATGCATACTCATGGGGAACACTGGAATCTTCAGATTGACAACTCTTATATGACCCTTCCTAGATTGTATATCTGATATACTTTGACTCATATTTTCTTTTCTTCTTTCTCTGCCCTACTCGTGGATAAATATGCACCATTATGTACTGGTTTTCTCAAACTTCCCTGGTTCCCTCATTATCTTATTTCTGATTTTAATGGAATCACTTTGAGTTTGTCAAACTTTAGGATAATATTGACTGTAGATTTGTTAACTATAATCTTTGTTATGTCACACTTTTTTATGGAGTACAGGTTTTAAAAATATTCCTTATAATATTCTGAATTTTTTGTATCTTTTATAATGTAATTATATGTTATTTCTCCTGAGACAGGATCTCCCCCTGTAGCCTTAATAAGTTCACATGGTTGTATGCTTTCATATGACTTTTTCATGAATCCTATATATAGGCTTCCTCTTCAGTTAACTGTCAGTCTTTTTTGATGTACTGAAACATTTAGACTTTATTGGGCTACATTTGCCAACTATTTGCCTCATTACATATAGTGTTTCATGTGTAGAGCTTTGAATCTTTAGATATGTTTAGATTACATATAGAAGTCAGGAAACAAGTTAGTGACCTGTGTGGAATATTAAAAGAGGATTAATAGAATTGAAGATATATGAAATGAGAAAGAAGAATAATGGAGCAAGAATGGTTAATCAAACTGGAAAGTGAGATGTCACATTAGAAAAGAGAGTATCAGCAGGGGTAACTAACACTAAGGAGCTTTGAAAGAACTGTATCAGAAACTATTATTCTATAAGCTTCACACAATATGTACATATATATATATATATATATGTATATATGTACAAGAAGAGTTTAACATAAGTTACCCTGTAATGGGGGACCAATGCCTTCCCCCAGACACTACTTCGTATCAAATAAATATCTCAGTTCAAGTATAGATTATCCTTTTTTCAATTGTTGCATAGTGGATCCCAGAAAACATTGCAGGCTATAGTCATCTCTCTATTGTTTCAGAAGTTGATAGAAAGACTTTAATTTTTTAAGACACCATATACTTGAATAATAGTACCTGGTGAATCAATCTGGTTTCAGGCTTGAGAGTTTTATCTCCATTGAATAGTTTTTAATTTGTTGGAATTATCTATGTATGCTACTAGTGTTAGGAGAAAGAATATTCAATATTCTTACCAAGCTGCAATGGTAACTGCCTTTAAAAATATTCCTACCAGTACAATAGTGGCTCAATTGTTATGGAACTAATCAACACATTCTGATTGAATTTAAGATCTACTCTAGAAGACAGGCTACTTCTTGTCATCATTAAGTAGGCTACAATACTGAAGATGATTATATAAAGGGCTCTAGTACAGAACCTATTAGTATGTATCTGATAAGGTAAATGGACACAGAATTAAACTGCTTCCTAAATACTTACTTTTGTGTTCATAGATTGGTACATTTCTAAACCTCATAAAAGAAGCTTCTTTTTGTAGTGGATAGGAATGAATGTAGAGATGTACAACTGGTCAATGCTCAAAGAATAAAATATTGCAGGTTGTTCAGTAAAAAATGGAACATTTGAATCATATACCTTCTTTTACCAAGGCTCAAGAAACACTGTAGAAGAGAAGGCTGGAAATATTATAAGAGCTATAGGTAATTAATGACTACAGAAAAACAGTTTTCTAGACCTAACAGGGCAATTGTACCCATGGAATCTTAACAATTGTGAATGCATGTATGAGACCTGTATAAGACCAAGATAGTCACAATTCCAGCATAGATGAGAGAGGCTGGCATAAGTCCTACTTCTAGCTGAGGAGCTATTGGCAGTTGGGAGATGCTAAGTGTTGGTCAGTAAAGTTTGTTTTTTCAGGGAAGGCAGACCTGAAAGACTATCCATACTCCAGTAGATGGCCCTACATTATGCATATACTGGCAAGTCTAGGGAAATTTTAGTTTAAAACATTATATAGCACATAAAGTTGGGAAAGAACATGCTGTAGAGGAAAGGGAGCACATTGGTTGTGAGGAAATTGAAGTGAATTTGTTCAAAACACATTATATGCCCATAAAAAATACTCAATAAAAAATCCAAAATTCTAAAATTTATTAAAATTTATCAAGTAAAAGACATTTTATACTATAAAAAGATAGAAATACTTGTCATTGTTAAGAGTATTAAAATACAGGAGCAGTATTATTTACTATATTTATATTTAAATGTCCAGCCTGAACAGGCAGAGTTTGAGTGTGTTTTGACAAATAATTGTAAATTAACATAATGTTAACCAAGTAGCAACCTTGATTGTTGATTCTTTGTTAAACATAGTGTCGTTACTATGGCTTAATTAAAAGACCTTTGATGTATTACATGTTATCATTCTTTTAGTACATGTGTTCATTTTTATTCTAAATAGACTATCAGAATTCATACATATTCATAAGAGATAGTTTATATTAGTTTGCAATTTTAAGTGGTGACTATATTAACTTTGCTTTCTTCTGAATAGATTTATTATGTATTGACCCACTGACTGGGTCAATCCATGAAACATTACATTGATCTATTCCATTGCTAATATCATGTCAATTGGACAGAATCAAGAGAAAGTGACTAACACAATAAAGTTCTCATTAAGACACAAGTACTCCAATGTGTGGAAAATAAATCTTATTAAGTTTCAGGGCTCTGAAATTTCTGGGGATTTTTATAATTCCAGAAGCTAATAGTAGTTAGTGATATCCCTTCTAAAGTAAAAAACACATTGTTGCATCCAGTTTTGACTGATTCATTACAAAGAAGGATGAATGCATATACTCTGGCAGAATCTTTGATGTCTACAGGCCTAGAATTATACACCTAATAATACTGTTTCAGCTTCCATACCTGTTGAACTAGAAGTCTGAAAGTTTTGGTTGAGGCCTAAGATGAAGTAAAAGCTTGGGCAAAGGTCAAGATAACAAGGCAGTTTATCCTTGTCACTTGAATTGCACAACTGAATAAACGCCAGAGTATTGGATATCTCCCTATTGGGAAAGTATGTACTTTTGAGACAACATTTTACTAAGTTCTTCAAACTAGTCTTCAGTGATCTCTGTAGTCTACAGAGACTTTGAACTTGCAATTCCCCTGCTTTAGACTTCTTTTTATTTTCTTTTTTCCTTTTTTTATTGGATATTTTATTTACATTTCAGATGCCATCCCCTTTCCCCATTTCCCCTCCCTAGAAAACCCCTATCCCATGTTCCCTTTTCTTTTCTGCTTTTATACTGTTTTTAAATGTTAATCAAAGCTTTATAAGTTTTGTAATGCTCAGTCAGAAGTGTAACCCAATATCCAACCCAGATATATCAACTATCTTTGACTGGTGGAGACACGTGAACATCTGCCTCCATGTCCCCCTTCTCTCTTTCTCTCTCTTTCTCTTTCTCTCTCTCATCTTCTAGCTTCCCCTCTCCTTTTTCTACTCTCCTTACTACTTCTCTTCCTCTCCGTACTCCTCCCACCTTAGCTCCTCCTACATATCACCCTTCCTGTTAAAATAAAACTTTTCTCTCAAAATACAACTAAAGCATAATTATGCCTATTTGTACCAGTGAGGTAGAAGATAGTCCTAATACCCAGTCCATCATTTTGTTGGCTAACCAGAACCTTTGTCATCTCGCTTAACTAAAACAGTTAGTTCTGAACCTGGATTTTTTTCTTGGATTCAGAATGAATGTCAGCTGAAAAACATCCACTCAAATCTTTTCTTTCAAAGTAGATTAGCTATGAGACTATAAGTTATCAACGCCGTCAGAAATCCAGAATGACTGAGTTAACTGAAGTTATGGGAAGCACAAAGGCATAACTTCTAAAACTTAGACAATTTATAGAGACTGCTGAACACCTGGACAGTCCCTATACTTCAGAACGTTGGAGTATCAAATCTTCAGCCTTCTGGCCCAGGATCATCTGACATACCTTAGTGATGCAGAATTTTTAAGGGCTGATTACTCTGTCTAGGCAGATATAATCAGTCGACTATTCTGCAAGTGTGTCCTTTTCTGGACAGTAATTTGTCTGTAGATGAAAAGAGGCAATTCTTGCCTGATGGCTGTCTCACCACAATTGGAATAACTCCAAAGATGCTCAATTTCTTCTTAGAATCCAAGACAAGAAGCTGTCAGGAACAGAGAGGTCTCTAATAAAATAACCATGCCCCTTCCACCCCTCGCCCTGACCAGTGTAGCAGGAGCAGACACCCAGATGCTCTGCTCTGCCTGTGGAAAAATGCGCCCTGAGATGCCCAAGCCAGGCCACTGCTCTCAGAACAGCAGGTAAGATCAGTAGACCACCGCCCTACGCCCTAGAGGCACAACTGGTGGCAGGAAGCCCCCAGGGCACACCTGGCACCCAAGCCCTGCCCCTGCGGAAAACCACGCCCCTTCCACCCCTTGCCCTAATCAAGGTAGCTGGAACAGACACCCTGCTGTACTGCTCCTCCTTGGAAAAACGCGTCCCAAGACATCCAAGCGGGGCCACTGCTCTCAGAACTGCAGAGTTGCAGCCTAGAGGAGCCACTGATCTCAGAGCAGCAGACACCATATCCTGAGATATCCTAAAGGAGAGACTACACTCAGAGCATCAAACACCTAGCTGGCCTACTACCATGGAGTCACCATATCCTGAGATATCCTAGAGGAGCCACTGTACCCAGAACAGCTGGAGCTCAGGATGACAGACACATCCAGACCCTGAGGAGTTCTGACACAACCAAGATAACTGGAAACGCAGACTAAAGTCAGAACCAGTGAGTGCAGGTAGCACTAGAACCTACCAAATGGCGAAAGACAAGTGTAAGAATGTAAACAACAGAAACCAAAGTTACTTGGCATCACCAGAACCCAGTTCTCCCACCATAGCAAGTCCTGAACACCACATCACACCAGAAAAGCAGGATTCAGAATTAAAATCACTTCTCATGATGATGATAGAGGACTTTAAAAAGGACATAAACAACACCCTCAAAGAATTTGAAGAGAACACATGTAAACAGGTAGAAGCCCTTAAAGAAATGCAGGAAAACACAACCAAACAGGGAAAGGATTTACACAAAACCATCCAGGATCTAAAAATGGAAGTAGAAACAATAAAGGAATCTCAAAGGGATATTACTCTGGAGGTATAAAACCTGCTTTAGCCTTCTAAATAGCTACTATTATAGTTTTGTGTCATAAGACCAAACTTATAATTTGAATTTGAAATTTGTTATATAGGTTCATAACTAAAGTGACTAATCTCCAACACATGGTTCTATGCTCTAGCCTGTGGAGCTTTTAGTAGATAGAACCTAGCTTGTGGAAGTTATTCACTAAGGATAGACTGATAATAGCTATTCATTCAGTCTATGGGTTCTGCCTTGTTCTCTTTTCTCTTCTGCCTTGTTCTCTTGTCTCCACATGAGTAAACATCAACTAATTCTTCTGCCACCATAGATTGATTCATTTCTACTTACAAGCAAGCACTCATTGCAATAATGGACTGGAACCATTCTGAAACTGTAAGACATAATATTCCCTTTCTTCAATTGTATCTGTCATGTATTTTATACCACTGATGAAAAAAGAAAATAATATATGATTTTCATTCTCTTAAGTTCAACAGATTATATAATTGGAGACACTTAGAACTACTCCATTATAAAATGAAACTGAACATTTTGAATTAAAACAAAGCAAAACCAAATATGCAAATTGCTTGGAAAAGTATCCTGTAGCTCTTTATAAACTTGGTGGCCCTTGTTTGGATTATAGTATATAAACATTCAATTTTCCCCATTTTCTTGCTAGTTAGAGTTTGTATGTGATTAAACATGTTCAACATTTTTCACATATTTATTGGTCATTTATGTTTTATACATTGAGAATTTTTAAATTTTTGGTTAGATTTTGTTTGAGCTTTTTAAGTTTTTAATTTGTGCATATTAATACTCTATCAGGCTTATAAGTGACATAAATTTTATCTTATTCTCTGTGTTTGTTTTTTCTTGATTTCCTTCACTGTGCAAAATATTTTAATTTTATGCAGTCTCACAGGACAATACCTTGAATTATTTCCTGATCCATTGGAGGGTGGTATTTTCCCCACAATTTTCCTACTTCTTGATTTTTTTCTTATATCTTCTTCTATCATCTATAGAAGTTTAGATGTTATGTTGAAGTCTGTGATCAATTTTAATTGTTTTTGTACACAGAGAGAAAAGATCTAGTTTCATTCTTCCATTTGTAGGAATTTCCAACATTATTTGTTAAGAAGGTGTTTTTATCAGTGGGTGTTTCAAGTTTCTCTCTTGAAAACCAAATGGGCACACCAGCATTCACTTATTCCTGCTTCTTTTATTCCTTTCTCTGGTCCACATATATGTATTTGTCTATCAAATATGCATAGCATGTTGTGAAATAATGGTGTGTAATGCCTCTAACATTTCACCTTTTGCTTGTGATTACATTTTTGAATTTTGAGTTTTAAGATTGTGTTTTTATTGCAGTCAAAAGATCAAAAGAATTTGGTCAAAGATTCATCAAATCAGTACATTACTTTAGCCAATCCTTGCATTGTACTGATAATACTATTCTGATAATCTGAATTTATTGACAATATATTTATATTTCAGTAGTATATTGTCTAATACCTATGAATTTGTATAATTTATGTAGAGTTTTGTGGAATTTCTCCTATCACTCATTAATTTTTAGTGAGCTTGAACATTTTTATGGGTTTTAAATTTTAGCTGTTTAGCTTTTCAAATAGCATATAAAGCAAAACATTTTAAAACAAAAGTTGTTTTCTATATTCTACTTCTCCTTTCTCCCTGCTTTGTGCCTTTCCACCCATGTAACCTCCTTTCCACTCTCATATTCTAGGTGTTCTGTTGCTTTCCCCACTCTCAATAACCACTTTTACCTTTTATGGCACCCATTTTAGTTTGACAGCCTATACCACACATTCTCCCACATGGACACGTATAATTAATAAAAGCTAGGGCTCACATATGCAGGAGGAATGTGAAAGAACTGAGAGCTTTGGACTAAAGAAGCCCGGTGTGTTGTAAGCATAGCTTAAGTTGCTATTGTGATGGGAGTCAGGATGGCCAAAATGCTAGGTAAAGTGTAGACAATGATAGAGTGAATCATGAGCTTTTATAAGGTAATGAGATCTCCATTGGGAATTCATCTAAAGGCTCTTCTTGTTGCATTCTGATAAAGAATCTGACTGCATTCTACTGTGTAATGAAAATTTGACTGAGAATGAAATAAAAAGTAATACAGTAAGATACTTGGTAGACAAAAATTTAAGACACTATAATATACAAGCTGTAGTGTTCATTGCTCATAGTCACTCTGTCATGAGATAAAACATCAGAAAGATACAAAAATATTAGGTAGTAAAAAAGAGACCAATTTGGGTTTTAAGTCACAGATAAGGAGAAAACAGATATGATCATTGTTAAATTAGAACCATTAAAAATAGAGTTCTATACTTGTACAAAGAAAAAGGTGTCCTGAGGGAAAGACTTGAAACTCTAGTTTATAAAACTGCAAATTTCTTTGAAAAGAGAGAGTCTGAATTGAAAATACTGTTATTGGAAATTCCCACTCAAAACCACCCATCTAGAAAAAAATACTTTCAGCTTCAGCCACAATGGTTTGCAAAGACCAATGGAGTTGTTGTTGAAGGAGGTCAAACTATATTTAAGTTGAAAGAAAATCTTGGCCATGTGAGTTCACCTCAAGGTTCTTAGAAAACCACTTAGTCTTTACAATGCATGACAGAGTTAAATTTCTTCCACTGATGCCCTGACATACTAATGTGTGAAGATGTGAAAGTGAGACAAAAGTTTAAGTGAAGACCCAAGGATATTATAGAAGCTATTACTGAAGGATATCCACTAGTTATGATACAGGTAGTGATGCTGTTGGCACCAGAAATAGAGGGATAGAGTCACTCCAGATTTATGGAATCTAGATAATGCCATCAGAACCCTAAATGCTAGACATGGAGATGCAGTAGTTGCTGTTTCCATTCCTAAGTTTTGATCCATTTATTTTTATTTTTTGCAACAATGTTTCTCTGTGTAGCCTTGGCTATCCTGGAATTCTCTCTATATTCCAGGTTGGCCTCAAACTCATAGCATGCACTACCCTCAACTGGCATTTTATTCCTTTTGGACCAAAACTTTCCTTGTTGTACTACCAGTCTTATAATTTGGAATGAGAATGCTTATTCTGTGTCATTGTATATTAGAAACATATAACGTGAGTTTGAAATTTATGGAGAAAAAACAAACAAACAAACAAATAAATAAATAAATAAATAAATAAATTTATGGAGAATCACAAGCTCATCTTGAACATTGGATAAAAATGAAAACAACTTTGATCTTTGACTGTGTTGTAATTGCCAAAGATAATAGGGATGTCAAAAAGATTGAAAATACTTTGCATTGTGAGATAAAAACAAGCATTTGAAGTTCAAGAATAGGATTCTAGAATTTTAAAATGATATTTTTGTATGCAATTGACCAGCTGTTGATATTTGACAATTATTCTTCACCATTAACTTGGCTGGATTTAGAATTACCTAAAAGATGCATCTTTGGGCATGCTCCCAAGAGTGTTTCCAGACAAGTTTAATCTAAGAGGCAAGCACCATTCTAAATGTGGATAGTGCCACCTCAAGGCAAAAGAGACACTGAGGAAGTAAAGTCATTGCCAGCATTCATCTCATTTTGTGTCTTGACTATGGATGTGATGTGACTAGCTACTTTATGTTTCATTATCATATATAGAGTCAGGCTCTCTAGCATGCCTTTTCTTCTAAACCATCAAATTGTCATCTGAAATAAATACTTATTTTAGGCTTTTTTTTAAAACATAGATTGCTCTAGGAATGAACAAATGAATGCAGACAGCCAATCTACTCAGTGATGAATATAGCATTGCCTTTTTAAAATTACTGCTTCTTAAGTTTCTTTTGGCTTCCATACTTCCTTCTTCCATCTGGTTATTTTCCTTCACTTGTTGTATCATCCTCTCTCCAACTTCCATTCTTATCTCTGCATTTTTTTTTTGGCACTGAAAGTGCAACATGAGTATCATCTGCAGTCTTCTGCTTTGTTAATTATTTCTTAAAGGTCTAACCAAAAAAAAAAAAAAAACAGTGAAGTGAAAATGTAAAAATTATTTAATAACCGATAACTTTCAATAAGCCATCAGAAAATATTTTACAAATAGTAACATACACACACAAAGGATAGTTTACAAAGTTCCTTGACTTCTTTCTTGTAACTTAAAAAAAATGTGTGTATAAAACAGAACAACAACAATAAAGGGCAAAGTAAAGGAAATGGCACCTTAGTCTCCCAGTTCAACATAAAGGGGCAGCCAGGTGGGTGACATGGATTAGAACCATCATGGATTGTACAACTACCTAGTAGGGTTTAAACAAAACCTTTATGGGTTTTGTCTGTTTGTTTATAATTAAAACATACACTTATTTGCAATGTGGAACTTTTCAGAAGTAGTTCTTTGGAGTGATTCCAATCTTCATTGTCAGGATATCCACAGTTCAGTTCAATAAATCAAACATGAATCAATAGGGGCAGTCCAGTAGAATTGGCAAACACCAAACATGAATCAGTAGCAGTGACTCTATCCAGAAGAAACCCAGAGGCTCTGTCAAGTTGGCAAGAGTCCACAGAAACAGCAAGAAGCAGCTGTAATGCAATGAGAAGTTCCTTGATACATTTCTCTCAATAAAATCACAACAAGCAAAAATTAGTGAAGACCAGTAAATCATTGCAAGGCGAATTAATCCAAGAGCTTTCTTGACTGTCTGTTGTGTTCTATTTATACTCTTTCCAATGATCACATGCCCTCTCAAGTGTCTGCCTCAGCAAAACATCTTCTCAAGTTTCTGCTTCAGCAAATGATACTCTCATAAGACAGCTTCCAGAAAAAAAATATCACACAAAATAACTGAGTCTCCAAAGAAACCATACATTTCTACTTCAGGAACTCAGAAGACTTGACCTGTAAGATTTGGTTGCTGAGGTTAGGTTGGATGTAGAATGTGCTATTGGGTGGGAGTACCAGATCCAGGCTGTAGTTGATGGTCTTAGATGCCCAAATGTAGTTCTAAATTATCTCATCTATGTACCTCTCATCCAGGGACTTGAGTAAAATTCTGCTGTGCTGTTGGCCCTTTTTGACATTGATCTTCCTCTAGTGGCTCTCTTCCTTGTTCTTATCCTTCAGCTCTGTGTTGAAAAATCAAGAGTCAAAGGTTTCTAGAAGTTGATTATCTGGATTGGAATATAGCAATATATAGTTTTTCAGGTCAATGGCAGACACAGAGCTGTTGCTGCCAAGTGTGTAGTTGGGATTTAGCCTTTTGAAATCATTTAGAGCCACAGCAATGCCTTTCACACTGAGGATTAGGGACATCTTATATCAAGTTGAAAACAGGGAAGTTACTGTTATCACCAACCTTATCCCTAGTGTATCCTCACATAGATTTGTTTGTTGAGCATTCTTGGCTTCTTTGCCCAAGAACACCCCACTCAGCTAATCCTGCAGTATGTGTCAGGAAAATGCCTGAAGAACTTTCTGGATCTAAAAAGCAACAAGAAACCAAAGCGTATGCAAATGTAAATAAAGGAGGGACCAACTTCTATCACAAGCAAGCAGCTGAAAAGTCAGGGTTGACAATGTAGCTTTACACTTATTGACTAGTTTTCATTTTGATAGAAATTACTCTGCACACTACTAGAAAAGTAACAGAATCATCAACATCACACAAATATATATCCTACAATTTAAAACAGCAACCTACCTAGAAGGTATATTTGTGCAATATTGGCATGAATGTTATGGAGATAACCAACTACTTTCTGGTCGAATAAAAGAAAGCTTCCTGAGATGGAATCTCTACCTGGAACTTCAAAACTGGGCATGAACCTAAGACAACACAGGTCATATTACCTAGGGGCAAACCTAATGCAATCATTTTGCTAAAGAATCATAATAATCAGTATAACAATTAAATGACACCTAATGTGATATTTCTATACTAACTATTCAGTGCATCGTTTCATCCAAATTAAAGAAGCATCTTTTGGTAGATGGTAATTAATACAGAGACTGACAACAGGACAATGTGCAGAAAGTGAGATATTTTGAAGCATCCAGTTCTAAGTGGGATGTTTTCATTAAAACCTTGAAGTCCAACCTAGGCTTAGAATGTATCAGTGTCTGAGATTTACTGCTGAATAAACTCACCCTTTCTAGTTCTTTTTTATTAGATATAATTTTTATTAACATTGTAGATGTCATTCCCTTTCCCCATTTCCCCTCCCTAGAAATCCCCTATCTCATCCCCCTCCTACTTTTTGATTTTATCCCATTTTAATTACATGCAAGTATTAAGGTGAGTTCTAGGTTGAGGAACTAGCAATACAATAGATGCAAATAGTCAAGGAACAAGCAAGACAATAAACATAAATAGTCAAACAACATGCAAGGCAATAAACAAAGTTCTGTGATCACTTCCATGATCACTATTTCTTTTTTTTTTATTTGTCATATTTTTTTATTATCAAATAATAATTTTAACTTTCTAACACAGGGGTTATAAACACAAAAATGCAGAATGTGGGGAAGGGGATGACACAGGAGCATAGGTGTTCAGGGAAAGTACAGATATCTTTCAGAACAGGGTATCAACTGGGTAAAGGTTCAGGGGACAGGTCACTATGACTCTGCCTATGATTCATTTGTTCTTATCTAAGTTGGTACTATCCGCCAAAGCTGCCTATTTACAAGGTCTATGACTAGTCAGGCTGCTAAATTTCCACAAATGCTGCCTGTTTACAATAGCTTATAGCCATCTGTTTCAGTGTTTTTCCACAGAGGCCCAAGACTTTGTGTTAGCAGGCATGTATGTCAGGCCTATTGCTGATTTTAGGCTTTATGGCTGATTTTAGGCCTTCAGTGTATAAGCAGGGCTGCTGCTGACATCTCCACCCTTCTCCAAGTATAGAAGGGCCATGGCGATTCTAATCTTGCCAAGGCGGTGATAGAGGCCTGACCTCCAGTAATTAAAGGGGACCTTGTAATAGTTCAAGTCCTCCTGTCATTGTCCAGTGAGGCATGAGGGCCATATTCACATGATCACTATTTCTAAGGGCTTATCAGGAAGACCAAAATATCTGAGCCTACTTCCTTGTCCTAGTGCAGTTATTTCCATATCTGAAGCCTACTTCTTTGTTCTAGCCTAAGATTTAGATTCCTGCCTGAAATTACTTCTTTGTTCTAGCCTAATGTCAGATTCCTGCCTGAAGCCCATTTTTTGTCCTTAGCCAATGTCATATTCCTGCCAAGCAGCCCATTTCCTTGTCCGTGGGCCATGTTATATTCTTGCCAAGCAGCCTTCAAAGCTCTCTGTCTCTCCCCACTTTTTTATTTCATAAACAAGACTGAGCCTGTCTTAGGTCATTCTGACAAGAATGCCTTCCTTGCCCATCATGGAATATGCATTATCAAAAGCAATGCACTTGTCTTAGGTTGATAAGGCTCTGTGCAGAAACTTATCCATCATTGGCTTACCAGCTGGTTAAATTAATAATTCTGCCTGGAGATTCATTTTCAGTTTAAAGCCATATACTTTGGTTGACAATATGTTGGTGTTGTTAAAGACAAGCTTTAACATGATGGGCAGAAATAAAAGTATTCCGTGGACAGAAAGGGATAGCATGATCAGGCTATATATGCTATTCTAGAAGCTTGATCAAAATAGAAATACTGACCTCGGGCCATGGTTAATTTTATCAGCAGAATCTGCTATATTAATGCAGAGCAGAGCAGCATTCTTTAAATTCATAAGCTCACTATACAAAGTTAAAACATCCATAGTGGTATTAGAATTATGACAAATACACTGTAGTGTCTTTGAATAGTTTTGTAATTATAATGACTATCATTGTATGTTTTAGAAGTAACACAAATCCAATGGTATTCGGCATGACACTCTAGCTGTCTCATTACTCTTAAACTGTGAACCACCTTCCAATAATTTGATTAGGATAAAGAATATCAATTCATTGTTCCAAATGCCTATCTAAATCCTCTTGTATACTCAACACATTAGTAACATTTTTTGCTAAGTGTTTAACAAAACTAGCTCTCTTAACTTCTTGTGTCAAAGAAATTACAGAAGCAGTGCTGCTAGCAATTAATGTAATTAAAGCTGTTATACCAGCAATAATCAAGCCCACTACCTTCTTGCTTCTGCTTAAAGTCTGACTCTCTTCTCCCAGTACGTGCAAGCTTTTTTTTTTTTCAGAAAACCAAGGTTCTGTAATACTCAGGGCCATAAAAGAAAAGCTGGTTGATAGATCTCCATAACAGATATGCTGTATTTCAACATACTAACACAATTAGAAAGTATACAATCAATGCAACTTACATTAATTACTGTAGAAGAAACAAAAGTAATTTTAACTTGACAATTAAAAGACCCTTAACACATGTGCTAACTAACACCTGTTTGAAATCCACATCCTGACGCAACTTTATCTCTTTATAACATAACATCCTAGAGAACTGAAGCTAACTTCGAAATATGTCTCTGAAAATGTCCAGAACCAGCCTTCCAAGTGAAGACTGTTATTTCCAATATTGAATGGATTTCTAGACCAGTCCATGATTGAGTCAGAAAGACTGGTCACGTTTAAGAAAAAAATAAGAGTCATTATACCTTCTGTTTTTGATTCTCTGTTGTTCTACAGGGTCTAAAAATTTGAGGCAAGTCAGCTTGTCCCATTTGGAAATAGGCAAGTGAAGGTGAAATCTGGAACATATATCCAATACAGCTTCCCAGTCACCATTGTCAGAACCCTCAGCAAGCTCACAGGTCAGCATGATTCTTTGTCCGTGCATCAGCATGTTCCACCCGTCACTCTGTCAGCCACCATGCTTCTTCAGCATCCTGCAGAAGAAAAAAAAAACATGAACATGTCCTCTTCCCCACATTAGATACCTGATTGGGATCATGTCATATGCCATTAAGTGGATCCATTCCTTTCACCTAGGCATTAGTATGCCTAGTTGTTGAGTGCTATAGACACTCAACAGAAAGATTTTTGGCATCCAAAATTTTTAAAAAATTAAGATAAAAAAACAGGATTTAAATGAATTTGTGGTATATGAAGATATAATTCCTCTTTTTTATTTTATGAAGATATATTTTTTTTAAATTCCATGGGATCCTTCCTCAGTTTCTTGTCCTTGAGGATTATAAGGAATCTCAATAATATGGGTAACATTAAATTGTTGACAAAAAGTCTGTTATGTTTGACTGCAATAGCCAGTTTCCATTATCTGATTATTATTATTATTATTATTATTATTATTATTATTATTATTATAGGATAATTTATTTATTTATATTTCAGATGTTATCCTCTTTCCTGATTTCCCCCCAGAAATCCCTTATCCCATCTCTCCTCCTACTACTTCTATGAGGGTGTGCCCCCTCCCATCCACCCACTCCCACCTTCCTGCCCTCTAATTCCCCCACACTGAGGCATCCAGCCTTCATGGGACCAAGGCCCTCCTCTCACACTGATGCCTGACAAGGCCATTGTCCACTACATATCCAGCCGGAGCCATAAGTTCCTCTATGTGTGTTCCCAGGCTGGCTGTTTAGACCATGAGAGCTCTGGATGGTTGGTATTGTTGCTCACACCATGGGACTACATGCCCCTTCAACTCCTTCAGTCTTCTCCCTAACTCCTCCATTGGGGAAACCTTGATCAGGTCAATGTTTAGCTGTGAGCATCTGTCTCTGTATATGTCAGGCTCTGGCAGACATATCAGGCTTCTGTCAGCTTGTACTTCCTGGCATCCACAACAGTGTTTGCATTTAGTGATTACACATGGAATGGATCACCGGGTAGGGTAGTCTTCAAATGGTCCTTCTTCCAGTCTCAGCTCCACACTTTTTCTCTGTATTTGCTCCAAAAATTATTTTGTTCCTTCTTCTAAGAAGGACCAGAGCACCCACACTTTTCCCTTTCTTCTATTGAGCTTCATGTGATCTATGAGTTGTACCTTGGGTAATATGAGATTTGGGGCTAATATCCACTTATCAGTGAATGCATACCATGCATGTTCTTTTGTACTTAGGTTACTTCACTCAGGATGATATTTTCTAGTTCCATCCATTTGCCTAAGAATTTCATGAATTCATTGTTTTTAATAGCTGAGTTGTATTCCATTGTGTAAATGTACCACATTTTCTGTATCCATTCCTCTGTTGAAGAACATCTGGATTCTTTCCAGCTTCTGGCTATTATAAATAAGGCTGCTGTTAAAATAGTGGAGTATGTGTCCTTGTTATATGTTGGAGCACGTTTTGGGTATATGCCCAGGAGTGGTAAATCTTGATCCTCAGGTAATACTATGTCCAATTTTTGAGGAACTTCAAGACTGATTTCCAGTGTGGATATTAGCTCAAATGCTCACAACTCCCAAGACATAACTCACAGACCACATGAAGCCCAAGAAAAAGAAAGACCAAAGTGTGGACACCTCGGTCCTTCTTAGGAGTAACAAAATACTCACAGGAGCAAATATGAGACAATGTGTGAGGCAGAAACTGGAGGAGGCACGATACAGAGACTGCCCCTCCTGGAGATCCCTCCCAGATGCAATCACCCTATGCAAACACTGTTGTGGATATCCAGAAGTGCATGGTGACAGGAGCCTGATATACCTGTCTCCTGAGAGGTACTGCCAGAACCTCGCATATACAGAGGCAGATGCTCACAGTTAACCATCAAATTGACCACAGGTTCTCCAGTGGAAGAATCAGATAGAAGACTGTAGGAGTTGAAGGGACTTGCAGCTCCATGGGGAAACCTTTGCAATTTTATGAGGTCCCATTTGTCAATTCTTTATCTTAAAGCATAAGCCATTGGTGTTCTGTTCAGGAATTTTTCTCCTATTCCTATGTGTTCGAGGCTCTTCCTCACTTTCTCTTCTATTAGTTTCAGTGTATCTGGTTTTATGTGAAGGTCCTTGATCCACTTAGAATTGAGCTTTGTACAAGGAGATAAGAATGAGTCCATTTACATTCTTCTACAAGCTGACCTCCAGTTGAACCAGCACCATTTGTTGAAAATGCTGTCTTTTGCCACTGGATGGTTTTAGCTCCTTTGTCAAAGATCACGTGACCATAGGTGTGTGGCCTTATTTCTGGGTCTTCATTTCTGTTCTCTTGATCTTCCTGCCTGTCTCTGTAACAATACCATGCAGTTTTTAACACTATTGTACTGTACTACAGCTTGAGATTCAGTATGGTGATTGCTCCAGTAGTTCTTTTATTGTTGAGATTAGTTTTCACTATCCTGGGTTTTTTGTTATTCCAAATAAATCTGCAAACTTCTCTTTATAACTCTATAAAGAGTTGAGTTGGAATTTTGATGGGGATTGCATTAAATCTGTAGATTGCTTTTGTCAACATGGATATTATTACTATATTAATCCCGCCGATCCATGAGCATGGGAGATCTTTCCATCTTCTGAGATCTTCAATTTCTTTCTTCAGGGACTTGAAGTTCTTGTTATACAGATCTTTCACTTGCTTGGTTAGATTCACACCAAGGTATTTTATATTATTTGTGACTATTGTGAAGAGTGTCATTTTTCTAATTTCTTTCTCAGCCTGTTTATCCTTTGAGTAGAGGAAAACTACTGATTTGTTTGAATTAATTTTATATTCTCCCAGTTTGCTGACGTTGTTTATCAGGTTTAGGAGTTCTCTGGTAAAAGTTTTGGGGTCACTTATGTATACTAACATATCTGCAAATAGTGACATTTTGACTTTTTCTTTTCCAATTTTTATCCCTTTGCCCTTCTTTTGTTATCTAATTTCTGTGGCTAGGACATCAAGTACTATATTGAATAGGTAAGGAGAGAATGGGCAGCCTTGTCTAGTACCTGATTTTATTGGGATTGCTTTAAGTTTCTCTCCACTTAGTTTGATGTTGGCTACTGGTTTGATTTACATTGCTTTTACTATGTTTAGGTATGGGCCTTGAATTCCTGTTCTTTTCAATACTTTTACCATGAAAGGGTGTTGAATTTTGTCAAATATTTCTCAGCATCTAGTGAGATGATCATGTGGTTTTATTCTTTGAGTTTGTTTATATAGTGGATTATGTTGATGAATTTTCTTATATTGAACCATCCTGTCATACCTTGGATAAAGCCTGACTTGATTATGTGGGATAATATTTGATGTGTTCTTGGATTCAGTTTGTGAGAATTTTATTGACTATTTTTGCATAAATATTCATAGGGGAGATTGATCTGATGTTCTCTTTCTGTGTTGGGTCTTTGTGTGCTTTAGGTATGAGCATAATAGTGGCTTCATAACATGAATTGGGTAGTGTTCCTTCTGTTTCTATTTTATTTAATAGTTTATAGAGAATTGGTATTAGTTCTTCTTGGAAGGTCTGATTGAATTCTGTACTCAAACCATCTTGTCCTGGGCATTTTTTTTTTTTTGGTGGGGAGATTCTTAATGACTCCTGCTATTTCTTTAGTGGTTATGGGGGTGTTTAGATAATTTATTTGATCCTGATTTAACTTTGAGGCCTGGTATTTGTCTAGAAAATTGTCCATTTCATCCAGATTTTTCGGTCTTGTTGAGTATAAGCTTTTGTAATACAGTCTGGTGTATTACTTTGAACTTCCTTGGTTTCCGTTGTAATGTCTCCCTTTTTAGTTCTGATTTCATTAATTTGGATACTGTCTCTCTGACCTCTATTTCGTCTGGTTAAGGGGTTATCTATCTTGTTGATTTTCTCAAAGAACCATCTCCAGGTTTTGTTTATTATTTGTATAGTTCTTTTTGTTTCTAGTTGGCTGATTTCAGGTCTGAGTTTGATTTTTTCCCTGTGATCTACTCCTCTTGGGTGTATTTGTTTATTTTTGTTCTAGAGCTTTCAGATGTGCTGTAAAGCTTCAAGTGTATGCTCTCTCCAGTTTCTTTTTGTAGGCACTCAGAACCATGGATTTTCCTCTTAGCACTGATTTCATTGTGTTCCACAGCTTTTAGTATGATGTGTTTTCTTTTTCATTGAATTCTAAAATAATCTTTAATTTCTTTATTTCTTCCTTGACCAAGTTATCATTGAGTAGAGTGTTGTTCAGTTTCAACATGTATGTGGGCTTTCCATTGATTTTGTCATTATTGGAGACCAGTCTTAGTCCATGGTGCTCTTATAAGATTCATGGGATTGATACAATTTTCTTGTATGTGTTGGTCATATAATTGACCAGTTATATATATATGATCAATTTTGGAGAATGTACCATGAAGTGCTGAGAAGAAAGTATACTCTTTTGTTTTTATATGAAATGTTCCATAGATATCTGCTAAATCCATTTGGTTCATAACTTCCCTTAGTTTCAAAGTGTCCCTACTTAGGTTTTTTTTTCCATGATCTGTCCATTAATGAGAGTGGTGTGTTGAAGTCTTCCATTATTTTTGTGTGTGGTATAATGTATACTTTGAGCTTTAATAAAGTTTCTTTTATGAATGTGAGTGTCTTTGCATTTAGACCATAGATGTTTAGAATTGAGATTTCATCGTGCTTGATTTTTCTTTTGACAAGTATAAAGTGTCCTTCCGTATCTTTTTTGATGACTTTTGGTTGAAAGTCGATTTTAATCTATTTTAGAATACCTACTTCAGCTTGTTTCTTGGAACCATTTGCTTGGAAAATTATTTTCCAGCTTTTTACTCTGAGATAGCGTCTGTCTTTCTCACTGAGGTGCCTTTCCTGTATGCAGCAAAATGCTGGGTCCTGTTTATGTATCCAGTCCCTTAGTTTATGTCTTTCTATTATGAAATTGAGTCCATTGATGTTAAGAGAGATTAAGACACAGTGATTTTTGCTTCATGTTATTTTTGTTATTAGAGGTAGAGTTATGTTTTTGTGGCTATCTTCTTTGGGGTTTTTTGGAAGAAGATTACTTGCTTTTTCTAGGTTGTAATTTCCCCCCTTGTATTGGAGTTTTCCCTCTGTCATCCTTTGTAGGACTGAATTTGTATAAGGATATTGTGTTAATTTGGTTTTGTCATGGAATATCTTGGTTTCTCCATCCATGGTAATTGAGAGTTTTGTTGGGTATAATAGTCTGGACTGGCATTTGTGTTCTCTTAGGGTCTGTAAGACATCTGTCCAGGATCTTCTGCTTTTTATAATCTTTAGTGACAAGTCTGGTGTAATTCTGATAGGTCTGCCTTTGTACGTTACTTGACCCTTTTCTCTTACTTCTTTTGATATTCTTTCTTTTTTTGTGCAGTTGGTGTTTTGATTATTATATGACAAGAAGAATTTCTTTTCTGATCTAGTTTATTTGTAGTTCTGTAGGCTTCTTGTGTGCTCATAAGCATCTTTTTCTTTAAGTTAGGGAATTTTTATTCTATAATTTTGTTGAAGATATTTACTGGCCCTTTAATTTGGGAATCTTCACTCTCTTCTATACCTATTATCCTTAGGTTTGGTCTTCACATTGTGTCCTGGATTTCCTGGATGTTTTAGGTTAGAAGCTTTTTGCATTTTGCATTTTCTTTGACAGTTATGTCAATGTTTTCTATGGTATCTTCTGCACCTTAGATTCTCTCTTCTATCTCTTGTATTCTGTTGGTGATTCTTGCATCTATGACTGCTGATCTCTTTCCTAAGTGTTCTATTTCCAGGGTAGTCTCCTTTGTGATTTCTTTATTGTTTCTATTTTCATTTTTATGAAAACTTTTGTTCTGGATAGTTTTGTTCAATTCCTTCACCTGTTTGGTTGTATTTTGTTGCAATTCTTTGAAAGATTTTTGTGTTTCTGCTTTAAGGGTTTCTACCTGATTGCCTGTGTTTTCTTGTATTTCTTTGAAAGAGTTATTTATGTCCTTCTTAAAGCCCTCTATCATTAATTGAGAAGTGATTTTAAATCTGAATCCTAATTTTCTTGTGTCATGGGATATTCAGGCCTTTCTTTGGTAGGAGAACTAGGTTCTGATGATGCCAAGTAACATTGCTTTCTTTTGATTATGTTCTTGTGCTTGTCTTTTGTCATTTGGTTATCTCTAGTACTAACTGCACTCATTGTCTCTGATTAGAGCCTGTCTCTCCTGTTATCTTGGTTGTCACAGTACTCCTCAGAGTCCAGCTGTCTCTGTGATTTTGTGACTCTGAAATCCTGGGTGTAAGAGTTCCTGTGAGTCAGGCTGCTTCTGGGATCCTGAAATCCTGATGTGACCAAGTTCCTGAGATCCTGTGATCCTATAATATTATGTTACTGGGTGTATTAGAGTTCTTGGGAGTCCAGTATCCTCTTGAGGTTCTGGGATTAGGTACAGAGCTAGCAACATAGGTCTGTACAGTCACTGGTGCAGACTGGAAGGAGCCCATGCTACTTGCTGGGAGGGAGGTCCTGGGTCCCCTTGGATCCCAGTTACTCTTTGTTTTGGTGGAGGGGTGTTTTGGCCTCCTCATCTAAGATCCTGGTTTGTTAGAACTCCTGGGAGTCCCGCCTCCTCTGGGAGTTCTGGAATTAGGTGCAGAGCTGGTGCCCTAGGTCTGTGTAGACCTCTAGCTCTTTCTTAGCTATAGCTGAATGGTTCAAGTCAGATATTCTGCTCAAACTCCTCTTCAAGCTAACTTATTCAAACCGGCTTCTCTTAGCTTCTTACTGAATTGTACTGCTTGGTAATTGCTCTAAATTCCATGAACTGAACTGCTCAGAATTGCTCCAAACTGAACTGAGCACAACTGCAAGGAACTAAATTGCTACAAACTGAACTCTCTGAACTCAACTGGACTCTCTCCCTCATTGCTAGTAAGTAGCCTCTCTTTACTCTGTATTGAGTGTTAGGCATATCCAATCTCTGACTCATTCTCTCAAGTCTTTCTCTGATTCATCACTGATCTTTTCAGAAAACTTACCATCCAGAAGCAACTGACTTTAGAGAAGATTGGATATAATTTTTAAACATATTTTTATTTGTTTATTTGGAAATTTCACATAAGGCATCCTGATCACCATTATTTCCCTGTACTCCCAAGTCCCCTCCACAGACTGCCTTGTGGCCTCTTCTCAAAAGAAAGCTTTTTAAAATAAGTCAGCTTTGTGTTGTTGCTATAGTTACTGAAGCATGGTCAAACTCCTGGTGGCCATCTCCTTAAGGATAACTGAGTCCTTCTCCACCTTACTACTGCAATTAGCCCTCTGTTGCAGAGAACTACAATCAAGCATCTTTTCCACAAATTTTAAAGAGTTCTTTTCAACATCTTCCTGTTTAAGTTGTCACATTTGGGAGTGTGGAGGCGTACGGGGGTTGTTTCAGAAGCCTTCAATGTTACTCTTTCTTAACTATGAGTCTGCAGTCATTGATACCACTTGCAGAAGAAGATTCCTTATCTTTTACAGTCAGTAGGAGCTGAGATCATGGACTTCCACATGGTATCTTGTGAGAGACATCAACCTTCCCTCTGGCATCAATCAGTACATGCCACAAACTTTAGCATGGTCTATGTTGGCAGTTCACATGGAATGGCCACCTCATCTAAGATCCTGGGCTTGTTATAACTCCTAGGAGTTCAGCCACAGAAGCATAGACCAAGGTCATTTACATGGCCTTTAGTGGTGACACTGAGAAAGGATATCAATATGGCCCTGGGCTTCAGCAGGACCATGGACCCAGACATGAGTCCTGGCAGATATCAAAGATATCAACATGACATCAAGTAGCAGCACAGACTACTCACATCATCACAGCTCATGGACATCAATATTGCCTCATGCTTTGGTGGCTCAGACCACCAGAGATATCTGTATAGCCTTCAATAATACCAGGGACACTCAGACCACATACACTGCAGTGGGACTATATACTTGGACATGGTCCCTGGCAGCAGAATATCCCAAGGGCATCAAGATAGTTCAGCACCTCTTCACAGTGTAAGCTCCACTTTATTTCTCCATTCTTCCCAACTTTCCATTGAAAATTCAATCATCACAGTGGCACTGCAAACTTTAATGCCTTACTCATTACATATTTTTGCCCACTGTGGTTGTTTAGATATGCTTGACCCATAGGAAGTGGTACTATTAGGAGGTGTGGCCATGTTGAAGGAAGTGTATCACTGTGGGAGAAAGTTTTTGAAGTCCCCTCCTAAGCTCAGGCTCCACCCATTGTGGAAGAGAGCTACCTTCTAGCTTCCTTGGGATGCCAATCTTTCTCCTGGCTACAGTCAGATCAAGATGTAGAACTCTCAGCTAGAAGGCTGTAGCAGCATGCCTGCCTGGACACAATCATACTTCCTGCTATGATGTTAATAGACAGAACCTCTGAAAAATCTAAGCTAACATTAATTAAATATTGTCCTTTATAAAACTTGTGTTGGTCATGATATCTCTTCACAGCAATAAATCCCAAACTAAGACATCTACATAGCAATACATGCAGATACTAATAGCCATGAGTCATTGGTCTGGCTAAAGGTCTCTGGACTCTGAACCACTATTAATAAAGAACATCTTTGATCAAAGGCATAGTTCAGGTTTTAATCTGTGGTGACAATGATGTACTCCTACATCAGGATCTGTAGCACCACCTCCTCTGCATGGTCCAGTAGTTCATTGATGAAGTATGTATTGGGGTTGACCAACTTGAAGCACTAGATCTGGGTGTAGATGGCAGACAGGTTTGTCAGGCCACTTGGGACAACACAACAGGGGAAATAGCATTCTAAATGTATTTGATTGTATTAAGTATATGGTTTTCCCTTAATACTGAATTTTCTGTATAAAAAATCATATAATCTCATTGTCAAGATAATTGTATATTAGATTATAAATTTTCAGTCATCTCTTTAGAATAAATTAAAGAAACATTTTATATTATTCCACTTTATTCTCATATTGTATACTCAACATCCTGTCTGAATTTTAAAGCTATGATCAGTCATTTGTAATCATGCAAATGTATGTTAATTTTTAATTTTATCTCTAATTTATCTCTTTAATTTTTATTATGTTTTTCTCTGTTTATCTCTCTCTCTCTCTCTGTGTATGTATGTGCTTGTATATGTGTATTAGAGGATAGCTGCCTGGAATAAGTTCTATTCTTACTTTTTATACCAATTAGAGTACAGGAAGGGTGATATGTAGGAGGAGTTAAGGGGGAAGGAGCACGGAGAGGAAAAGATGGAGTAAGGAAATGAGAAGATGAAGTAGAGGAGAAGCCAGGTGATGAGAGAGAAAAAGAGAGAGAAAGAGAGAGGGGGCGTGGAGGCAGAAGTTCATGTGTCTCCACCAGTCAAAGATAGTTTATATATCTAGTTTGAGTATTGGGTTACACTTCTGATTGAGCATTACCATACTTATAAAGCCTTTTATTAACATTAAAAAAATTGTATAAAAGCAAAATGGAAAAGGGGGCACTAGATAAGGGTTTTCTAGGGAGGGGAAATGGGTAAAGGGGATAGCATCTGAAATGTAAATAAAATATCCAAAGAATACAGGGATTGAATGTGAAATGTCAGACAAGCAATTTTACTCTCTCAGTCACCTCATTCCTGACTTATTTTGTTATCCTATTACCTTATAGTGAAATTTAAACATTTTTCTGTTTATAAAATATTTGCAGTAATGATTGGAGTAATAGATTCAGCCATATATATATATATATATATATATATATATATATATATATATATATATATATTCCTCTTTCATACTATGTAGTTAAAATGCTCAAGTATATTTTTATAAGGCTTAATACATTTTTAATATTTTGACATATATTTTTATAATTTATATATTTTATAATAATTTAGTTAGGCCCTCATGGAATACTGTCATGTTTTTGCAGTTTTAAAAATTTAATGCATGGAATATGGCATATTATTATTGTTTAATTTTATATTTGCTTCATCACAAGTTCTAATGTTTATTTTATACTTTTAATTGCTATTTTGCAATGTATAGGGCCACAAATTATTTCTTAAGTTTCTTCTTAAATCAGTATCTCAATCAGTTTTTAAATGAGTTTTTCTTATTAATTTTTGAATAGCTTTAATTGTGATATAAGAGTTGCTGCAAGATTTTCAACCATGTACTGCATAAAGCAAAATCTATAATTCCCTGTAGGCATATATTGTTAACATTATCTTGATTCTACACTTTATTTCATATTTAATTTTATAAACATTGTACAATATCAAATTTATAGACCAAGATTATTTCTGCAGGTTCCAAGATAATTTTTATGAAGTCTTAAAATTATAGAAAAATTAATATATTATAATACAGAGATGACAACTGCCCACCTAGTCATCCACTCCCTTATTTATCTATTCATAAGTCTATTATTTTAATGAGCACCATAGGGAGAATACTTGGTAAATTTTTGTCTTCTTTCTATGAATCAGCTAGAAGCATGAAATTTAACCATTTGAGAATCCTTTTAGAAATACTTCCTCTGGAATGAGTAGATTTAAATTGTAAAGAATCATGAAAGAGGCAAATATCTGTTTCCCTTTATATGATATGCTGCAGAAGCATTCTTCCAGTATGCTTCTGCACACAAAGTCAGGTTTTGAGAAATTCTTGTGTTAGGATTCATTATCCTTTCTTCCTACTTCACTGTGAATTATAGTAAGAAAGCCATAGTGAGGTTGTATGAAATTTATTTTCAAGTGTGGAAGAGTTGGTTTCTTCAAATGTAGAAAAGGAAGCTCATTACACAATGTATTGCATCTCATGCTGAATTGGAGTAGAAGAAACTATACTACCTTTCTTCTGAATTAAGGCACAACTCCGGATTTATGTCAAAGCAGATATTGCCAAGATTTTACAATGTCTAGTTTATAACAAAGCAAGCAAGTAAATTAATCATGAAAACACATTATTTATTTGATCCATTATTGACTTTTTCATTGGTTTAGAACATTTCAAATATTCATGATAATTACTATTCCCCAGCTGAGATTTATTTTTTCATTTATTTCATTTTGTTGTTTTCATACTTGAATATTGCATTTATACTCATTTCTCCCCTCTCAGCTCTTCTTGTTTCAACCAGCTCCATCTCAAATTCATGAACTTATCTCTAATCATTATTTTACACACACACACACACACACACACACACACACACACACACACACACACATTATCCCTAGAAAATGCTTATTCTTTCACTTTCAGCAACCACTAATTGTTCAGAGTTCATCTAGAGGTGAGCCTTTGTGAGATCCATGTTTGCAAATAAACTTTCTACATAATGATATTTTTGAGATTTTATGGGTCCAGCTTCCTAGTCATATATAGAAAATATATCTTACAGGGAATATCTTGGTTTTCTGGAATTTACTACCTTTCTGTCACCTCTCCCATGATGTTCAATGAGCCCTTGCACAGTGGTCAGTTTTCTCTGCATTTTTAACAGCTATAGGTTTCTTTTTCCAATTTATTTATTTATTCATTTTATATCCCAATATCACCCCCCTTTTCTCATACAGCTCTTTCCCCTATTTCCTCCTCTTCTCCTCTGAGAAGGGGGAAGCCCCTCATGAGTATCATCCCAACCTGGCACATCAATTCACTGCATGACTAAGTGTATCCTCTTATCTTCTACCCTAAAGCCAGACAAGGACAGATATCAGAGTATCATTCATAGTGTCAGGGATTGGTTCTTACTCATGGGATGGGTCTCAATTTGGATTAGTCATTGGTTGGCCATTCCCTCCATCTCTGCTGCATTTTTGTCCCTGTATATCTTGTAGGCAGGGAACATTTTCTGTCCAAAGTTTGGTGGGTGAGTGACTGTCCTTTTTTCTTCACTGGGAGTTCTGCCTAGCTATAGGTGGTAGCCACTTAAGGTGCTATATCCTTCTCTGTTAGTAGTATCAGCTAGAGTGACACAGATAGACTCCCTGAAGCCTCTTTCATCTCAGGTCTCTGGCATGTACTAGAGATGTCCTCCACTTCACCCACCACTGATTTCTATTCTTTCTTCTGTTTGCTCTATACTAATTTCCTTTCACTGTTCCCTTCCCCATCCTCTTTCCCACCCAGTTCCCTCCTCCATCCACCTCCAAAATATATTTTGTATTGTGTTCTGAGAATGACTCAAACTTTCTCCCTTGGGCTATTTTTGTTATTTGACTTCTTTGGGGCTATGGATTGTAGCTTAGTTATTCTGTACTTTATAGTCAATATCCACTTAAAAATGAGTACATACCATGCATGTTCTTTTGGGTCTGGGTTACATCACTCAGGATGGTATTTTGTAGTTCCATCCATTCACCTTCAAAATTCATGTCCTTGTTTTTAATACCTGAGAAGTATTCCATTGTCTAAATGGCTACATTTTCTTTATCTATTCCTGGGTGGAGGGACATCTAGGTTGTTTCCAGTTTCTGGCTATTATGAATAAAGACGCTATGAACATAGCTGAACACGTGTTCTTGTGGACATTCATTTGGAAAAAAGAAAATTTTATGATGAAGTATGAGAGCTACATATATCTTTGGGTATAAAAATAGGTATTGACAACACAGTTGATTTTCTAAATACAGATTTAGAAAAGTGGCAATAATAGGTTCTCTTCTATGGTCTATCTCACTGACTATAGGTATTTGGCTAGGTATGTAGTACTAGGCATAATGTTTTTCCTATTCAATGTACCTAAAGTACAATTAGATGGCTACTTGTTATACCCAAGACTTAAGTGCTACTATTGAAAGACTGGAGTTATCTTCCTTGGCATGTAATGCAATGAAGTTTTACCTACAAGGTTGATAAGCAATCAAGGGTAATGCCATTAATATACATTATTTCTTTGAGTTCCCCCAGACTCTCCTAATCAACTCAAAGAGATATACACAGTATTGCTAGCACCGTGGTTTTGTAATGTAGTAAAAGGTTTTTGGATGAAATATTAATACCCCAAGTTGTATAACTTAAACTATTCATGTATACATAAAATGAAGTATATATATTATTTTATGAAAACACAAATTAATACATTTGCATATGGATTTTTTTCTGCATAAAAAATTGAAGTTGTTTTTCTTCCCAAATAAAAGTTAAAACCTTTTAATTTCATTTTGTTATTTAATTCACTTTAAATTTCACTCACTGTACTCTACCCAGTCACCCCCTCCCACAATCCTCCCCTGATACCCCCTCCCCTTCTCCACTGAGCAGGTGGGGTCCAACTTGGGTATCTCCCAAACATGACATGTCAAGTCTCTACAGGGCTAAGCACATCATCTCCCACTGAGACGAGACAAAGCACCCCAGGTATAAGAACATATTCCATGGATAGGAAACAACTTTTGGGATAGGCCCCATTCCAGTTGCTTGGGACCCACATAAAGACTAAGCTGCACACCTGTAACATATGGGCAGGGAAGCCTAGATCCACCCAGTATATTTACTTTGGTTGGTGGTTCTCTATCTCAGAGCCCCAAGGTTTCAGGTTAGTTGACTCTGTTGGTCTTCCTATAGAATTCCTATCCTCTTCATGGCCTACAATCATTCCTTACCCAGTTCTTCCATAAGAGTCTCTAAGCTCCATCCATTATCTGGTGGTGGGTGTTTGCCTCTGTCTAAGTCAGCTGCCTGGGAAGTCTCTCAGAGGACAACTTACTCCTGTCTGCAAGCACAACAGAATATTATTAATAGTGTCAGGGATGCCCCATTCTGCTCCCCATCATTTCTCCCACTTAGTTCCCTTCCTCCATCTACCTTTTCTGACTACTTTATTCTCCCTTCTAATTGAGATTCAAGCTTCCTCTCTTGGGCCTTCCTTCTTGTTTAGCTTCTTTGATTCTGTGTATTGTAGCATAGTACCTGCATTTTTTTGGCTAATATACATGTATAAGTGAGTACATTTCATGTATGTCCTTTTGGGACTGGGTTATCTAACTCAGGTTGGTATTCTCTAGTTCCATTCATTTGCCGGCAGAAGTCATGATGTTTTTGTTTTTAATGACTGAACAGCATTTCATTGTGTAAATGTACCACATTTTCTTTATACATTTTTCAGTTGAGAGCCATCTAAATTCTTTCCAGTTTCTGACTGTTATAAATAGAGCTGCTCTGAATATAGTTGTGCAAGTGTCATTGTGGGATGTTGAAGCACCTTTTGGGTATATTGCCCAGGAGTAGTATAGCTAGGTCTTGAGATAGAACTAGTCTCAGTTTTCTGAGAAACTGCCAAATTGATTTCCAAAGTGGTTGTACATATTTGCACTCCTACCAGCAATGAACAAGTGTCTCCTTTGCTCCTTATCCTAGCCAGCACATGCTATTATTTGAGTTTTTGATCATAGCTATTCTGACGGGTGTAAAATGGAATCTCAGAATTGCTTTGATTTGCTTTTCCATGATTTCTTTCTTTATTTGATATATTATTTCTTTACATTTCAGATGTTATTCCCTTTCCCCATCCCCCTACCCCCATTAATCCCCCATTCCATCCCTCCTCTTCCTTTTTTGCTTTTATACTGTTTAAATTACATGCAAGTATTAAGGTCAGTTGTAGGTTGAGGAACTAGCAATACAATAGATGCAAATATTCAAGGAAAAAGCAAGACAATAAACGCACATAGTCAAAGAACATGCAGGACAATAAATAGAATTTCGTGATCTCTCCTGAGATCACTATTTCTAAGGGCTTATCAGGATGACCAAAATATCTGAGCCTACTTCCTTGTCCTAGCCCAAAGTCATTTTCATGCCTGAAGCCTACTTCTTTGTTCTAGCTTAAGTTTTAGATTCCTGCCTGTAATTACTTCTTTGTTCTAGCCTAGGATTTAGATTTCTGCCTGATGTTACTTCTTTGTTCTAGTCTAATGTCAGAATCCTGCCTGCAATCCATTTCCTTGTTCTTGGTCAGTGTCAGATTCCTGCCAGGGATCCCCCAAAGCTCTCCATATCTCTCCCTTTTTTTATTGCATAAACCAGACTGAGCCTGTCTTAGGTTGTTCTGACAAGAATGCCTTCCCTACTCATCGTGGAATATGAATTATCAAAAGCAATGTACTTATGTCTTAGGTTAGTAAGGCTCTGTGCAGAATCTTACCTGTCCTTGGCTTGCCAGCCTGTTAAATTAATAGCTCTGTCTGGGGGTCTATTTTCAGTTTCAAGTCATGTACTTTGGCTGCCAACCTGTTGATATAGTTAGAGATAAGCTTTAACATGATTTGCAGTAATAAAAGTATTCCCAGGACAAAAGGGACTAGCCTGATCAAGCTATATATGCCGTTCCTGGGGTTTGACCAAAATGGAAATACTGACCTCAAGCCATGGATAATTTTATCGCCATTATCTGCAGCATATAAGCTCAACAGAACAACTTTCTTTAGATTCATAATCTCATTATGCAAATTATTTTAAGAACATTTCTTTAAGTGCTTTTTGGTCATTTGAGATTCCTCTTCTGAGAATTCTGTTTAGCTCTGTAGGTTATTTGTGTTGTTGGTTCCTAACTTCTTGAGTTGTTTATAAATTTTGGATATCAGTCCTCTGTGTGCTACAAGATTGGTGAAGATCCTTTCCAAATTGGTAGGATGCCATTTTGTCCTATTGACATTATACTTTGCCTTACTAAAGTTTTTGTTTCATAAGGTGCATTAGCAATTGTTGATCATAAAACCTGAGCCATTGGTATTCTGTTTAGGAAATTTTCTCCTGCACCCATTCATTCAAGACTATTTCCCACTTTCTACTATATGAAATTTAATGTATTCAGTTTTATGTTGAGGTCTTTGATCCACTTAGACATGAGTTTTTTCAGAGTGATAAATATGGATCTATTTAAAATTTTTACATGTACAACATCCAGATGTACCAGCACCATTTGTTAAAGATGCTTTCTTTTATCCATTGTCCAGCTTTGGCTTCTTGATCAAAAATCAAGTGTCCATAGGTATATGGGTTTATTTCCTGTTCTTTAGTCTGATTACCCTAATCAACCTGTCTGTTTCTTTACTAACAGTTTTTTTTTATTTTTAATCACTTCCTGTAATCCACAGTACAAACAAAGAACTGATTTCCAAAAGTTGTACTGTGAATTCAACATGGACATCGTGGTTCATGAGTACACACTTACATACACACATACACACTTACATACATACACACACACACACACACACACACACCTGTACACACACACACCTGTACACACACATACACACACACACCTGTACACACACACACACACACCTCAAATAATATGCGTATTATGTACACATAATAATAACATATAAATTTTGAGTAAACAAGCCATTTGTGTAACTCTTAGAAATGGTTACATCTGTATCTCCAAACTAATTTTATACATATCACACAGTCTTAATTTTAAACTAACAATTTAAACATATTCTTAATGTTTAGTGAAATAAATTCTGATCATTTTCCTGTGATTTGATGATAGTAAACAAACAATCTAGCTGATATGGAAGACATAATGAAAAGTAACCACATTAAAACTCTGATGATGGTTATCTTTGTGTGATTATAATTGATGGTAAGTAGTTTCTTTTTTAATGGCTTGTTCTTTGTTACAAAATGTCTAATTTTCCATAAACTTTATATTAAGGTAATTTGAAAAACCAGAAATTACTGCAATGATTATTTAAATGTGTGTCAATATGCATTTGGCCATGATTGTGATAATCAAAACTCATGAACAATGAGAAGAGCTCAAACTACCATCTTTCATCATGGGAAGCTTTAGCGGGAGGTATATTATAAAAGACCACCACCAGGCTGCCAGCTCTAAGTTCCCACACTAATGGTGGTACTGATAGTAGCCTGGTGCCATCCAGGTGTTCTCATCTCTGCAGGCACTATGGCAGGCTGGAGCTCCAGAGCTCCAGTCACGGTTGCACTAACCCTATGCCTGGATTGTCCACCTCATGATCAGCCACTACACCCATCACTAAGTAAAATCAAAACTCTTAATGCTTATAGTAAATGAAGCAGATTTATATATCAACAAATACTCAAATCCTATGATGTCCACACAATAATTTTAAAGCCAATTGAATAATGGTAAGATGCCAACACAGAATAGACAATTTTTCCCAATTATCCTAACCTTTACATATCATCTCTGCATATGGCTAATTAACTTCACGCTGGTTTTACATCTGCTTCCATATTGCTCTCCTTATTTCTCCTGTGTCTCCCTCTCTGCCACTCTTAGCTGTGCCTCTTTATTCCCTGTCCAATCACAGGCTTCACAATGCAAATAGATTTGACAAGGAAATTTCTGCCACTTTTCACCCTTTCTGTTAGAATAAAAAAACAAACAAACAAACAAAATTTCTCTCAAAATATAAATTGAGCACAGCTATTACTATTTTGTAATTGTAAGGTACAAGATAAACATAATACCCAGTCCAACATTATTGTCAACAAAAAAGACCACTGTTATCTATCCTAACTTTAAAGACTACATATAGTTCTGCACCTGGCTTATATCATTGCTTATGCCAGGTGGCCGGTAGTGCCGCCATTAGTGAGGGAACTTAGAGCTGGCAGCATGGCAGTCATCTTTTATAATACCTCCCACTACAAGAAGCATTATCAGGAAAGCTGAATTCAAGCTCTTATCATTTCCTTGAATGATGAACGATGATTCAGTGTAGACTCACATCTTGGACAAAGTATTTTACATATATATATATATATATATATATATATATA
>JANHMN010000005.1:6653378-6663389 GCA_030674055.1 Rhabdomys pumilio | reverse complement strand
AATAGTTGTATACATATGTTATAGGGTAACAAACCATTTTTAAACAATTGTATTTAAAGCCCATTTTAATGGTTTGTAATATTTTTGGCCCAGAGAGTAGAACTATTTAGAAGGTGTGTCCCTGTTGGAGTAGGTGTGTTACTGCAAGTTGTGGGCTTTAAGACCCTCACTCTAGCTGCCTTGGAGTAAGTATTCTGCTAGCAGCCTTCAAATGAAAATATAGAACTTTCAGCTTTTCCTGTACCATGCCTGCCTGGATGCTGCCATGTTTCTGCCTTGATGACAATGGACTGAACCTCTGAACCTGTAAGCCATCTCCAATTAAATGTTGTCCTTATAAGAGTTGCCTTGGTCATGGTGTCTGTTCACAGCAGTAAAACCCTAATAAGACACCAATTCCATGAGATGGAATCTACATCTGATACTACCAAAGTGGCCAACATTGACTAACTAGATTGATCATGGCCCTAGGGGAAACATATAGATATTTTTGGCTAAAGAAACACAGCAATTAAATGATCCCAATGGCATAATGTTGTACCAGTAGATCAGTCCCTCACTTCACCCACATCAAAGATTCTTATTTCTTTCAGTATATAGGAATTGACACAGGAACTCATGGCTTGAAAGTGTGCAGAAAATGAGCACGTTGTACTGGGTGCTATAAAGTCTCTCACTCTCTGCACATTTGGACTCAATTCCCCACTAAAGAAGACATAAGCTATATATATACATATATGGGTGTGTACTTTCATAAAAGAAACTTTACTGAAGCTCAAAACACACATTGAATCCACACAATAATAGTAGGAGACTTCAAAAATCCACTCCCACCAATGAACTGGTTATTGAAACAAACAAAACAGAGGAACAGTGAAACTAATAGATGCTATGAACCAAATGAATTTAACAGACATCTACAGAACATTTTACCCTAAATCAAAAGACAATACTGTCTTCTCATCACCTCATGGTACCTTCTCCAAGACTGACCTTACAGTAAGTCACAAAACAAGCGTCAAAAGATATAAGAAGATTGAATTAATCCCATGTATTCCAACAGATCACCACACACTAAGGCTAGACTTCAATAACAATAAAAAACAACAGTAAGCCCATATAATCATGGAAACTGAAGAATTTTCTACTCAATGAAAAATAGGTCAGTACATATCCAGAGGCAGATGCTCGCAGCTACCCATTGATCTGATCAAGGGTTCCCAATGAAGAAGTTAGAGGACTGATGGAGCTGAAAGGGTTTGTGGCCCCAAGAAGAGAACAACAGTGCCAGCCAACCAGAGCTCCCAAGGGTCTAGACCACCAGCCTGGGAGCACAAAGGAAGGCACCCATGATTTCAGCTGTATACTTACGGGAGGATGGCCTTGTCAGGCATGGGTGGGAGAGGAGATCCCTGGTCCCATAAAGGCTGAACACTGAGCAGGGAGGAGTTAGAGGGTGTGGAGGGAGGGGTTGAGGTAGGTGGAGGCACACCCTTGTGGAGGCAGGAGGGGGAATGGGATAGGGGGTTCCTGAGTGGTGGGGGGAATGGGGTGAAGGGATAAAATCTGACATGTATTTTATAAAAGAAAGAAAGAAAGAAAGAAAGAAAGAAAGAAAGAAAGAAAGAAAGAAAGAAAGGAAGGAAGAAAGAAAAATAGGTCAGTGAAGAAAACAAAGAAAGACGTTGGAATCCAAAGAAAATGATGATATAGCATGTACAAACATATGAGACACAATGAGAGAAGTTCTGAGAGGAAAGTTCATAGCACTGATTGTCCCTGTAAAGAGATTGAAGAGATCCTACACTAGCAACTTAACAGCACACCCAAAAGCCCTAAAAGCAGGAACAATAGAAAGCTGCCCACTCTTCCCATATCTATTCAGTATAGCATTCAAAGTTCTAGCTAGAACAATAGCAACAAAAAGAGATCAAGGGGATACAAACTGGCAAAAAAAGTCAAGCTGTCACTGTTTGCAGATAATATGATAGGATACATAAGCAACCCCATAAATTCTACCAGAGGACTTCTACAGCTGATAACTTTACCAAAGTTGCTGGATATAAAATTAACTCAAATAAATCAGTGGCCTTCCTTAATACAAATGATAAATGGAATGAGAAAGAAAATAGGGAAACAACACCCTTCACAATAGGCACAAATAATATAACATATCTTGGAGTAACTCTAACCAAACAAATGTGTAATTAAAATATTTAAATAAAGGAACAGATAAAGAACTTTTTGTATGAAGGAAATGAGACAAAGTCTTTTAGTTTACCAGTTAGAAATCAAGGAACAGTGAGGTAAACAGAGTTGAGAAGATATGATTTAGGCGACACAGCCATGGTGGTACAAGACTGTGATCTTAGATATGCTGGAGAAGCATAAATTCAAAGCCTGGTTGCTTTAGAGGGAGTTCAAGGCCAGCCTATGTAACTTAGTGTAATTTTGTCTTCAGATAAAGAATAACATGAGGGCCAATGAGGGCCAGGTATGTAGCTTACAGGTAAAGATTTCTTCTGGCATGTATACAGTATTGGGTTTAACCCCTATTAATAAAAAGTAATGAGTTAAATTATAAAGAACAAACAAAAAATATAATGAGGTTGGGCAAGAGAGGTATTCATGGAGAAAATATTAGAATTTACCTTGTTCTGTGGTCAGGATACTAGGAAAGAAGCACTGGTGGGAAGGATTACAGACTTGTCCTGGAAGAAGAACAGAAGGCTGTCTGTGTCCCTCAGCTGAAGCACACTGACCTCCCATTGCTGCTGGTGAACTTTCAAGTTTCTCATGATATAACTGCATTAACTACCAACAAAAGCACCAACTCCAGACTCCAGATAATTAATGGGCTCATATGTTTATCAATACTATTTCTCTGGACAATATAGTTAGACTAAAAAGATTTGGGGGCTATCTAGAGTTTTGAATAACTATATGACTATAATCTGTTCTGATTGTTGACCTTACAATAAATTCCTCTATTAAACAATCAAAAAAAGGAAGGTCTATGTCATTAAACTTTTCTATAGGTTTAATATAGTTTCAAAGTAAAAATGAACATCTGGAAGAAAGATTATACAATAAGTATATATAGTTCTATAAAATATGAGAACATAAAATATAGATAAGTTTTTACCTGAAATGATTATTCCAAAAATAATACAAGTCTTTAGAAATGGTGAAAATTAGAAACTATATTTTTTGGTATGCACATTATTTAAAATTTTCAAGAATACGAAGAAATTAAAATCTATTTTGTTTATCATGACTTAGATATTTCTCAAATAAGAAGGTTCTATGGTTTTTATTCTAATGGCAATATTTATGTTTATATTTTCTCATATTTTTATTATAAATTATTAGGTAAATATAAGGGAAACAAAATAAAATCACTATTTATTCAAGAGTTAATTTTTTTAAATCTGTATCATATGAATGTTAAAATATCATTACATAATGAATTAATGAATTCATTAAGGTACAGTTTTCCATGGATAATTTAGGTTCTAGCAGGATACAAAAATATCTTTGCATTTAAAAATTTTGCATTCCAGAGATGATATATAACCTAGTAAACAAATATAATTTGTAAGCCAGATATATGAAAGTGAATGAAAATTTTGAGTAGTATCTCCTAGGTAAATTAAGGTAAAACAAATATTTTTATAAACCACTATGAGTAAGATTCATGATTTACTAGATAAGAAGGAGTTGTACTATGATAGGAAAGAGAATACTACTTGAGCATAGATATTTAATTATAACATGATATTCACCACAAGTTAATGAAGAGTCAATGAAATCATATAGATAAAAAGTGAGACAGAAATGTTGGAAATGATAAATTACTGGTCTTAGTATTTCTGCATCTGGGTTGTTCTTGTAACAACTGCATATAAAGTTGCAATATCAATTCAGTACCAATTGCTTGTTTATTTACATGTTTGCTGAGAATCACCATTTGTGTACTCAAAAGGAAGATACTTTCTTTATTTTTCTTTTTTTCTGTTGTATTTTGTTTTGATTTAAAGACAGTGTTTCTTTATTTATCTCTGGCTGTCCTGTAACTTGCTTTGTAGGCCAGGCTGACCCAAACTCACAAAGATTCTGCCAGACTCCTGAGGGCGGGGATTAACGGAGTGTGCCACCAGCATCCAGCTATGAAGATATTTTCATTAAAAGATAGCAAATCCTCATTGAAGCCCCTCAATAATATAAAATGAATAAATTTAAAAGTCTGTAGTTTTCATCTAATTTCAATTTGATGAAGAGACATGAACTCTTAGGGCATAGAGTTTCTAGTCAGAATACACAGAAAAGGCAAAAGCTTGTTTTGCACCAGTATTTTATTTTACTGGTTATCCCAAAATTTTTAAACAAGTTATAGTTGCAACATTTTGGTAATTTTATTATGGTCAACTATATTCACCCAATGCAAATATCAATGACAAGTGTTATGACATTACCAACAACTTTCGGTGACACAAAAAAGAAATGCTTAATTTTGTATTTTGAGGATTCATATGTGAAAAAATATAGTCAGGGTTAATCTGCTAATTTGGGACATCAATTTTACTTGATTTTCTAAATTAGTAAGAAATCACTTGAAAATAAATACATTTCTAAAAAACATATGTACTTAAACTGTTTTCTTTTCTACCTCATTTTTAAGTTCATTCATTTTACATTCCAATATCAGCCCTCCATCTCCTACCAGTATCCCCTAACACAGATCCTCACCCCTTTCTACTCTTCTTTTTTTGCAAAGGAAAACCCCAATCTGGGGGTTACCCCCCTACAATATTCCCACACATACACATCAAGTTGATGCAGGATAGGTGTAATTTATCCCATTGAGACCAGACAAGGCAGACCATTTAGGGGCACAAGATCCATAGACAGGAAGACAGGCAGGCAGGCAGGCAGGCAGGCAGGCAGGCAGGCAGGCAGGCAGGCAGGCAGGCAGGCAGGCAGGGAGGCAATACATTTAGGGACAGCCCCTGCTTCAATTATTGAGGGACCTGCATGAAAACTAAGATGCTCATATGCTACATATGTACAGAGAGCCTACGTCCAATCTTAACTCACTCTTTGGCTAGTGATTTAAGCTCTGGGAACCCCAAGGGTCCAGGTTAATTGACTCTGTTGGATTTGCTGTGGAATCACTGTTGTATTCCAGTACTTCAATGTTTCTCCCAAATCTTCCAGAAAACAGCCCGAGTTCTGTCTAGTATTTGTGTGTGAGTCTCTGCATTTCTTTCCATTGGCTGCTGGGTGGAGCCTTTCAGAGGACAGTTATGATAAGCACCTGTCTGCAAACATAACACAGTATCATTAATTGTGTCAGGAATTGGTTCTTGGCCATGGGATGGATCTCAATTTGGGGCAGTCATTGTTTGGACATACCCTCCATCTCTGATCTATCTTTGTTCCACACTTGTAGGCAAGACACATTTTGGAATATTGAGTCTTCACAGGATCAAGAGCCTCTCCTCCTATTGATGCCTGACAAGGCCATCCTCTGCTACATATGCTGGTGCAACCATGGGTCCCTCCATGTGTATTATTTGGTTGGTTATTTAGTCCCTGGGAGATCTGGGGGTTGTGGTTGGTTGATATTGTTGTTCTTCCTATGGGGTTGCAAACCCCTCATAGAAGCAAGCAGAGGGAGAATGGCATACAGGGTTTCTGGGGATGGGGATCAGGAAGGGAGATAACATTGGAAATGTAAATAAAGAAAATATACAATAAAAAACATACAGGAAGTACTCCTAAATTTTTACATAGAAACCAAATATACTGAATTTTAATATAATGAATATCATAAACATGAAATTGGATCAAATTATTTCCATAAACTGAAATAGGAAAATTATAAACCTGCTAGAACATATACCGCTAGTAATAAATTGTGACTTTTCTATTAAAAAAAAAGACACATTTTGGGTAGACTGTTTTGTTGTTGGGTTACTACTACCCTTATCCCTCCACTTGGAGTCCTGCTTGGCTAGAGGAAGTGGTCACTTCTTGGATTCATATCCACCATTGCTGGAAGTTTCATCTAGTGTCTTCACAACAGACTCCCTGAGGCCTCCACCCATTGCAAGTCAACCTTAAAATTTTAAGCATATTCTATTTATTCCTATGGACTTTTATCTTTGGGTTATAGTATTTGCTTTATAATATTTAATTTATCAATTCATTTAAATAAAATAAAACTTTTGTTTTATACTTTGGTATGGCTAAACAGCAAGAAATATGTATTAGGAGGTTGCAGGAGAGTTGGTGTTAGATGTGGTCAAGATATATTTTAACCATTTATAAAATTTTCAGACAAATAAAAATATTAGGTAAATAATTGTGTCATCAATAATACACCACTAAAACTTATATCAGATAATTATATTAAATACCTTTCAAAGACTTCTTAGAATTAAAATATTCACTTTTCATTTTTCTTCTATAAAAAATCATTTTATGTTTTCTCTCTTACATTTATTAATGACATGGAACATTGTACAATGTTAATCTAGAACAAGTGTTAACAGCAGAGTAAATGATATACTTAAATGAGATGACAGTAACGTTTTGAGGTGTACATTTCTTTTTCATAAATCATTCACAATCTTGTAACTGGTGTCATGATAATAAGGCTGACTTTTACAATACACATTGCTTTTCTAGAAACAGAATATCATACAAGACTCCTTTGGAGCAGTTTTCCTTCATGTGTGCTTTTTGACTATTCAAATATCAATGAAATTAGGTAGACTGAAATAAATATAGTTTCATTTGCTTCATTCACCATATAAGCTAAAAGAAGTATATAATATTTACATTTGTATTATTTTTTATCAATCTTCTCCTTTAATTGTTTTTAAGACGTAATATTTACTTTGTTAAAGACTAATTTTCAAAATAGAAATTGATAGTGAAATTTTACTATGTGTGTTTTTTATGTCTTATATGAGAACAATAATATTAGTCCCAGCAAGGGAATTACTTGTTTGATAAATGATATTTTGTTGATCAATTTAACATAATAAAAGTAAAACAAAATCATTGTCTTGAAACATTACTATTTGATTAATAGATAACCTACACAAAAGAGTAAGAAGCACTTGCTATATAGCAGGAGCAGAGAAGCTTTGTTACTGGGGTTCAGAAAGCATTTTTTTTCTTTTTTTGGAAAAGACAGAAATATTTTTCAGGATGTGTTTCCACTGCTCTAAGTATTCCACTATGCCATTATAGCCTAATTGTCTTATACAGTACCAAACAGAATGTGGATTAAATTTTTATAAATAAAACAGATGTGAAGTCAAATGTTATTCATGGACTGTATAGTTTTCTAATTCTCAAGGTAAATTTATCACAAATTTGTGCTGCCAGAGAGAAAACACTAGTTACCATTGAATGTCTTTTCTAGCTTTCTTCTTTAGTACTGGGATGCCAATTGATCATGTAGTTTCCCAAAACAGGATATGTTTTACACTTAGATAGAGACATGTTTATTAAACCCTTGCCAACAGGATATGAATATGAATGTAAAGTATGTTTCTGGATGTGATCATAAAAAGAGAAAGTACATCTTTATTTTTTCTACCTTCTTTATTCTGACTAAAGTGTAATTACAGAGATAAAATAGAATCAATCACCAAATATTGAATTCATAAACTGCATGACGGGCATTCCTTTAATCCTAGCAATGAGCAGAGACAAGTTGATATCTATGAGTTTGAGGCTAATATGTTCTACATAGTAAGCTCTTCCAGCCAGGTCATGATGTCTTATCACAGATTTTTTTTAAAACATCAAAGGCTAAAGAGACTGATGACAGTGCACACTCACATTTCAGTGAAATAAACAACAAATAAAAGAAAATAAAAAAGAAAAATTCACTGGAAATATTGGCATTGATCCTGCAACATGACTAAGCAGATAAGGATTCTTTCCACCAATCCTGACAATATGATTTGGAACAACACCTACATAGTATAAACAAAGAACAGAATTTGGAAAGTTATCCTATGATCTCTGTGGTACATGAGTGTATGCATACACATACAGACAAATAACTAAATGTTAATTACATGTCTCCTAGCAATTTCAGAAACTACACTCATTAATACTCACCAATGTGACTGCCTAAAAATGAGCAATAGATATGCCAAAATTGGCAGAGAAAAGCCCAAGAGGACTCAATCTTACAGAAAGATCTACAGGCAACAGGAAAACTGAGAGTGGGAGAAATAGTCTTCTATAGGGCAGATGATACCAATTGGTTATTCAATACCAAATAGTCATTCCTAAAAACACATGCAAGTAAAATCATACAGACTGAGTAGGGTGCACTCATATATTTAAGAATATATATTAATGTTAAAAGAGGCCACAAATTTAAAAGGGAAAAATGTATATGAGGTTGGAAGGAAAGAGAAATGAGAAATGTATTGCATACTTCTTAAAGCCAAGATAGGCATAGAAAATGTGCTCCTGATAGACATTGTTACACAAAAACTGGGTATGCCTTCAATGATTGAGACGACACTAGAAATGGACCACAAATTCTAGCTACAGATGAAAATAGAAAGAGAAATGTTTTTCTATTCAATTCTCAGTTCACTTTGTGCTGAGTATCTAATACATATAATAAACTGTAATAAATCTCCTAGGGAGAAAATGGCTTTTAAAGTATTATTTTTGTTTTAGTTCACAAAATGTTTTTTTACTTTTAGGGTTCCTTAACAGTACAATAAAATAGAAAATAAAACCTGGTGTCTTAGGTGACATTGAAGGCAAAAAGAATTCTGTCTCATAAAAAATAATTCACATAAATGAAATAACAACAAAATCAATCATTACTATAATATTTTCGAATGACCTTTACCTGATGTTGTGGTTATGAGACACAAACAATCAATTTTAGTGCAGAGCCTAGCTGGATTACTAATTTGTTAAATATAGAAATTAAATTAGAAAAAAAATTTTTAACTTAGAGTCAAATTTTAAAACCTATATGCAGCACAAAGTTTGTAACATTGTATTTACTTTATTATTTGAATCTGAAGCCAAGATGATTTTAAAAACAATAAAGCCTTTAAGAATTTCTCCTCATTTGAGGAAAGAGACACCAAGATTTATGTATATTCACTGATTTTATTTTCTTACCTTTGAAAATTCAACATGCTCCAAAGGAATATATTAAGGACAAGGCCTGGCTATTATCTAAAATATTATGAGATCATTGTTATTAGCCTGATACTATAAATTATTTATAGAATATCTCATTTTACCCTTTAGAGGATTCTTAGTCATACTCTTTTATATTCTCTTAGCTCCTCAGACATGATATGTCAAATTGCTATAAACATTTGTTCTAATTAGCAGAGATCCTAATTCTTACTATGAAAGCCCAGCTACTGACACAAATAAGTCTAAGGAAACCATACACAATTCTCATAAAGAAGACAGTAACAATGAATTAAAATTATATGTTCTTTGTTTATATGAGTTTGAAACCACTCTCTGTCATCTTAACTTGAAAGGTTACAGAAAGTGAAAAATGTCAAGATTGCTAGACTACAGCTATTATAGTCATTTTTGAGCAAAATATCAATTCGTGGCTTTTTGTACATACCCTGACTACAAACTACAATCAAACATACAGACTATGTTAAGTAGTCCATATTAAAACCATTATATATATATATATATATATATATATATATATATATATATATATATGTATGTATAATCAATCAGAAGTGTTTGGTTACTTTTCTATTGTCATGAAAAAACACCATATACAAAATGACATTTAAAAAGTTTTTACCTAGGGCTGGGCTTACAGCTTCAGAGGGTGAGTGAGTCCATGAACATCATGGCAGGAAGCATGGAGGCAGTCAGGAAGTATGGCACTGGAGCAGTAGCTGAGAGCTTTCATCTGATTCACAGCAGATAGAGAGAGAGAGAGAGAGAGAGAGAGAGAGAGAGAGAGAG
>JANHMN010000005.1:6589856-6653278 GCA_030674055.1 Rhabdomys pumilio | reverse complement strand
AGGAGAGAGAGAGAGAGAGAGAGAGAGAGAGAGAGAGAGAGAGAGAGAGAGAGAGATGGAGGTCTGGGTAATTGAAACTTCAGTGCCCACCCCAGTGACACACCTCCTCCAACAAGACCACATCTAATCATTCCCAAAGAGTTTCACTAAGTATGGACAAAACATTTACATTTTGAAGCTTATGAGAGACATTCTCATTCAAACCCTCAGAAGAAAGTTCTTTATTTCATTGTCTATATCAAGTTAGTAGATAAATTACTATATATGTCCTTAATTGCTTAATAGTTTTATAAAAGCTTCCTATGAATACATAGAAATATATCCACATGTATCTGGCTGGTTTAGTTAGGAATACTATACTGTTTCATTTTTTCTCTTTCTACCTTATTTTCACATTTTACAGTAGATTTAAATATGACATAAATCAGTCAGTGATGCTCTTCATTTTAAAAAGTATTTAATTTAACTAGATACATTTCATTCTGAACTTGATATTAGATTCAACTTGTAGAGTTATATAAAACTGAAAGATTTTTCTTTGGGTATTAAATAGAGTTTGCATAAATTTATCTCAAATTGGAAAGAATTAACTTGTAGTCAGTGTGAGTTCCTGAATATATGGTCACAATGAATCTTTCCATTTATTTAAGTCTAATATGATTACTGTTTGCAATGCTTTATCATTTTTATTACAGAAAATTCATGTCTCTTATTAAATTTATCCATAAGTACTTTGAGGTTTTTATAATATTATAAATGGTATAATATGAGTTTTTCATTTTCTATTGTGCTTTGAAGTTTTATTTGGTACTATGGTTAGAACTAATAGTCAAACATATACTAGGTAAGTGACCTACCTTTACCAGTGATCTACATTTCTAACCCTGGGGTATGATATTACAGAGAAATTCTGTTATGTTTGTACATTGACAGTTTCCTCAATTTACTCTGGTTGAAAATTTTTGACACAATTATTTGAATCAAGTATGTATTCTAATAATAGAATTACTGAAAGATATCTTTCTGTGAGTACTCATTTTAAGGGGCAACCTTCCAACATACCACCATATAGTATATTAGCTATAAACTATATATCTTTATAGTTAAGGAGTATGGTGAACTTTTCATTAAAATAACAGGGAATATTTTACTTTGTATGACATATAAAGTTCATTATTAGGTGCTCATTTCTGTTGATAAATTGTGAAGGAAACCATTGTTCACATTCATATAAAAATGCATCTAACTAGTTCAAAGTACCTTTAGAAATAAATAATACAGTTTTGAGAGTGGATTTTGTCAATTTCTATTCTATACTCATTTGAAGAGCTTGAATCTTTATTGTGCTTTTGATATCTTTTTATTCATTTGGTCATTGATTTATAACTATTCTGGACAGTTTCTCATTGTGTAGATCAGGCAGCCTAAAACTTGTGTTGCCTAGCCACTGCCTTGCAAGTGCTGGGATTAAAGGTGTAGGCTGCTACAGCTAGCTTCAAATTATTTTTTCATTTATTCATTTACTTTTGTTTTATTTAAGAAATATATCACAATTGGTTCAATTGTTAACATGTATAATGCTACTCATTCTTACAAAGAAAAGCCAAGGTTCAATGCTGCATTCATATGTGGCTTTTTTTATAATTCAGTGAAAGTCTTGAAAAAATATTGAGTGATCAATTTAGAATTCATGATACCATGATTAGAAACTTTATTTATTTGTATAACCTTAAAACAAAATTCATTATCTTTGTACTTGATGGTTTATTTTCTATTTACCTATCTCATGATACTACATGTACGATATGATTAGTGACTTGACTGATTTTGCTCAGTTCTTTTCTAGAAAATGCCATGATACCTGCAATGGTTAATTGCAGTTGTCCCCTTGACATACATGAGAATAAGGAATCTCAACTGATAATGACCCCATCAGAAGGGTCATTATTGAATGACCTATTAAATCACAGAAATTAAATATTGGAGGAAATTTTATTTAATGACTTCAACAAGTATAAATTTTATTGCCTATTTTGTGATCACTGGGTTAATCACTTATACCCACTTTCTGTTTCATGATAAAGTAAGACTCATTTAATGTTATTTGATGCAGTTTACATATACTTTGTTTGAGGCTTTTGATGTTAATCATTTAATTAGTTAAAACAGGGTCTCAGTATGTAGTGTAGTCTGACATTTTACAATAATTCTTTTTCATCCTTCTAAAATCTGGCATTAGAAGTAATCACCATGCTCAAAAAATTGAAGCAATGTTAGGCAATATGATATAATTTGTATATGTGCACGTGGTATGTGTATGTAATATGTGTTCATGCATGTGCACTTTGCTTTTGAAAAGATAATACAGATCTTTTTATTGGTATTGAAAAGTGTATAATTAATTTTTTATTTTTTTAATTTCGTATATACATATTATATGTTTTGATCAACCCATTTCTATTCTCCCTTTTAGTTTCACATTCATCTTCACCAACAATTTTCTCTCCCAGTGAGAAACTTCAAATGCTGTTTAAATCCCAGTGAGCCCATTAGTGCTGCCAATATGTGCATTAATATAGGACAATCTACTCGAGCACGAGTAGCCCCTGAGCAACTGTATCACTGAAGAAAACTGACTCTTGCACAGTAGCCATCACTAAATTAGCTCTTTAACTGGGGTGGGGACTTTGAACCTTAAGGACCACCTCCCTCACCTATATGGGAAATATTTCTGGGTTGAACTTATATGTGTTTTGTGTATGCATGTCTAGTGTATAAACTAAGTTTATGTGTACAAATCCTGTCATGTTCTGAAAACAATTTTACTCTAGTCATCCAATGCATCTGATTTATACACTTTCCCCATACTCTCCTCTACAATGATCCTTGAGCTTTGGAAGGGGTATGTTGTCTGACATAGATGTCCCATTTAGGGCTGAGCACTCCACAGTCTCTTATTTTCTTCACCTTGTCCAGTTGTGGATATCAGTGAATTTACATCTATTACAAAAATAAGCCTCTCTGGTTAAGGGTGATATATTTACTGCTCCATGGGTATAATGGTAAGTATTTTAAGTCAGGCTAAGATTTGAGCAATAAAAATCAAAAGATAGTGACTTGTGAATTAATTTTGCTGAATCTTTCTCATTTATTTAATTGTTATGTCCTGGTCAATTAAGTCATATGCTGAATAATTTTTAAATCAGATTGTCAAATTATACTTAAAGATTGTATTTATACAGTTATTTTTCAGAAATAATTTTAATACAATTAACAGCAGTTAGTTTTTACAAACTGTCAACATTGGTAAATGCCTGCAATTGGAAGTGGAGGAAAACCCTAAAGCTGCAAATTGCAGTTGGGCCTTTCATTGTTGAAAAGAGTTGGGAATGCAACTCAAGTATACTCTCCATCAAAATTGAAATGATTCCTTTAATGTTTACAATTTTCTTCACTAAAATGTTTGTTTCAATATATCTACATTTCTCTTGTTAGTGCACATAGCTTTCCCACTCATCAAATGTTTGGCTGTTTTGAATGAGTTGTTTTTATGATCTTTAATTGTGTTCTAGCCTTCTTTGTTTCTCTGTGAATGAGGCATAAGCTTGGGAAAATGTTTGTGGATTTCTGTGTGCACAAAACACAGAGATTCCCAGAGTTCTCAAAGCTTGGTTACAATACCTACTTCAGTCTGGCAATGTTCCCAAAGGGCTGAAGGCTCAAGGATGCCTTTGAAAGGAAAGGCCTAGAGAATCCAAAGAAGAGAAGAATTAGACTGTAATTTAAAAAGACTTCCAGTTTGATCAGTTACACTGACCTACTGTGTATACTTGTGGTCACAGAATCCACTAAAAGACTGAATAATCTCTAGTAGTCATCAGTTTTTATCTGGCCAATCCAATCACATTAGTAACAAAATAGATGGCACACAATCATTATTAAAACGACACCTAATTCAGACCCACTGAAAGTTATTCTTAGGAAAATGTCACTTGAAAAGAGCTTCTGGGAGCTGCTGTGAGAAGAATGGGACTGATAGAAGAATCTGGGAGGCTTTGGTCTGTTCCACTACAGCCCCATCTGTTAGTTAATAGCTTTCTCAAATCATCTTCTGAATATGTACTATGCCACAAGCTTTTTCTTTCCTACCACAACTAATTAATTTTTAATACAGTAGTAGATTCTCTTAATTCAACCCCTTGGATCACCCAGGTTAATGGCTCTGGATGTGCTGTCCTCCTTGATAAGAAATCATATTAATGCTGATTTGGAGCTTACAGCTTAGAGAACAAAAGGTTTGGCTTGAATTGGTTTGTCCCTCACAGATGCCTAGCTTGCCTCCTCTCTTGACTGGCATTATTTCCTCCAATTGTGCTTAGAATTCTCTTCTCTACTGTGATACACAAATATTTTTTTGAAAGCTAAGAAAAAGGATTTTTTTTTTCTGGTCTCTTAAGCACCATTTTCTTTAGCAGATCAGAGAACCATAGAATGTCAGAGCTGAAAGGAAATCTTAGAATTCATGCACTTATCCTTGTGCTCTACCAAAATGTGAAGAATTTTACAGAGAAAATAATTGAAAGCTATGTTGTCTCAGAATGTGAAGATCTTGTTTTGTTCTTGCCAAGGAATTTATGCTCTCTTCCTGGGGTGTCTAAGTCAGTTTTCCATTACCACATCAAACATTTGAGATAAATACAATTTAATGGAAGAAAGGTGCATGTTGCTTTATGATTTCAGAGGTTTTAGTTCATTATCAGTTAGCTGGGTTGCTTTCAGGCCAAACACAGAAAAAAAAAAAAAAAAAAAAAAAAAAAAAAAAAAAAAAAAAAAAAAAACAAGGTATAGCAAAGAAGCTCTAATCATGTTGTCTTGAAAATAGAGGGAGAAAGAAAGAAACCCATGTCTCAATACATCCATTATAAGCACGCATACAATGATTTAACTTTCTTCAGTTTTGTCCCATGTCAAAAAGTTTCCACCACCTACCAATAACAGCATAGGTGGCAACTACCTGACTAATAAATATGACTTTGTAGGACACTGTCAAACCAAAGCAAGAATCTAAAATAATTGAGTGGTGTGTGTGTGTGTGTGTGTGTGTGTGTGTGTGTGTGTGTGTGTGTATGTGTGTGTGCATGCATGCATGCTTGTATGTATATATGTGAATATGTTTGCTAGTTTTGCAATAGTACACATACTCCAACAGCAGATTAAATGTCAGTAGTGAGATAACAGTTGAGGTTCTATTTACTTTGCCCTATGAAAGTAATTAGGAGATGAATTACAGAAATACATGATACGATGAATGATATGAGCTGAATATTGACAGGCAAGAATCCACAAGCTTTTTGAATAGTTAATACAACAGAGGAAGAAGAGTTACTTATGGCTATTCATTAGTAGGCAGGCTGAACAAATTTGTTATTTAATTTGATATGAACTATGGTAAAGGTAATATGAATAACAGTATCAATGTTATATGCAATGATAAAACTCTCTATAAACCAACTGTGATAATATTGGATACAGTATTATGAAAACAACATTTGAAGAATAATTAAATATTAGTAATAAACAATGCTTTTATTAATTTAACCACAGAATTTATTAAATATATTTACCTTCTCAGATTGTAGTCATACATAATTTTCAAAGAGGATCAAGTCTTAGAACCCAATTTTAGTTTAATTTCTTTTATTGCCCCTGGAAATTGTTTCTATATTTCCAAAACTAACTTCTTCTTATAAAAGCAGAGATAATCAGACAAGCTTATTGTACTTTAATTTAGTGTGCTTTGATCATATAAATTGGTGTGAAAAAATGTCTTAAGGTCATGAAACCTAATATGTGTACAATAAACTGCTTTTGTAGCAAAAAACTGAGGAAACATGGTATACTTATTCTTATTATAGATACTTGACTCAAGAGATAACTACCCTATTTGTAACACGATGAGGAATTTCTTATAAATAAAAAATTCTGATAAAATATAAGCATTCTTGAGGTTTATCATTTATTTGCCAGGGTCTCTCAAGGAAAACAATTATTTTCATTTTTACTATAAATGTCCATTGTTATCTGAAAAACTACTTTGCCATTGAGAAACTTCTTTTAGTGATGTATGTCAGAGAGGCATTTGTACTGGGGTGAGGGGGGAAGGTTTGATGTATGCATTTTATGAAGTAATTGCTTGCAAGTGTCAAGTTTGTTTGATTTAAATTATACTACCAGGAAAATTGATTACAGTTTGTAGAACTGTTTAAAACAAAATTTACAAGATATCAGACTTTACTGGAATAATTAGTAACTATTGTTATATATGTCACAAAGGTTCCTCTCCAATAACGTTAGATTTCATTTTGGTCTTTAAAGGGCTTAGAAATCAATTTAAAGGTTCACTCTCAATGTATGCATTATAAACTTAATATGTGCTGATTTCTATTGCTGTTGCCTGTACTGTGTTCACCTGTACAAGCAACATAAACTCTTAGATTTGTTATAAGAACATTGGAAGCCAAGGTAAAGAAATTGATATATTTATTCAGAGAAATAAAGTCCTTTAGAAAACCTAAATCAAATCAGTTGCCCTTTGTTTTATTTTGTCTATTTAAATAACTATCTCTAAATCCTTAGGTATAAACTTTGTTCTCTGCAGAATACTTAATTAGAATCAGTGGGGGCCTCAATGTCATTGACATGATCTTTTGTTCTGATTTCAATACACTCACACAAATAGACATAATCTTTTTAGCACTTTGAGTCTCTTACACTCATGAAATGTGAAGAAGAAATGGATAAAATTATACCTGGGGCTTCTTCTAGCTTTGAAAGTCTAATTCTCACATCTTCTCAGGAGTCCTAAATCTTTCCACTGTGATTTTATGATGGGTATTACAACAAAGTAAACAGTTTTGTACAAAAAAGTAAGGTTCATTCCTGAATAAAGGTAAGAAATGTTTATGTTACATAAAGCAGCAGAGCTAAACATTCAAATGTGGAACTCTTTTCTGGTGTGTACTGACACTTTCACTCTTTATATTTGGTCACTAGTTTTTTCTTACTATCACCAGGTTAAAATAGCTTTATTATTGGATTTCTAATTGTCAGTCTAAACATTACAGATACTTACCATTTAAAAGGGAAAAGCTATAACAGTATAAAATTGGGTATGCGTAAAGTATTTTTATCAGTGTGCTTTTAGCCACACAAAAAAAGGAAAAAAAAACCACAATAAATAATTTACAATGACACAAAATGTTTGCACATACTACATTTCTACTTAGTTAAGCCTCTTCTTTCTTGTTTGATATTTTCAGTTGTATTTTATTTCTGTTCACAAAACAAGAGTAATAAGGTAATAAATAAATGCACAGCATCTCTATTCTTCTAGACTCTGTGGGACTCTGCTTCATTAGTTGGAGTCAAAACAAGACAAATTAATCAACACACTCCTGCTGTGCATTTTCTTTTCATTATATCATTCTGGTGGTAGTGTTTCTGCCTGTGTTTCATGTTGTATATTTGTGTCTCACCTAACTAGTAATTGCAAAGAAACTTAAGTGAAATGCCCCATTCATTGAACTTTAACATTTATAACATTAACCTCAGTCTGTCTGTGACCACAATAATACAGCTCAAGAATTCCAGCTAGAAACAGAAAATAATCATTACAAAATAATGTATATATTACCTAACAACCCAATAGAAATAATTATGCCATGTTGGCACTATGTGACCCACTTGAGTCTGACTATTACAGTTATATGGACCCCAGTTGGCATGTTCAAAGAGAAATGTCATACCTTAGGCTCTTAAAGAGAAACCACATGGGGCTATGTAGTGATCCATGATCTCTGGAAGTTGGACAGAAATAAAAAAAAAGTAAGCTCTCATCCTACAGCAAGGGAAGTTGTGGAAGTGGTTTCTCTTGATAGGCATCAAAGCACTGTTTTTCTGTGATGATTTGATTGATGTTCCATACATCCTGCCCTACATTAGAAATCTACTCATAGCCAAGGGAATAGGTGCATGTGCTTGTACTATTCAGGCCCAAACCACATTTTTTAAAGCTCAAGTAAAAGGCAAATGTAATTATTTTGAAGATAGCCTTGTGTGATAAGCAGTATTTGGATTGCCATAGGTAATAACAAATAAGGGGAAAAATTGATTACTAAGGAGAAATAATGTTTAAAACTGAAGTGTCAGGAAAGCAAAGAGAGAAGGCTTCTGGGAAGTGTCGGTCACAAAATTTGGCTGAAGTAGCAATAAATATGCTTTAATATTTAGAAGTGGCATAATTTGTGTGATCTCAATGTGAAACTGACAGTAAATTAAGAATAATGAGAGCCTAGGTGTATGGATAATGAGTGAATAATCAAGATAGGCAAATCTCAGCTGATGTATTGCTATGAGAATGCAGAGTAATATCAGATTGTAAAGGCATAATGATGAATCTATGACAACTGATTGGACACTGGTTATATTTGAAAGAGAAATTTTTAAAAAAAGTTGAATTTTCTTCTGTTTGGTTAATTATGTTTTATTTCTATCAATTCTCTTATTGGTATGTGTTTACAGTATGATGTAAATTGTAATGTATATTTTGTTGGTTGCAAAATTAACTTGTGGGTATTAATTGTAACTGTCTCCAAGCTTAATCATAAAATATTTATGAGGTATAAATGTGATCATTAAAAAATATGAATATAAGCCTTGCAAGTTTTATTCAACTTTTATTTTCACTTGACAGCTAGAATAACAGAATGTTTTTTTATAGGGGATATTAATGCAGATTTTAAATAAATTACTATGTTTTGCTCTCTTCTTGGTATACCGTTGCTAGCTTGGTTCTTTTCTGAGTCTCTTAACAGTTGGAACAGGTATGTCTCTGACTCTTTTGTCTGCTCTTGGGTCCCTTTTCCTCTAACTGTGTTGTCTTGTCCAGCCTCAGTATGAGTTTTTTCACCTTACTCTAGGGGACTTGTTTTGTCCAGGTTGACTGTCTTCTCTTGAAGGTCTGTTCTTTTCTGAAGAAAAACAGAGAGGGAGTGGATCTTGAAGAGGGTTGAGGTATGGGGAGGAGTTGGAAGATATTAGGGGAGGGAAACTGTTTAGGAAGCATTGTATGCAAGAAGAATATATTTTCAAAAATACAATAAAATGAGACAAAAACCTAGCAATAACAACAACAAAAAAAAACTTTTCCAGAAACATTGATTGGACATTTGAGCATTCACATGCAAATGAATGAAGTGTACTTGTTAATTACATCTGTCCAACCAGAAAAGAATAGTATTTACTGAATATTCAACTGCTCCACACAGAAGTCTATACCTGATGTAAATCTCGACTACAACATTTATAGAAAAGCTTATGTGAACACACTATAATTGATCTAGTGAGCCTCATTTCAGGTTTTTGATCAAGAAAGTTGTTACAAATGGAATTATACTAATTTAAACTGCTAATTTGTGTAGCTTTATTACAGAATCTATAAGAAAACAAGCATATACTCCAAGGTCCTAATCCAATGAAGTTTATTGTGGTGGTTTGACTCATAAACTCATATTCCGGAATGCTTGGGCACAAAGAGTGGCACTATTGGAGGAGGTATGACCTTGTTGAAGGAAGTGTGTTACTTTGGGAGGTGGGATTTCCTTTTTTTATGCTCAAGCTCTACCCAGTGTGAAATGATAGTCTCTTCCTAGCTGCCTTTGGATCTAGATGTAGAACCCTTTGCTCCCCCAGCACCACGTCTGCCTGCACAATACCATTTTTACTGTCATGATGATAATACACTAAACATCTGAAACTGTAAGTTAGACCCAATTAATTGTTTTACCTTTATAATAGTTGCCTTGACAATGGTGTCTCTTCATAGCAATGAAACCGTAAGAAACTATGCAATTTTCATATGGTGTCTTTAACCTTGAATTTGCCAAATACATAATCTTTAAATGAATTACAAAGATCTTGAAATGTTTCTCTATCTTCAGAATTAAACTAATCTAAGTCTGTTTGGTTTGATGTTTCTCCTATTCTGATTTTTTTAATTTCCTGAAATAAGTGATTTTTGAAATGCATTCGACTGCAGTACTTACTATTTATTTTCAGGAACATTGATGAAACATTAATTTTGGTAACTTACTTAGGAGTAGACTCTTTGGTGAACTTTCTTAAGGCTCTCATTTCATATTGCAAAACTGTATTTCTTAAGAGAATAGAAAAAAATTAATAAAATAATGGAAAATATTATTTTTTCATTTTTTTAGTTTTCTTATTAGAAGTATTAGCTGTTGTTGTTTATTGGCTCTTTGTGAATTTCACACCAATCTCACTCATCTCCCCCCACCTCCGATCTGTCCTCCACCCTTGCAAGCTCTCCAAACAAAGAAAAAACATCTCATTGTGGAAGCTGCATTATGACATAGTGTGTCCCACAGTATACCCTTTTGTCTATACTTCTTTGTTTACAAATGTTCCTTGCAATGACTCATTGGTATGGTGTAAGGCCTCTGGCTTCTGCTATTGTATCAATACTGGAACCTCAATGGAACTCCTTGGATTTCCTGTTGTTGCTCTGTGTCATGAATATCTTGCAGTTTTGGATCTCTTGGACCAGCTCCATCATGTATTCCAGTAGTTCATCAATGGGGTGGATGTTGGGGTAGGCCAATTTAAAGCCCTGGATCTAGGCCTGAGAGATATCTGAGACCATCAGACTATAGGCTTTGCTGCACTCATGCCCTTGGAGATGGCTCCCCACAACCAGGGCCAGCTGTACCCTGCTGCCCAGGCAAAGTGCAGGACCTGCTCTCTCCAGTGTTGTAGCTGGTGAGGGGTAGGGTCTGCTCTTCTGCTCTCAAGATGCAGGCAAGGCCAACTCTGCCCCTCCTCCAGCAGTGGCTCCAGCAAAAAGGAAAGTGATCTTTCCTTCACCAATGCCACCTGCAGAACAGGCAAAAGGCAGGGCTGGTTCTCCCACATGCATGCCTCCAGGGATGGCTCACCAGCACCCCTACATCCAGGGCTGTGCTATCCAAGTAAAGTGCAAAGCAAAGGGCAAGTAGGAGGGGGTATCTCTACCTTGCCAAGTCTCTGAAGGGCAAATAAGTGGCTCTGTCAACTCTTGCATGCTCACATACTCAGGGTAGTCTTGCCTGTGCTTCTCATCAGGTTTAACTATACTATGCTGCCCAGGTAAGGTGAATTGATCACTTTCCTGGGGATTGCAACTGATGAGGCACAAGGCCGCCTCTCCTGCTTTTACGACACCAGAGCTAGGTCTCTCACTTACTGTAGGTGGTAAGTGGGGAAAGTGAGGAGAGTAGCTCCTCTTTGTTCAAGTCACCACACAGGAGACCAGTGGTTACGTCGGCTCAGCTCACCCACAACTCCTGCAATGTGCAGTGCCTTCAGCTCCAGAGTAGTGTAGCTGGCTAGGGACAAGGTCAACTCTCCTGCTCTCATGCCCCCAGGGCAGCCTGGGTGAGAGGTGGAGCCAGTTCTGCAGAGATATTAATATGTTCCCTGCCAGCAGCCCAGACTACCGATGGTAACATATCTCTGTTTGGTGGTAACAGACACCTGTGTGGCCTTCAGGTATCATCACAGACCAGGAATCCACCATGATTTTAGGTGGCATCACAAGGTAATTACATCAGACTGTGACACAAGTACCACACTAGCCCCTAGTCTCCAGTTATGCCTCTCTCCATTGTACTCACATCCTTCCATTTGTATTTCTTGTCCTTAGTCCTCCACCAACGTGCACCTTTTTGTGGCACTCAAGGTCTCTGGGAGTCTGAGATCATCTCAGGAATGGTCTCAGAAATGCTATGCCAAGCTTATGAATTATGGCGCTGGGCATGGATCATCTAGGGCATGGTATGCCCCCTCCCTCCCTGAATAGCAAGGAGCTTATGATCATCTCAGGCTAGGTTTCTATCCAGATCTCATAGTACTAGTCTAGTCTTGGGATTGCTCCTTAGCTGAGCTCATTTGAGTAGCAAGGATTATTTTTCTCAAGCTCACTCTGGCTCTAGGCCCACAGTTCTAGGCAGGGTTTTTCTAATCTCCATCTTGCTCCCTATACTGGGAGCCTATTCAGACCTGTGCTGTACCAGACTGGTGGGTGTCTCAGGTTAACTAAATGAATAATACTCTATGTAGATTTAATAATGTAAATATTAAACATAATAAAATTATTAGATATATATATTGAAAATATGTTTTAATAAATGATCATTGTGAATAAAGGATAAAACAGCATTTTTACAAATAATAAAATAACAAGAAATATCAGAATGTGCATATTATTTTGAAGAAATAATATGAGGAAGACATAAGAGATTTAGAACTGTGCTTAGCAACAAGGAAGGATGAAAACTGCTATCTTTAATATAAGCATTTCTTTTGCAGAAAACATAGGTGTTTGCTCTAATTTATTTTTTGCATATACTAAATTTTTCTTTTTAATTATTTAACTGCTTAGACTGTGTGAGAGATACCTGCATAAATCTTAAAACTAATTACAAATCCCAAAACTCCAAATTGATAAGAATACAAAGCATTGGTAGAAACTTGAAAACAGAAGACACATAAATAGGAAATAATCATGGATAGGATAAAATAGTAAGCCAGAAGGATAGAACTGATTCCACTGAGATGTAATTTCACATGTACATCTGTACATTTAGGTTAAACAATGGATCAAAGGCCTCAGTGTAAAATCAGATACACTAAATCCAGTAGAAGACATGGGGAATAGCCTTGATAGCATAAGCACTGCAGACAATTTCCTAAACTGAATACCAGTGGTGCATGCACTAAGATCAACAGTTAGTAAGTGGGACCTCATGAAACTGAAAAGCTTCTGCAAGGCAATAGACACCATGAATAGGAGAAATGGCAGCCTACAAAATGAGAAAAAACCTTCACCAACCCCAAATTCAAGAGAGGGATAAAATCCAAAATATATAAAGAACTCAAGAAACTAGACATCAACAAACCAAAAACCCAACTAAAGTTAGAGTATAGATCTGAACAGAGAATTCTCTACAGAGTAGCCAAGAAGCAATAAAGGAAATAATCAAAATTCTTAGCCAACATGAAAATGCAAATCTCAAGACTCAGCAATGTCATTTTACATCCATCAGAATGGCTAGGATCAAAACCTCAAGCATCAACTCATGATGGTGAGGATGTGGTGCAAGCTGAACACTCCTTCCTCCCTTAGTGGCAGGAGTGCAAACTTATACAGTCTTCTGGAAATTAATACAGCAGTTTATCAGAAAATTGAGAATAATTCTACGTTAAGACCCAGCTATACCACTCCTGGGTATATACAGAAAAAGATGCATATATATATGTCAAGAACACATGCTCAACTACACTCATGGCAGCTTTATTCATAATAGTCAGAAGTTGGGAACAATCTAGATGTTCCTCAACCAAAGAATAGATAAAGAAAATGTGGTACATTTACACAATGGAGTACTACTCAGTCATTAAAAACAGTGACAACCTGAAATTTGTATGCAAATGAATGAAATAGGAAATATCATCTTGAGTGAGGCAACTATGACTCAGAAAGACAAACATGGTAGGTATTCACTTATGAGTGGATATTAGCTGTACAGGATAACCATGCTACACTCCACAGACCCAAAAATGCTAAGTAAAAAGGAAGGCTCAAAGGGGAGACATGTTAATCTCACTAAGAAGGGGAAATAGAATATACATCTCAGGTGAAAAGTGAGAGATGACTGGATGGGAGTGGAGGTGGGGATGGGAACAGGAAGGTGCCAGGAGTAAGGAAGGAGATGGTACTGGAAGAGAAAACTGAAATGGAGGCTGGAGCATCTCTCAGATAAGCTAGAAACTTAACACAATGAAAACTCCCAGGAATATATGAATGAGACCCTAGCTAAGACTCATAGTAATGGCTGATATGGACCCTGAATCAGCTAACTTCAGTAACCAAGCAAGATTTCCAATGGAGGGATTGGGACACAAACCCTCTCACAATGCAATCCACCCCACAATTTGCCCTGCTTACAAGATGTATAGTAGTAAAGATAAAGCACAAATTGAGGGAATTGCCAAACAATGACTGGTCTAGCTTGAAACCCATGCCATGAGAGAGATACTACTCCTGACACTGTTAATGATATTCTGCTGTACTTATAGACAGGAACCCAGCATAACCATCATCAGAGAAACAGATGCAAATACCCACAGCAAAGCACTAGACAGAATTGGGGAATCTTGTGCAGGAATTGGAGGAAGAATTGAGGGACCCAAAGAGGACAGGGACTCCACAGGAAGACTAACAGAGATAACTAACCTGGACCCTTGGGAGCTCCCAGAGATTGAACCATTAACTATAGAGTGAGAATCTGTTAGACCTAGTCCTGTTTGCACATATGTAGCAGTTGTGCACCTTGTTTTTCATATTAGACACTTAAAAACAGGATCAGGAGCTATCTCTAACTCTGCTTCCTGCCTTTTGGACCTATCCCCCTAGTGGGATGCCTAGTCTAGCCTCAATAGGAGAAGATGCGCTTAGTCTTACTGTAACTTGATATGCCAAAGCTGTTTGACATCCATGAGTGAACTCCCTTTTTCTGAAGAGGGAGGACAATTATATGGGAGAGGAAGGGGAGGTCAGCGAGCACTCATAGAGGAAGGAAGGGGATACTACAGTCAGGATGTAAATTGAATAAATAAATTAGTTAGTTAAAAAAATATGGTTCTGAATTTTCCTCTTATTACACATTCAATTTGTATAAAAACACATGTAAATTTGGTTTTCATCCATTTTTTTCATGAGAGTGTGTTTTTAGTAAATCCATAGCCTACCACTGAATCTTTCCATGCCTTCCTGTGAAATTCTGCTCTCTTACACTTGATCCCACTCTTGTGCTATCTTCTGAAATTAAGTTTTCCCTAGAGCCACTGCTGTTCCTTAAACATCCAGAAATAAAAGCTATATAATCGATTTTATTTGGTGTTTATAAAGTAAGTTAGGCTAAGCTATTCCATTAGTAGTAATAAAAAACAGACCCATAAGCCACCTGCAACATATACAGCATTAAACTTTATTTTCAGACAATTCTAGCTTCTGAGCAAAATAGACTAAAATTCACTAATGATTTTTTGTACCCTCTGTGTCCAAATATAGGAATTACCACTATTACTTTCCCACACCACTGTGATTATCATATTTTATAAATTAAACTTAATATTGATGTATTAATATCATTAAAAATGAATAGTTTGGTAGGATTAAGTCCTAGTGTGGTATATTCTCCTGTTTTGATAAAAACATGTATCCATTACTATAAATATAAGTGTATAATATGTGCTTATGTAAATATATTAATTAATTGCATTAATAAAGTAATAAAATATAAAATATAAAATATATTTATTTAAATATAAACATAAGTAATACTTGTATGGTCTACCCACACATTAATTCTTTAACCATAATCTTTGTAATCATTTAACATTTTCACTCTTTATATAGGTTCAACCTTTTAGAGTTTTATACAGTTGGATTCACAGCATGCAGCCTCTTTAGGGTGGATTTATTTTTCTTTTTCCATGTATGTATTTATTTACTTACTGACTTACTTTATATCCTGATCCAGGCCCACCTTCCTCCTTCTTCCCAGTACTACTCCCACACCTCCTTCACATTCCCCCATCCCCTTTTCCTCAGAAAGAGCAATGAGTACCCATGCACTCAGATATGTTAAGTCACAGCAGGACTAAGCACATTCTCTCCTGCAAAGTGAGCTGTCTATCAGGATGGCTGGAGTATGTTTGCTGCAAGAGAAAGTTCCAGTGCAGTTCCTTGAGTTAACAGAACTATAGTGAAATATGGGACTGGGGAAAGCAAAAAAGCCAGAATGAAATTTCACAAAGAAACTTCACTAAATCTGCCCAATCATTAGACATCTGTTGACTATGTGTCAAAACTTTACTAGAGGTAACTGAGCTAAAAAGCTATACTACAGTTGGGAGCTGGATCTCAGGATAAAATTGTTAGCTGATCAAGCCTGAGGATCTGATTTACTTCCCAGTATCATGAATAAATAGTGAGATGCAGCAGTGTATGCCTATAATCCTAGTACTCCCTTGGCAACATGGGAGAAGAGAAGAAGAACGGGCCAACATCTTGCAGGCCAGCCATCATGGACTATAGACTCCAGCAGCAGAAACAAGTGAAGCCTTTTCATCACAAGGTGGAAGGAAGAACCACCTTGATATAAATTCTCTCTCATTCCAAACAACACATGTATTCACCCTCATGTATACATACACAAATGATTTCTTATCAAACTTCACTTGGTCTGGGGCTAGACCTTTGGCTAAGCACTTCCTACTGTTGCAGAGGAGACAAATCCAGTTTCAGGTACTCACATGAACACTTTCAACAATCTGTAACTCTGGCTCTGTGAAATCTGGCACCCTCTTCTGTCCTATGGGGTCACCTGGGTTTCATGTGATACACTTTACATGCAGGAAACACACACTACACACAGTGGATTTAGTAGTCTGCTGTGTCTCACTTGACCATGGAAGCAGAAGAGGACTAGAGAAGGAGTTCTAGGCCTCACAATTCCCATGATCCTACCCAGGAAAAGCCATGCCCTATGTGTGCTATGTTCATCTGTAACTCTAGCACCAGGTCAGCATTTCTCTCTGCACATTCCGGTTTCCTGATTTTAGGTGATGGGGATACAACCTTCTTGAATGTATGTATTATACAAGTGTTCAATCACCTAGGGACATCCTATCTTGGGTCCCCCACATCACCAACAGTGACAGCTCAGAGAAATTTTCTCTTCTCTTGGCCCTGAGTCATTCACACCTCCTTAAGACCTTTACTTAGTCATAATATTGCCTTAGTTTACACCACTGAAAAGGGACAACGTGCCCCAGGGAACCCCTCTGCAGCCATCCTGTACTTATATTTGTGATAAAAATGGAATTCTAACTTGCACTGCTGACAGGGCTGTTGCAGGTGAACTTCACCTTTTCACAGAAAAAGATAGATAAGTCTTTTCTTCAGTTACCCTGCTAGTACAGGGACTCTCACAGAGTAGCTGGTGATCAGTGACGGTCTGGAAAAGAGATCGCATTCATCTGACATTAGCTTTCATTTTAATTAGCTAACCAGAAAAAGAAATTAAAACTAATAAAGCAATCAAAAATAATTTTATTCTGTTTTTCAAGAAAACGCCAAGTTAGTTCCCATTTCCTGGGTAGTTCCTATCAGAATACCATGGTATCTTGAAACATCCTACAAATTAGATATAAGTGATTCTTATTTGTTTACAAAACAATAAAATTCTCCAAAAATGGAGCAACAACAGGAGGTATGTTACTAATGCTATTCATAAACTTAAATTCTCCAGCTAATCAGTCTTGAAGTAAAAGTAGCAACATTTTGTAATAACAAGGAACTCTAAGTCACCCAGTCAGTACAAGAAGAATGGAATGCTTCACACTCTCCTCCCACCAGCTCTCAAATGAGGGTACAGTGCTTAGAGCAAACACTCTGCCTGAACTGATGTTGGATGGGAACTGCCAATGCACTAGAATATGTGCTGGTGACAGCAGTAGTACCATCTGCTTGGTGAACCTGATCTAGGTTCTCTCTATCTCCTCTCTCAAAGCCTTTTCATAACTGGTGGGGCAGGATTGAGTATCCTGATTAATGATTCTGAGAAAAAAAGCTACAATATTTTCATCTTGGTGATTTCTGCATGTGTCCTGGGCCTCTACAGAAACTCACAGCTTGAAGGATCTCTGTCCAGCACCTGCTTGTACTCCAGGTACCTGTCCTGCACAAAGTGATCAGTAATGAGGCTTCTGTCCTATGCATATATGAAATGATCCCCCCTGCATTTGATTTTCAAATGATTTATTTTCTGTCTTAATTAGCTTTTGAGCCAAGAGAAGTAAACCAGTCTCTGGCAGAACCCCAGGGCTAGATGTCTTCAATAGTAAGATCCACCTCTCCAGGACTCTGGGTGGAGGTATGGAAGGAGGCGTCTAGTCACCACAAGAAATGGATGCCTTGGTCTTGTTGTACCTTTTTAGGAGGATGAGCTACCATGATTTTCTGAAATATTTTTAAGCAGAGTTTGAACAAGATGCTTTAGAGATAACCAGATCTTTTCAGTATAAACATAAGGGAATTCTTGATAGGGGTCAGGTTTCTGTTAAGACTAAGAATTGACACTTTTTGAATAGTTCCTGATAGTAGTATTATGAAGTTTGAGACCCTGGGCAAGGACCACAGACTCAATCAGGATTATAATAATTTAAATTTATTGAGATTACTAACAGGGCAGAAATCTCTGAGACAAAATTGAGACTACTCCATGAAAGTTGGGGGGAAGGTGAGGGAAGAGTTTTTAAAGGCAAAAATCTCATGAAGACCTTGAGTATCTGCACAAGCAAGCCAAGGGCTATTCTGCTGTACCAAGATTATGTAGTCATGGTAACATCAAAAAAGGTCCTTGAATATCTGCACAAGCAGGTTATGGTAGCATAAAAGCAGTTAGTTATATCATAACAAAACATATGGTCATAGCTTTATATTTCTGAGTGGAAGTCACTAAGTCAAGGTTACCAGGAAAATGACTTGGATTGAGTTGAATCTGAGACAAATATCTATTACGGACTAAGATGGAGGCTTTCTATAAAGTGGAAATCCTTTAGTCATCATACTGGCATTTAGAGCACTGAATGATTTCCCAATGCTGAAGAATCTGATTTAATTTTGCTAGGAGAGTGCTTAGAGATGGAAAATGTGGATGATTTTAAGGCATTATTGATTGTTTTCATGTGTAATGCATCCTCAAATTACCAGCCCATACTCAATGAATTCCAATCTGTTTAAAAAATGTCCAGATATTTTCAAAAGTCAACATCATAATCTGCTCAATATTCTTTTTTGAAAAATTTCTATACTCTAGTGCAAGTCAGCTGATTTATTGTTTGCCTCTACCTAAAGCTATCACACAAGAGAAGGGAACTGGGGATGAGTGAACCTCGTGTTGCCTGGCTTAAGACACTGTCCTGATTGGGAAGGGGTATTTAAGGTCACTAGGCATTATTGCTTCCATTCTAAAAACCCAGATAACAGGATCCCTATGAAGATTGCCACTCTTGGTTCTATGAGGAGTGCCACAATCTTGTGGATCAAGACTCTATACAAATTGGGCCCTTCCTTTTTACGATGATCTGATACTGCTCCTTGCCTAGAGTTAGCAGATCCTTCCTCTTCATGCCCACTTACCTCCTGAAGCCTCAGTTCTTGTTGCATGGTTCAAAGATTAGTACGACAATGCACCTAGCAGTCATGTAAGCACTGTAGAAGTGAGTGTGTACCTTCAGAGAGCTTCAGATACCTGATGACACTGACTACACTCTGTGCTATATCCTGATGTTTGTTCAGCGTCTTCCAGCAGGCTGTGAACATACCCATGCTAACAGATGCCCAGTAAGCCTATCCCATAGTAACAAAATGGCTTTACCACCCTCAAAGATGTGAAACACTCAATTAACAGGTGGAAAGACTTCTTATCAATCTGGCTATATTCATCCCAGGAATAATGTGAATTTGCTCTGTGAAGGCAGCCACTTGGGCATCCTAGTGCTTCTCAGCTGACACTCACTTTCTGCTTTCCAAAGCACCCATCATTCATGTATTCATTAATTCATTCAGTCAGTCAATCATACAGTCAGTCAGTCTGTCATTATGACCCCATGGCCCACTGTGTTTCAGGTGCTAGAAGGATGTGACATGGCCATCGAAGCTCAACAGAGTACAAATGTAAGAGCAAGTTTTCCCCTCCATTTGCCTGACTCAGTGGTCAAGACTGTCAGGTTATGCCCCACCCTTCCAATCCTGCTTCCTTCCTCCTATATCCAGGTGAAGTAGATCTAATAAAATCCTTTGCTCTACTAACTTCTATCTTCTTAGATGACCCAAGATGATACAGTTCCTTCTGTGTTCTCTAGGAAAGCTCAGGGTCAATAAAGGCCTGGTACAGAATTAAGTTGATGCTATAGATGAAGCAAGAAGAATAAAGTCACATGCAGTCAGCAAGAGGCAGAAGCTGCCTGCCTGGTAGCTTCACCTCCCACATTAGAGACTTGCTGCTGGAATGGCTGTCCTGGAGAGGTGGGCCATTTGCATTTGATCCCAGGATTTGGCCTTCCCAGTTTCATAGATGATAGTCTATACTGTATATTGGTTGCAGAACTTGCTATAACCAGGAGAGTGACCAGAAAAAGAGGACAAGGTCATGATTGGTATTGCCATGATCTAACCAGAGTAAAGTCCCAGTTCAACAAGAATCAAATAGGTTAGGAAGAACCTGAAAGACAGGAAAGAGGAGCCAAGTAATGGAAAAGTTGGGACAGCATGCTCCTCCATCTGTAGGGGGGAGATGTTCCTGTGCCACAAGTTGGAAGAGGACCTCTGGGGATTAACTTTGCTCAGGGACTGGAAGATCCTGCTAAGAAACAGGACTTCCTGCTCTGGAAAGCCCCGCATGCATGATGCAAAGATGCTGGTAGTGAGGGCCTGGAAGAGTAGAGGCCACAGTGGTTCATAATTAGTATTCTTGAAAGTCATTCATGGCCTTGGCAGACAGGAATGATGGGGGAGCCTCAAGGCTAAGGTATGGTATGGTGTGCTTAAAGCTGATGCAGAAGTTAAATACAGACGCATCAGCAAAGGAGATTATTTTGTGGGTTTAGGAGCAGAGAGGACATCAGGACTATGGAAGAGAGAGGACACAGACATCACTCAGCAGTTTACCACAGCTGTCTGTAGACCTGGCAAGACCACAAGAACTTACTACAGAACTTACCACAAATGAACAATGAGAGGTCAGGATACTGTATGTTCTTCTTCCTTGTCCTCTCCTTTGTCCTTTATTTTGTTTGTGTCATCAACTTCTTCCATCTTTGTTAGAGGGGTTGCTACCCTGTCCTTTCATACAGCATGAGTTTGCTAAGTCAGCTTCTATCTGCATCCATCTCAATGAGGACAGGGGCCCTTATGGAGTGGGATATAATACAGCACAGGTTTGTGGAGTGTTCTGTTCTGTGGAGTATGCTCTGCGCAGTGGACCCAGAGCTGGGTGGTAAGAACGAGTCTATCCTTGGAAAGATCAGAGAACAGCTGTGGGTCCATACTGTCCAGTGAGAACCTTGGAGAGTCAGCATCACCTCAGTGTTGTGCCTTCAAGAGAATTTAGTGATAATTTAGATATCCTGAGATGATGTGAGGGTAGTGCCTATCAAAGTGACATGAGAAAGATCCCTCTTTTAGCAAGAGGACACAAGGGACATTTCTAAGTTCCATATGAGTGAGAGCATGGTCCCATCCACCTGAGTATGAATACCTGGCTGCCATCAGAGGAGATCATGCAGGAATCATCATGGTCTGTATTTCTTATAGAACCTGAAGCAGAGGTGCCATGCTCCAGACCACAGACAGGGATATGACAGAGTCACAGGCACCATGGAGTGAAAGATCACTGCACCCAGAGTGACCGAGGATTCTTTTTAAATGATTTAGTTTTAGTACTAATCATGTGGGTCTTGTGTCTATGTTTGAGCACATGAGGGCAGTTGCCCTTGGAGGACAGTAGAGGATGTCTGATCCTTGAGCATGGACTAAAATGTGACTGTGAGCTCCCTTAACTGGTAATGAATACAACAGGGAAAACCCAAAGACTCTCAGGTAACCAAAACTTGACCCATCCATGCACCCATACTGTAGCCCCAGGGACAGGAAAGTAAATGACACGATTTAAAGGAAAAGGTGACACACTGAAACTTGCCAGAGCCCTGGTAGCACGGGGGTGGCAGGCTCTACCCCATACCTAGGTTATCTACCACAAAATATTAAGTGTGTATATCAAAACTTAACAACACTGGTGTGCTCTATTTAATTTTTTGGTGGGAACGTGATTTGATATCTGTAGGGCTGTCTTGCCTGCACATTCCTCTGGGCACCACATGGTTCAGTGTCCATAGAGACCTGAAGACAGAGCCTGATCCTTTGGAGCTGGACTCACAGTTAGTTGCTGGTGAGCTGCTTGACTTCTGGGTGGGGGAATTGCACCTGGAAGCTCTGCAAGAACAGACATGGCTCTGAACTGCTGAGGAATCTCCTCAGCCCCTCGAGGCAACAGCATTCTTTACCTCTTGGCAATGATTCTGCTAAGACCAGACTTGCCCTGAAATCTCTGTATTCCAAAGCGCCTAGAAAGATAGAACCTTGTAATTCCCCTAGTAGCCATGTCACAGGAAAGGATTCTGGGGAAAGCCAAGAGACAAGGTTTTCCTTTTTTCATTAATGGCAGATTCCTCTACTGGTCAGGATGATTTTTATCATTTTCTTGGGAGATCACCAGCAATATCTTTCCTTTAGACCAGCAGTGAACCTTTACCTGTGAGTCTCTGCTGTGACACACCTGACATCTCTCAGCAAACACCTCAACAGGTGCCTTGGTCACTGTGAAAGTCAGTCACAGGGGAAGGCAGAGCCTCCTTTCTTCCCTACAGAGGATGCATCAACAACACAGAAAATGGACCAGCAGGCACATTGAGCATGACCACCAGAGAGTCCTGGGAATGACCAGATACTTCCATGCTGGGACACTCAGCTATCCAGAATGCACTCAGGGACAATCCCCCAATCCTGTGTGACTCATGCACTGCTACCTTTCCTTAGAAGCTGATTTCATTACATGGCACTGGCCTCCTGGAGGGTCCTTTTGTTTGAGGCATGCTAAGACGTTTTGAAGAGCCAAGAAGCACCCTGTCCTTAAGAGCAGAAGGGTCAGCGATGGTGCCAGAAGTATTGGAACTGTCTGAGCCGTGGGTGCATGCAGACTCCTGCCCAGTGACCTGTGGCAAAAATCACGGAGATCTCCAAGGACCTCAGAGCTCATCACCTGGGAAATGAGGGTGATAAAGCCTGTCCATCAGGAAGCTGGAGTCTCTGTGCTACATGTAAAGGCCCCGGGGCAAATGCCTGTGGTGAGGAGAGCTAGACTGAAAGGTAGAAATGAGGTAGCTAATGAGCCCAAGGGAATTCCCATGGAGAAACTTCACTGAATCCTCCCCCTTGTCACACACATGTTGAAATCTGGGTGTTTTCCTCACAGGGAGAGAAACTCCTAGCTTGCTAGTCAGAGACTAGCTCCAACCCACCCTAAAGCTACATTTCCAGCCAAACCACTACCCACTGCTGTTCACCAAAATCCCAAAGCCATTATCTCCTTAGAGTCTCCCAAATTTCAATGGAGAGAAGGAGGTGAAATGTTGTCTTAGGAACTAGAACATGGAGCAGAACGTGGAAATGCAGGCTGCTCTACCCTCTGGATCTGGTTTAGCTCCCTGGAACCTGAAAACATAGTGGGCAACATCAGCGGGCATCTGTAATCCATGCGCATCCTTGGTGAGGTGTTAGGCAGACAGGCATGGGAATGAGCCACAGTCTCTCAGGTCAGCCATCCTGGATCATTGCGGACAGCAGTAAAAACAGCAGTGATCCTGCCTGGAGGAGGAGGCATTAAAACCAGCAGAGATGCTGACTTGACCCGGAGGAATGTGGGAATCCATGGGAAAGCTGTTCTCTTATGTCCACACTTCCACCAAGACCTGCATACGTATGCACTCACACTTAACACACACAAAGGCTCATTAAAATTTAAATGTAACTGGGGCTAGAGGATTTGTTCAGTGGTTAATAGCCATACTGCTCTGGTAGGGGACCAGGGTTTAGCTTACAAGACTCACATGGAGGATTACAACCTCACAAAGTCCAATTTCATAAAATTAGTCACCCTCTCCTGACCCCTTGGGACACCAGGGTCATATGTAGTGCAGTCATATGTGCAGGTAAAACACTCTTCCAAGTGAGAAACAATCAAGTTATCTGAATAGTCAGCTCTGCATCTTCTGACCAAGGAGACAGAGGAGGAGGAGTTCTAAGACCCACTTTTTTATAATTCCACCATGACTCACAAACCTCTTCCAGAGGTTGGGGGTCAGTCCTGTGGTGCATGTGGTGTGCTCAGTTGTAATTCCAGATCCTGCACTAGGACAGTATTCTCTGCCCATTTTGTTTGGTTTGTGATTGATTGTTTCAGCCCAGGGTCTTACACATGTTTGTGTTGATGTTTAATCTCTGAAGGACACTCCAGGCTGACTCTTCCCTGACAAGTTACTAAGGAGCAGGGATTGCTCAGAGCACTTTCCCCTTCTCTCTGCCCAAAGTTCACTACCACTCCACCCCCAACCCCAAAAGACCTGGTCTCAGCTTCCTTCAAATTTTCCACACTTACAACTGCCTTCTTTATGGCATTGACATGTGGCTGCTCTTGCTTAGAGAGCACACTGCTGCTTTCCTGTGCTTGGACTTCTGATCTAAAGCATTTCTCGATGACTTCCTTGCAAGTCTGTTTCCTCTGCACTCACACATCCTGTGGGTACTGATGGATCTGACTTCTCCCATGTCTCACTAACACAGAGACCATGTGCTCACTGAAGACTTAGGGTAGCAATTCCATTTAGCTTTCATTTGTAATAAGAAATTAAACAGAAAGAGATGAGGAAATCAAGAAGAAATTATTTTGTTGTTCAAAATAACGTGAAGTTCTTTGCATTGTCAAAAAATTTCCATTTCAAATGCCATAAAATCCAGTGACATTGTACAAGTTAGAAGAAAGCAACCTCCTTTTGTTTTTCCAAAATAATAAGACTCCCCTATTCTGGATCAAGAATACATGTTTTAGTAATTGCATTCATGAAGGAACCTTTTAGTAACAGCAACAACATTTTGGTAGAGCAAGAAACCCCAAGATGCCCAGTCAGAAAAGGAGAAATAGGATGGAACTCCTCCCAACAGCTCTGAAATGAGGGTATAGTTCTTAGACCAATGACTCTGCCTGACCTGATGTTGGGTGTGAACTAGCAGTGCACTAGAATTGGGTGCCAGTCAGAGCAGAGGTACCACTTGCAAGGTGCTCCTGGCCTAGGACCTCAGTAGCTCTTCTACCAAAGCCTCTGCATACCTGAAGGGATTGGATCTGGGATGCTGCCTAACTATGCTGGCAAAAAACATCCAGACTTTCATCTTGGTGGTTTTGGCATGGGCCCTTGGGCCCCACAGGAACTCATGGCTAGGAGGGAGGCTGCCAGGCACCAGTCTGTATTCCAGGTACCCTTCCTGCACAAAATGCTCAGTGATGAGTTTCCTGGGCTCCCCATACATGAAATGATCTCTCCCAGCATACAGCCCTATGTTATTCAATAAACGCCACAACTCCTCCTCACTGACACAGTTGTCATGCAAGAAGATGATGCATAGCACAATGATTACAAGGCCTGTCTTGGGTATGCCTGGAACACCATGCTGCATCCCATCATAGGTGATCCCCAGTGCAGGGACAAAAAAGTAGGAGTGGACAAGGGGGTACACTTCTATAACGTCAATGCCAAACAACAGCCACATGCAATCAGAGGCCTTAGTAAATATCACGTGGTAGGACAACTCATAAGCTCTTGTGATCTCAGCCAGCATTTCTGCCTTAGTTACTATTTGTTTACTTTGATACTTGAAAAGCAGGAAGTGCACCAGACTAACTACTTTTCTATTTATTCCTTCCTGTGTAGGGAACACTGCACTGGCCACTTCCCTAGATTGGTTATGAGACCCTTCAACAGATGGTACCCCTGCAATGAAGCCCATGACAGTAGGATGATAGGAGGCACTCTGAGAACTCTGGGATGACCCCAGCACTCCTCACACAGACACATCCCCTGAGGTTGAGGCAGTGGCCACCACCTCCCCCACATTTGCTAAGGAGACAGGGGTACCCTCCAGGTCCCCTGCCATGCTTTGAGACCTAGTGCTGTCCAGGACATTGACGTTCTGGCTCTTCTTAGAAGGATCCATGCTGAATATTCTTGAGATCATAGACAGGACACCTTGGACGTCACAGGGATGTAGACTTACAAGACTGAGGGAGAAAGCAAGAAGGTGAGTGGACTCTGACAGCTGTCCCTTGGGCAGTTCTCAAATCCCCGTTACAGGATTTTGCTTGGGGAATGCTCTATGGTCAAACTATAGTGGTACTGCATATATCATGGCCTAAAGAAAGAATATACATGGCTTTACTGTGCATGCCTTCTCTTGCATGAGATAAATTCTCAGAACAACTTTCTGTGTCTCTGAAGTGGAACAGAAGGCAGTAAGAGCACCTCCCACTTCCTGATACCTGGTCAAGGGTTACTGAAAGAAAGAACCCAATTCAGTGTGGTTCATTTATACTAAAACAGGACAGTACCGTGATTCTTGCCTTGAAGGATGGATAGATCTAAACTGCTCTAGATGACCCTGCTGTCTACTTCTTAGGCAAGATGCTAATCTGTGAGAAAGGCAGAACAGGAGAGGGGAAGGAATCCACTCGAAGTTCCTTGGGTTACCCACCCTCAGCCCTCAGGCAGGCAGGTAGGTAGTGAGGACTCCTGTGTATGAGGAAGGGACTCCTCAACTCTCACCCTGTGTCCTCACAAACTTGACCTTCCCTCTGATGATCCAGGCCAAGGAGCTCTCAGCAGGCCTTTCAGCTCCTGCACTCTTCTGCATTGAACAAGGGCAGGAGACACACCTGCTCAGGACTCTTTGTGTGCCTCAGGGAAGTCTCTTGTGGAACCACTGTCTGTGGTCTGGAGTGGAGACTCCTTTGCTCATTCCCTGGGATCCTTTCCCTGAATTTCCTATGTGTCTCTTCAACCAAGACCTGATTTCAAGGGAGGGTTCCCACTCTGGTCAAGTTCCTCACTTGAATACCCTGTAGTCCACTCCAGAGAACTGGGACCCCTGTGGGGGATATACTATAATGGCCAACTGTCCTGAGCTCATCTCTTAGGAGATAGGAGTTCACAAAATCCCCCTGCAGAGCATCTTAGCTCAGTCTCTTGAGATCCTTGCTTTCCATGGAAGGGTTCCCAGTCATTGCAACAGGGTCGTACATGCTTTATGCACTCTTTTGTATGGGGGATGGGGCCCACTTCACATGTTCATTTTGACCATGACTACATACCTGGATTCCTGGTCAAAATGGATACCTACTCTGGCACAGATGCCTGGCACCCTGTGGACTCTGGTGGTATCCCAGACTTAACAGGCTCACTTTAAAGAGACTTAACAGTCTCTTTGCTCATTGCTCCTTCCTAAGAGAAGAGACAGAAGTCAAGATGTATCACTTCTGGATATTCCTGGGCAGGGGCTTCTAGAAACTGGCAAGTGTGCAGGGTCCTGTATTTTGTTTCAAATTATGAAGATTTTCTTCCTCCTCATTCACCACAAAGCACTTCCTGACCCACTCACCCCCACTTCCACCTTTCAGGCTAATGCCACCTCTGAATTCCACATTCACAACTAACCTACAAGTCAGAGATGACATCTTTGGTGTATGCTAGACCTCCACTCACATTCTGTGCAGTAGAGCAGGCAGCTTGTGCATGTCCTTTATCAGGGGTCCTATGCTCCTCCTGGGTGGTCCTGGTTCCTTATCCTTACATATCTGAGGCCTTACTCCCAGGAAAAATGTCCCTGCTCTTTCTCACACCACAGTCTTAAGCAAAGGCACAGTGAAACAGTTTGGCGTCCTCAAGGCATCCCAGAATACAAGGGTATATATAGTGACCCAACTGTGCTCTGAGTGGCAAGGATGGCATTATTATTTAATTTGGACCATACTTGGTGCCAGGCTGCAGTAATTCAGAATGTACTAACTAGAAATTTTCTCTTAGGTCAAGCTTTTTGTGTCTCTTTGCTTCTGATACAGTCTCCATGCCAACCAGGAACTTCTTTTGTATGTAAAATAGTGGGGGAAGTGACTGCTCAGGCAGCAAGTGGGTACTTGGGCATTCTGTAAGCAACAAGAACATAAAACCTTGGCTTTAATACTATCAATTCCTAGGAGGGAGATTTGGAAGCCCTAGTAGTGGTAATACCTCCAGTGACCCTAGGTTTGTTTCTTTGACTGACAAAAGGAATACAATGTAGCTACATTGTGTCTCTACAAAGAGCTCAAGACAGCTAGCAATTCTGTCTGTCCCCCTTGGGGACATGCTAACCAACCACTGTGTACTTGAGTGGAGTTGTTAAAATAGTTTTAAAATAGAAGGAGCCTCGAGGCTAGACTCATACACATCATACAGTTGGTAATGGAGCTACAAATTAAAACAGTCCCACTTGTTTTCACACTGAAAAATATAATGAAAAGAAAAAGAAAAGCAATATGGATAAACATTAGCAATTAATAAATCTGGGCAAAGTGAAAAAGGGGCCTTTTCAAACATGGAAACTAGTCACATTCACTAAGAAAGCATGGGGTGGGTGTCACACTGTGGTCATTCACAAACTGGCTCCCATCTGTCTATTTGGGAAGCCTGGTGTGCCTTACTCCCTAGCTCCTCAAAAAATGGCTATGCCCCCATCCCCAAGTGCCTGGATGTAGAATGCCATGTGTGACCTGTCCTCGACTCCCCCCACTCTGTCTTTATCCCAGGAACTTCACAAATAGCTTCGAACCCCACAAAGCCTCTTATGCAAGAAACATAGTATGGCCTCCACTGTTCCAGGTATGTTAGAAAATGACTGTGTGTCCCTCTTTGGCCTGATGTCTCTAGAGTGGCATTATCCACTCCTTTTCAGGCACCACAGAAAATGACTCTGAGGTCCTGCCGTCAAGGCCTGGGTAAAGAATCCTGTGGATGAAGGTCTCCATTCCAGGAACCTCACATTTTCAGTAGTGTCAGAAAATAGCTCTGATCTCCTCCTCTTCCCCAGTTAACAAAGACCTGAAACACAGTACTAATGACACCCTTCCAGGCACTTCTGACAGTGGCTCTAAGCCCCTTGAGAGCCTGCAAATAGAATGAAGTCGTTTCTTGAAGGTCTCCCTTAAGGAACTTCACAAAATGTCTTCGGTCCCCTAAGGATCCACCAGATGCAAGAAGCTTAGTATGCCTTCCTACTTCCAAGTACTTGGGTCAATGGCTCCAAGCCTCCTTCACAAATCCTCAACCACCTGAAGCACTGAGTTACTGAAGCCCTTCGCGGCACCATAGAAAATTACTCTGAACCTCCCAAGTACCTGAAACCTCCTGTGTCCTGTGTCTCTGTTCCTGGAGCCTCACAAAATGTTCTCGACTACCCCCAATTTCCCACATTCAAGAGGCCTAGTGCGGCCTTCACACTTCTGGACCCCTCAGAAAATGGCTCCGAGTCTTCACCCCCAATTCCTACCGGCCTGAAGCACTAAGTTAAAGACAGCCTTCCACAGAAAACGACTCTGAACCCCTCAAGTACCTGGAACCCCTTGCGTGAAGGTCTCTGTTCTACGAGCCTCACAGAATGGCTTCGAATACAGGAAGTAACAGATGCAAGGAACACCTGCAGCCTTCACACTTCCGGACATCTCAGAAAATGGTTCTGAACCACTACCATATCCACATTCCCTTAACCTACAGAAGCTTTGCAATTTTATGAGGTCCCATTTGTCAATTCTTGATCTTACAGCATAAGCCACTGGTGTTCTGTTCAAGAACTTTTCCCCTGTGCCCAGGTATTCGAGGTTCTTCCGCACCTTCTCTTCTATTAGTTTCAGTGTAGCTTTTTTTTATGTGGTGGTCCTTGATCCACTTGGACTTGAGCTTTGTACAAGAAGATAAGAATGGGTCGATCTGTATTCTTCTACATGCTGACCTCCAGTTGAACCAGCACCATTTGTTGAAAATGCTGTCCTTTTTCTACTGGACAGTTTTATCTCCTATTCTATATATGCTGTTTTCTATATGCCAGGAGCCAGTTGCTTGATGTAGGAAGAAAGGTGAGAAATGCTTTTAATGTCCAAGAAATCATAACCAAACACTTAACCTTTGAGTTGGGGTTTTATTAAAGATTTTGTATAGTGTATCTTTTTCTTTTTCAGCAAACCGGAAATGTTTCAGAGATCAATCATCCCTACTTTGCATTTATACTGATAAAAGCTTTATTACAATGCAATGCTCATGTTGCCTTGTACAGGGGGCCTGAAAGCATTTTTGTGGTAAACTGAGGAACTTCTGGTTTTAGTTTTGTTTCTATTCTTAAGATTCAGTATATAAAACTATTTAGATTTGATCATTGAAAAGCTATGCATGAACTTTTATTTAATTTCAGATGCTATTGCCCAAGATAGTAAATTCAGGGATCAGATATTACAATAAACTATGGTCAGGTATGGACTCTTAATTTAATTTTTAAAACTTCATTACTTACACACACCTAATAGTCAGCAAAACTGAAATGCTTAGGGAGGATTTAATCTTCAGCATATGTAGGACTTCTCTGGAAGTTGCTGTAGGTCAGAAACATATTTGTGATGCTGTAGCCAAGTCAGCAGTTAGCCAGAGTAGTCACAACATTTGAACAGTTTAGTTACAGCATACTTCAGAAAAATTAAATCCCTAGTCTTAGCCTTTTATTAATTTAGTAATAGAATCTAGTAATGTCTAAGTGTCATTCCACATTAATAGGTTAAAATCAACCCTCACAGTTATGAAGAGTGAAGACTGGGCAAAAAATAATATCACAGCTTAGTTCAACAAATATTTAATTTTTATTGCTTTAACAAAAGTTTTATTAACTGCTGTAATATAGTCTATATACTAAATACATGAGTACATTGTATTTATGTGGTGTGTGTGTGTGTGTGAGAGTATGTGTGTGTGTGTGTGTGTGTGTGTGTGTGTGTGAATGTGTGTGTGGCAACAATTAGTAGAAAAATGTCCATGACCTTGAAAGAAAGCAAGGAAAATATATGGGGAGGGGTTTGAGGCAGGAAACTGTAAAGGTAATGTTGTAATTATATTACAAATTAAAAAAAATAAAAAAAACAATAAAAAATTTACTTTTTATTTCAGGGTAATACTCTAAGTGTCTTCATGTTGCCCCATGTCTGCTTTCCCTTTGTTAGCCAGACCTGCACCAAGCTGGACTTGAGGGAGGAAAACTTAGCAATGTGCCTGTGAGTTTAATGCTGAATCTCAGTTAGCGATGAATGCACACAGACAAAACAGCTTCAAAGAACTGGTTCATTTATTGGGCCAGAGGGGTATCTATGTCCCTAAGGAGGAGATCAGGATTTCTTCGGCAAGGTTTGTGTGGATGTGTACAATTGGACAGCACAGGGGTGTTGGAAGATGTTTCATCTACATGCCCAGGGACTGTAGGGTGGTGGTGGTAGGGAAGGAACCTTATAAGATTAAACAAGGTGTGAAGCCTTTATTAGTGTCAGGCTAATACATTCTTATTAGGGTTGATGGGGGAGCTGGCTTTATGGTGCCAGGCTGAGACCGGGTAGATAGCCAACTCCTGCTGTCCTAAGTTTGAGGTATTTGAGGTTGAAGCTTCCTGGAATTCCCTCCATAACCCAGGGCCATGAAGGTTCCACATTTGCATACTAAAGGCTAGAATTTCTAGAAACTTAAAGGAGAGTTGATATCTGGGGTGAGGTATAATAGCTAAGCAGTGAAGAGTTAAGAAGCAAATACATTTGTTTTAGGAAATTACCTGTGACTTAACTAAGATGAGTCAGACCTACAACCCGAGCTCTCATAGCACACTGCAAATCATTGTCTTCCTAAGCTTGTACAATTGTGGGACTTGATTTCTTCAAGTAAAAATTTCTTTACATTTGTATGTGCTTATGTGAGTCTGTTGTATACAACACTAGTCCCATGAGATTATATAACTTTATGATGTTTTATCCATCTTAGTTTGTGAAAGCATATATTAATGCATCTTTCTCCATACCTATAGTATGTATGTATTTGTTGTGTCTTATATATGTGTTTCTTTTTTCTAATATATGTGTGTGTATGAATTTATTAGCAATTAATGAAAATATTGGCCACGAATTTAAAATAAAGTAGTGAAAGGTATATGAGAGGGTTTAGAAGGAGGAAAGGGAATAGAGAGATGATAATTATTATTTCAAATACAAGGAAATAATTTAAAAACATAATTAGAGTCATAAGTTAGGAATTCTTGAAAAAAGTTTCATCATGCTTAGTTTCTACTTCTGTATATCTACTTCAGTGTACGTCACTGCAAAATAATCTTGGATTTGCTTTTATTACTGCCAGTGCTGAACACTCATACTGGTAATACAACACCATCGTTACCAATCATTTACTTATTACCAACTTTACCTCATTCTTTATAATGCTGTTTATTTGGGCTTTACTTCTTTGTTAGGATTCCAAGAATGAATTTTGGCTTATGATCAACTCAATGTCTTTTGTCCATAGTTTTATGCTCTGAATATTAGTGTTTTGCCAAATTAGAAATATTGGTGCCAATAGTTATCCCAATGAATCTACTTGCATTTGACAGGTGTATGTTGTTGACTTAGATAAATTTTGGAGAATCCTTTTATTTTTAGATGAGTTTCTCAGATTAAAAACTCTGCTTGTTCTTTGCCATTTATGAGATTTCAAAATATCCATTCTCCCTAACACATAATATATGCATATATCAACCATGAAGTTTCTCTGAGAAATTTAAAATATTGTTATTTTTTGTTTGTTTGTTTGATTTTGAGACAGAGTTTCTCTATGTAGCCCTGGTTGTCCTAGAACTCACTCTGTAGACCAGGCTGGCCTCGAACTCAGAAATCCACCTGCCTCTGCCTCCCAAGTCCTGGGATTAAAGGTGTGCACCACCATCGCCCAGCAAAATATTGTTATTTTTAAAGAAAAAAATAATCTCATTTTCTGAAGAATGTTTGAAGGTAAACCTAAAGTGAGTCAGTAGAAGAGAACAGGAATAAAGCTGTATAAAACTTATATGGTGTATTCTGATCATAACTCCCCTTCCCCAACTCCTCCTAGGCTAAAAGTCATGGTATCTGCTTAGAAAACAAACATGCAAAAAAACAAACACACAAACAAAACCTCCCCAACAAACAATAAACAAACAAAACAAAACCCCCAAGAAACACATACAGAGAGAGGCACACACACACACATACACCGTAAAACACACAATAGAAGCCATAACACATAAGCAAAAGACCAATGAGACAAAAATTGATCAAACAATACAATGTGAGACAAAAGTGCAAAATTAGCAGAGTTCATTTTGTGATGGCTATTTGTAGGCATGGCATATATTCTGAAGTGTGATTAGTAAATCCAGTGAGGCTTCACTAGAGAAAAAAATAGGTTATATTTTTCTTTTAAAGTAGTAGTTACCTGAAAATAGTTTCTTATGGTGGGAGTTTGTGTTCACTTTCCAGTCTCAGAATTGTGGGGCAGTGGGCTGTAAGAGGCAGCTGGGTACATGGTTGAATAGGCCTTGAACCCCAGAGACCCTCCAGGAACAGAAGGAATTCAGTCTTGCTTCTGGGCCTGTGGCTCCTTTCATATAGCCATAGCCTTCTACAGCTCCTCCCAAAGAGAGGTTTGTGGCCATCAGTCAGTAGCAAAGGTACAGGGCATGATCCAGCCCACAGAGCCTCAAGACATTGCCATATTCATGAGATACCTAAAGGCAAGAGGGCATAGGCCAATTAAGCATTCCTTCCCAGACCATCCTCCTTGCAAAAGTTATTTAACCTCAGGCCTGCCCCGAGAACACGGTATAGCTTTATCCATTTTCTGCCATGACAATAAACATTTTAAGACCATGGTCTACCTCTCTTCTTTGGGCCTGCCATGGGGAATCATGGAGAAGGTTTTCAACTACTGAGCCACCATCTAACCTCTTGCAGATGACCTCCTTACATTCAAACCATGGAGGCCACCAACTCAAGTGCGCTAGCTGAGCCAACCATGACCCAGCCAAGCTTTCAACAGCCTCTCAGCAGCACCTGAGAGTCCAAGGCCTGAGACCAGTTGGTTCCCAGCTGCCTCCTGGCCCGGATCCCTGCAGGACCTCATATGGTGTTCTTCCCATCCCTGGATCAGAATCCTGAAGCTTCTCACAGCCTGTCGTCTGCCAGGAGCTGCTTGGAGTGAACACAGTTAAATTCCCATGTCTCTGCCTCCCCGTGCCCCAGCCACTTGGGATGGTAGACAAGAGGGACCCACAACTCAACCCACAGAACCCACACCCACACACTCACTCTACAGCCCAACACAGAACTGGGATCCTATCTGGTTTGAATCTTTGCATGCCATGCCCATGCTCCTACAGTCTCTGTGGCTAAGTATGCTCTTACGATTTTTCCAAATGTTCACAAATCATACGTATAGAAAATGACCTAACAACAGCCTTGTTTATTCACCAATTATGGAACATTTTTTTTGTTTTATCTTTGTTTTCTTCCTTTGTAACCAACTTTTAATGAAAACTTCAAAAACATATCATTTTCTGTTTTCAGGTACTGCATACCTAAAATAATGGACTTTTGGAAAATATAACTAAAATAACATCATCATTAACCAAAATAGTGGTGATTTCTCAATATCATAATCTACAAATAAACTAAAACTCTCTTTTTAATAATTGAGTTGTTCAAATTGGATCAGAATTAGTCTAACACCAAATAAGGGGTTGTTATGTCTCTGGTTTCTAACAATCTGTGGTCTTCCTCCATCTCATTTATCTTTTTATAGCATTGGCTTGTTCCAGTAACTGAATCATTTACAGTACATTGTTGATTCTTTATTCTTTTTGAATGTCTCACATTCTGCATGTTTTTAAAATATTTAAGACATTATTATGTTTAAAAGGTTAAGTATGTCAGTCATACAATTGCTGGTTTTTTGAGGCATGGTGAGAAGATAAATAGAGAAATTCAACTGCCTGGCATGGGACACAGTGTGAATTATTACAGCTTCCACAATGAGATGTTTGCTGTGCTTTGTTTTGTTTCTTTTGTTTGTATTTTTTATTTTGCTGGAAGGTTGTAAGGGCAGAGGACAGATACAAAGAGATGAGTGGGACTAGAGAACACGATGTGAAACTCAAAAAGAATCAATAAAAAGCTAAGAAAAAGAAATATAAGTATGAAAAAAAACAAATATTTGCTAATTCAAAGCTCAGTTGGGTGACACAAAGTCATTAAATACTATATAGCAATTATACCACCACTATGGAAACAGTAGTTACACTGATTTTGATATTTATTTTTCTTTATTACACTTAATATTTATATTATGAATTTATATGTAGGTCATAATTTTGTGTTTCTTTAAATCCATTTATTTGATATATATTTGTACATGTTTTAAAAATGATATTTTTTTGTCCATAATACATCTCCATAATCTATCACATAGGTTCTAACTAGTCTTTCAAAAATATCTTCACTAATCTTTTCCAGAGTCAAAACGAAGTTAATATTAATATGGCAATGCCCCATATAAGATCTAATTAAAGTGCTTACTATGTCAGTTTTATTTTAATTTATTTGTATTAATTATACAGTGTAATATGTTTCATTATGGCAATTCTATTTATATAAAATATATTTTGATCATATTTTCTTTATTATTATTTTATAAGCTAAATATCAATCATATTCTTTTTTTTCTCAATCTTATTCTTTTTTCTCAGCTCCTCTCAGATCCTCCCTACCTTTCTTGTCACTTAACTTCTCTTTCCCTCAAAATCCCCTAAAACCAAAGACCAAGACAAAGAACAATGCAACAAAAGAAGTACCAAAACAAAACAAAAACAGCATAAACATGAGGCCAGCAACTCCTAGGCATGGGGCCTGCCCTGGAGTTGGTTTATATAACTAGTTACAAGTCACTGGAAAAAAATAAACAAACAAAACAAATTTCTCCCTCCTATCATGAATCAATTGCAGTTTCTTTGTTAAGAGTGCAATGTTTCTACTTCCTCTTTTCAGGTGCTTAATAGACTTTTGGATGTTTTCTGTTGTTTGGAAAGTGCAGCGATGTCAGAAGTTACTGAAAACAAAGGAGTTAGAGCACATTAGTGAAAGTGGGTTCTTGTCTTATTTGACCAGGAGACCCTTTCTTTCTTGATACCACATTAGACTGCTACTCCTTAATTCACTATCAGTCATCGGAAGCTCTTTTGCAAGGGGAAAAGATGAGAGATTAAAAGATATCTGACTGCATCTCAAAACCTTATAGCTTGAAGCAAAAGTGATGTGAGGGTTACTAAGGAAATATAAAAATAATAGCTTCTGTAGTGTTAAATTTTGAGTGTGAACTCAGAGAAACCTCTTTGGAAAAGTTGTTCCTCTTTGATATGAAACAAAATTGAAGAGTCTCTTCCTCTCTTGCCTAACAAGTTTTACTCACAGAACCCCTGTGTTACTTCTAAAGTCTTGGACTTACTTCATCTACCTTCTTTTTCAAACATTTTAGTATTTTTATTGCTTGATTCATTAGTATCCTTTGTTCTGGTTAAATTTTGTATTGATGAAACTTTATATAATTAAACTGTTCAAATAATCATTCATTTTTTTCACTTAGTGAAATTGGATTTATATTTTTATTCTTAAATATATTTATGATATAAGTCTTGGATTCCTTGAATATTACCCAAGTCAAAAATTTCTGAGTAATACTGAAAATGCATAATATCTAAGCAAGCCATCTAATTCTTCTGCTAATTAATTCAGGTTACCACAAAGAAAATGAAATAATGAAGAAGCTGATGGATTTTGCAACCCTATAAGAAGAACAACAATATCAATCAACCAGATGCCCGCCCCCACTCCAGAGCTCCCAGGGACTAGACCACCAAACAAAGAGGACTTATGGCTCCAACTGCATATGCAGCAGAGGATGGCCTTATCTGGCATCAATGAGAGGAGAGGTCCTTGGTCCTGTGAAGGCTCAATGCCCCAGGCTGGGGGAATGCTAGGGCAGAGTGGTGGGAGTAGGTAGGTGCATGAGAGAGCAGTCTCATGGAAGCAGGGGGAAGGAGAATGGGTTAGGGAGTTTGTGGAGGAGAAACCAGGAAAGGGGATAAGAGTTGAAATGCAAATAAATAAAATATCAGAGGAAAAATAACTAGATAGTATAAAACAGAAAGGGGAGAGAAAGGGAGGAAAAATGAGCAATAAGAAGAGATGATAAAAAGAAAAATGAAAAGTGACAAATACAAAGTGTCTGTTCTGTAGGAAGCATATGTTTTTGTCTTCCTGACTTTGGTGATTTTATACAGGAAATGTGTAAAATTGCCATTACAATGACATCTATTGATAAAAAAGAGACATTTCCTATCTTGAGCAAGACAATAGTAGTTAATTGTCTAGGAAAAATAAGAACAATATATATGAGAATATAATATATGCTACCTTTGGAGAAGATAGTATACATCACTATTTGCAAACTTTCAAATTGAGTGTTTTATATTTCAAAAATATGTTTATACAAACCAGACCTATATAATGTCAAAAACATTCCATATGTCAATGTGGTTTGGGGAAATCTCACAAGGCTCCAGCCCAAAATAAAGAACAACAAGCAATTAATGACTGCTAAGAGAGGGAGAATCAGTTTTCCCCAGGATCAAGCTATGTAATAGATTATCTAATCCTAAGGAGTCAGCAAAAATACGTGTACATAAGAACAATACTTAATATCTTTAATAGGATATATGTGTGAGCACCTCTATCTCCTTCCCTCTCTCTCTCTCTCTTTCTCTCATGTTTGTGTGTGTGTGGGGGTGGGGGGTGTGCAAAGTAACAACAATTACAATTATTCTAGAAGTAGTCTAAGCAAGAGCAGGAAGGACTAAGAAAAAGTTTTGAAGGTGGAGAATAAAGGATGAAAATGGTGTAAATATATAGCATATTCATCTATTAGATTCTCAAAAAACTTTAAAAATTATATATATATATATTTATTAAAAATTTAAAGTCTATATTAAATTAGTATTATCTTTGTAGATTTACTATTTTTTGGCATAAAAATTGCACTGAGTGCAAATAGTAAATTAAGTTAGTGAAAGTGAATACTTAAGATTGAGCTGCTGATTTTTATCTGGTCAAATTGAAAATATCATGAAGCTGCTGTCAAAATAAATTTGGCAACTTGGAGACAGGTTACAAAAATGATTCAGTTATTTCTTCTTCTTTTCTTCTTCTTTCTGTCTCCTCCTCCTCTCTCTTCCTCCTCCTCCTCTTCTTCCTCCTTCATTTATTTTTCCTTCTTCCAAATATTTTATGCACAATATATATAGAAGCGAAGTTATCAAGTTAAACATGATCTAGCCATTGGAAAAATTTTAAGCATGTCTGTAAAACTGTATTTCTATTTGCAGAGTGTTACAGATCTTCTAAGTATTCATCAGCATCAATGTATCAGTCTCTAGATCTATTTCCTATTTCATGTAAATCAAAAACATTCAGCTATATTGCATATAAAAATATGGTACTCAGAAATTAGTTATGCTTAAGGTGACACAAATCTTGGTGTGAATTCAACAAGGTTACTTTTCTTTAAAATTCAGTTAGACTTATTACTATAAATGTTTAACCTGATATGGAAAGAATACAGCTGGAACACTTGATCACGAAATTTATGGTTAAACTATTTGTAAAACCTTCTCTCAAAAACTTATTGTACGACTTTGATGCTGTGGGACAAAGAGTAAAATGGAAAGTGGTCTTTAACTGGGAAATGGAAGTGAGGGCAACAGAGAAAGGAGGGATCAATAACACTATGGGGGCTTGAAAAAGTCACAGATAATATATGTAAAGTTTTCTAAAATGAATATATAATATCACGTATCTGTACACACAATAATGCAGTTTAAATGAAGTTACACCTCTTGGGCTGGCAATGTTTCCCCAAGACCTAGCTAACCAAAAACATAGTGGTAAGCATGGAAAAAAATTACATTATTACTCAAGTGAGTCCAAGATTCTCCAAACAATGCAGACTATTGCCATTTACCGTTTTTCTTCACAGAAATTGAAGGGCAGACCCTCTTGTTAAAGACATCACATGCTCTGGACACAGAACCTGATGGATCTATTAAGAATTAGCCTAGAAGTCTCTCTGAAGACTAGATCTGATAGTATCTGAATGTACATGTGTATGTGTATGAAAAAATAAATTAAAAAGCTAGAAAACACTAATATTTTAATGACTTGGGATATGCATTAATCATTAAATATTGTTATATTTCTATTTTAATAAATTTTAGTGGGCTAATGACTTTTGTAAATTAAAATATTTATTTGCATTTAAGGTAAATAACATGTTTTCATATAATTTTACATTGTGAAAACATTACCAAAATCAAGGTAACTAACAATCATCTTTGACCTGGTCCTAAAAACAATACCAATAAATTGAAATATTTTTGAAAGGCTTTAGTTTTATTTTTTATTTTACTTTTAAAGAATTTCAGAAAAATAGAAAAATTTGAAGAAAAGCACAAGAACAGAAAATGGCTGACTGAGACTTGTCATATACACATCTCACAGGATATTGATTTTTAATAGCAAGTTTGAATTATTTAAAATTTTAGTATTAGCAATTATTGTCTTAGAGACTCCTTTTGCACATTGTTTTAGAAGATTGAGACTTAACATAATGGTTGTGAGAAATAGGTTGATGTACCTCAAAAAACTAGAAATAGAATTACCATATTTATCAACAATTCCACTATGAGATATATATCCAGAGGAAAACAGTAAGCATGTTGAAGAGACATGTACATTTCTATGTTAACTACAGTACTGTTCATAAAGGCCAAGATATGATATTGTCATAAATATCCTGATTATAAATGAATGAATAACACACACACATAATGCAACACTACTCAAGCATAAGAAAAAATGAAATCCTGTAAAAATGTTAATTCCCGTAGAAATTATAGGAAGAAGGAAGGTGAACAGAGGCTAGGGAGGCTAGTCAGAGGTCCTGGATAAAGGTGGATTACTAAATTACAGTAAGTTATATAAAGGAGTGTTAGTAGATTATTACATAGTCCAGAGACTATAAAAAAGAAATTTTATAATAAATAAATAGATCCATAATTATCACCCTGGACAAATCTCTACTGCAAATGAGTCAAAGACCTCAACACAATGCCAGATACACTGAATCTGATAGAAGAGAAAGTGAAGAATGGTCTTGAATTTATTTACACAGGAAAAGACTTTCTGAACAAAGCATAGTTAGCACAGCCATTAAGATTAACAATAAAATGGACTTCATGAAACTTAAAAGTTGTACACAACAAAGGACAAAGTAACAGCCTATTGAATTGGAGAAAATTTTTATCAACTATACGCCTGGTAGTGGGCTAATATCAAAAGTATGAAACATACCAAAAAATCCTGGACCTCAAACAATGAACACATAACCCAATTCAAAAATGGTACAGGTATAAAGTGAAATATGAAATGTGAAACCTCAAATGGCCAAGAAACACTTAAATAATGAACACCCTAATCATCAGGAAAATGCGAATCAAACCTACTTTGAGATTCCATCTTACACAAGTCTGAATGGTAAAGATCAATAAATGACAGCTCATGTTGGCAAGGATGTAGAATAAGGGGAACAGTTATTTATTGCTAGTGTGGATACAAATTTATACATAACTATAAAAATCAGTATCAGTTCCTCAGAAATCTAGGAATAGATCTACCTTACAATCCTGCTATAACATTCTTAGGATATTTCTAATGGACTCCATATCCTACTACAGACACATTTGCTCAGTGATTTTCAGTGCTGCTATACATAATGGCCAGAAATTGCAAACAACTTAGATGTTTGGAAATGGATAAATTGTTTTTTTAAAAAGAGTTACATTTACACAGTGGTATATTATTAAGCTGTTAAAAATTAAATCATGAGATTTACAGGTAAGATGAATGAAATTAGAAAGAACCAACCTGAGTGAGGTAACTTGGACTCCAAAAGACAAGTGTGGTATACATTATGTTACATAGAGATATTATCTGTTAAGTTTGTAAAATGTAGGCTATAATCCATATAGCCATGAAGTTTGGCATTGAATAGGGGACTAGGAGGAGGGAAATTAGGAAATTTCCTTAGGAATAGGAAATTAAAAAGATAGTTATGGATGTAGAAGTTAGCTGTAATGGGAAGATCTAATTAAACAGAAAGAGAAGAGGTAGGTTAATGAAGGAGTACTGAGACAGATAGTTAAATCTAAGGGCCAGTTGAGGAGCTATAATGAGAAATTTTACAGGAGATGTCAGGAGCCATAATGGGACAAGCTAGTAACTAGCAGGTAATGTTCCTGAAATGGCCTGCTTCAAATTATTATAAAAATCTGTGACAGGTCCATTCTTATTTAGCAAGGCTGTAAGGGAATTTATTTTAGGAAAGATTTCTGCTAGTAATATGCTTTTCCTGTTATTATTAAACATGTATAACAATCACTAAGTAGTAACTCACCCCTCTGGAGCAGATCTCTGGAGATCTATGAAGATGTACTGTCTTGTAGTGATGCTATATAGACAAATAGATGACTTCTTAAGTTTTAATGATGATGGTATAATAATTCCTAAAATTACATCAATGATTATTAAGCTCTTTAATAGTGGGACTGCTATTAGGTCCTTTTCTGATAGTCAAAACTGCAATGAGAACTCTGCCAGTCTCCTAAGTGTCACCAGTTAATTGCTCTTAGATAGTAACCAGACTTTCTCCTACTCAGAGAACATTCCAAGAGGTTGTGAAACAATTAACCAAAGGTCATAAAAAGGGAAGTAGTGATTTATTATAGGTACTAAGATAGAAGATAAAATATTGACTGGGTTTATCTATACAAAATTTCACTAATAACTTAGTTATGGTTTTAAACCTTCAGTGAACTTGTGGAGCTGAGATAGGTGATGGATATTTAGCCATATAATTACTTCTAATGGATATACATGTAAGCATTCTCTTTGTAAACTTCTATTTCAATTTATGATTTGATTTTTTGTGTGAACTTGTAATGAACTTTGTAACATGTGATCCTGTATTCTGAAAGATATATAAGTACTGAGGACAAAGAGAAGAGAGAAGAATTTTTTCTTTCCTTCTGCCTAGGAGACTTTTCCCTTAGAAGAATTTTTTCTTTACTAGAGGTTTTCTCTTTCCCCACTTAGCATCTTTCTGCTTTCCCCCTTTTTTTCTTAGATAGCTTTAATAGGAAGCTTATTACACTTAGTAATAAACTCTATAATCACTTCTCTAAGTGTCTTTTTTGACTAGCAGGTTGAAAGTTAGAGATGCATAGTTCCTGCTGAGATAGAACAAAGGGTATTTACTTAATCCTTTGCTGTTTGAGAAAGAGGTGCTAAGTGCCAGAAACTGCCATTTCTGGTCTCAGAGGATCACAGAAAGCAGGTCAGCTACAATAGTAACTGAGACTTAGATAAGTAACCATTTTGTTATTATATAGCAACTCTAAATATATCTTAAGACAAAGTCTTATCCTCTGTCAATGCTCTCCTTTTTCTGTTGCCTCAAGAAAAACCAACAAAAAAAGATCCCCTATTGGGGATAGCCCCTGACAAGGAGACATGTCTTAAATCATATACACATATGAAGGTGATCTAAATTGAATCTCCAAGTAACAGAGGAGACCAAGTTCCAACTGAACATCTCTCATCATCAAATGAACGCTCCAGTTCCAGGAATGGGTTACATTTAATCAAGTCGTTTGCCAAAGGTGCCTCATGGAAAACCCCAAACAACCCAGACTAAACAACCTAGGCTATATCCAAGGCTATTTCTTACTTCTCACAAACTAATAATAATGACACAGGTTGTTAGACCTATCCTGAATGCAAGCAGTACTATGCAATGTGCTGAATGTTCTACACTGAATAAAAGGAGTGAACGGAGAAAGTCTTCCAAACACTAACATATCCTTTTTTGTTTGTTTGTTTTTGTTTTTCTTTCTTTTGTTTGTTTCCTGGACAGAATCATGGCCCAACAACTATTAGTGCTATGCCTTCCCTTCATTAATTGAAACTGTGATTCAATCAGCTTCTTCAAGTTAAAAAGAAATAAAATAAACGTAGCATAAAGTACATAAATACAAAACTATTTCACAGTACCCATTATTTTTATAAATGATGTAATTTCATGTTTTGAAACACTTTTATTAAATATTTTATCTGAACATTGGGTCTTGATTAAAAGACCAGTAATAACATTTAAATAAAAGAAAAATTAAAGTGGAATGGGGAGTGCAAGAGAGTTTGAAGTTACTAAAACTACTGTGCCTTATGCTGTTAGTGTTGGGGTTTAGAGTAAATTTAACAGTAAATGGTTTTTCTTCACATTTCATTGACGATAATTGAAAATATGGATATATTTATAGATATATAACAAGAAATTGGTGAGTTAAAAATTCCTCTTGTGAAGTTAATGGTAGTAGGAATACAATATTATGGGTTCCTTGGTCTGATATAATTTCTAACAACTAGGGTAAAGGAAATTTCAGATATCCTAAATTCTCTCTTGTTTTTTTTTTTTTTTTTTTTAAATTGGATATTTTACTTATTTACATTTTAAATGTTATCCCCTTTCCCGGTTTGCCTCCTGGAAACTCCCTATTCCATCCCTCCTTGCCCTGCTTCTATGAGGGTGATCTCCCCCCCACACACCCATTCCCCTCTACTGGGTATTGAGCCTTCACAGGACCAAGGGCCTGTCCTCTCACTGATGTTCAATAAGGCCATCCTCTGCTACATATGCAGCTGGGGCCATGGATTGCTCCATGTGTATTCTTTGGTTGGTGGTTGAGTCCCTGGGAGCTCTGGGGTTGGGTGGGGGTCTGGTTGGTTGATATTGTTGTTCTTCCTATGGGGGTGCTAACCCCTTCAGCTCCTTCAGTCCATTCTCTAACTCTTCCATTATTGACCATATGCTCAGTCCAATGGTTGGCTGCAAGCATCGACATTTGTATTTGACAGGCTCTGGCAGAGCCTCACAGGAGACAGGTATATCAGGCTCCTGTTAGCAAGCACTTCTTAGCATCTGCAATAGTGTCTGGGCTTGGTGTCTGTATATAGGATGGATCCCCAGGAGGGGCAGTCTCTGGAGGGCCCCTCCATCAGTCTCTGCTCTGCTTCTTGTCCTTGCAATTCCTTCCTTTAGGAGCAATTCTGGGTTAAAAATTTGGAAATGAGTAGGTGGTCCTATCCCCTAACTGGGGGCCTTACCTATCCTAAATTCTCTTAAAGGAGCAATTCACAGCAGATCCCTGAAAAATGGAAAATTTAAAAGTATTAAAGAGTAAAACGTTTTCTATCATGGGGTCATATATGCCATTGGATGAAGAGACTCCTTTGGTTCACTTCAGTTTTTTGTTTTTATTGGATATTTTATTTACATTTCAGATGCCATCCCCTTTCCCCATTTCCCCTCCCCAGAAAACCCCTATCCCGTGCTCCCGTTTCCTTTTTGCTTTTATGCAGTTTTTTAAATGTTAATCAAAGGCTTTATAAGTATGGTAACGCTCAATCAGAAGTGTAACCCAATACCCAACCTATATATATAAACTATCTTTGACTGGTGGAGACACGTAAACATCTGTCTCCATGTCCCCTCTCTCTTTCTCTCTCTTTCACTCTCTCATCATCTAGCTTCTCCTCTACTTCATCTTCTCCTCTCTTTACTCCATCTCTTCCTCTCGGTGTTCCTTCCCCCTTAGCTCCTCCTACATATCACCCTTCCTGTTAAAATAAAACTTTTCTCTCATAATACAATTAGAGCATAATTATTCCTATTTGTACCAGTGAGGTACAAGATAGTCTTAATACTCTGTCCATCATTTTGTTGATTAACCAGAATCTCTGTCGTCTCTCTTGACTAAAACACTTAGTTTTGAACCTGGCTTTTTTCTTGGCTTTAGAATGGAATGTCAGCTGAAAACCATCCACTCAGATCTTTTCTCTCAAAGTTAATAGCCAGTATTAGCTATGAGACTATAGGTCTTCAACCCCATCAGAAATCCAGAATGACTGAGTTAACTGAAGTTATGGGAAGCAATAAGCATAGCTTCTAAAACTTAGCCAATTTATAGAGACCGCTGAACACCTGGACAACCCCTATACTACCGAATGTTGGAGCATCAAATCTTCAGCCTTCTGGCCCAGACTCATCTGACAGACCTTAGTGCTGCAGAATTATTAAGGGCTGATTACTCTGTCTAAGCAGATATAATCAGTTGACTATTCTGCAAGTGTGTCCTTTTGTCTGACATAATAAATGTTACATAACATTGTACTTAGAGCATCAGAAACATTGAAAATATGGTCATGGTGATAAAATTATTCTTGGGTTTCTTTTTTCTTTTTCTTTTTCTTTTTTATGGTCTTGTTTTTCTGAAAGCAGAAGGCTGTTGCTGGTGTGGAGGGTGACAAGAAGAAGAAAGACAGAAAGATAAGAAATGTGGAATTGACCTGATGATGAACAAGGGAAATCTACAAAAGCAAAGTATGTGTGAAAATGTCATAATGGAAACGATTTCTTTGTATGCTGCTTTTTATAGTATCATAACAAAGTAGCCTGTAAAGGATAAGAAAATTTTTCTACCATCAAATAAACTCATGCTTATTATGTAAATATATATGCATGTACGTATGCCTCCCAAAGAGAATTCCCTATATCAGATATATTTAGATAGGCCAAACAAAACAAATAAACCAATAATAAAACACATGTGTTTGTGATAATAATAGTGATGAAAGTCCAAGATGCACAGCTATTGTTGAGAACCTATGCATGAATACAGGCTTCTTGGGGGTAGAATCTCTTTCAAAATCATTCACAAATAGTAAAATTTCCTCTAAAGCAGAAGCTGTACCATATTCACAAATTGGAAAACAATTTCTATTAGAAAAGTTCACTTCAAAAGTTAAGGACTCATTTATACATGATTTGACTAGAAATAACATGTAAAGCAATTAGATTACAAGCAGAAGATAAGAACTTCAACCTCAGATATGCTTTATCTAAACTGCATGACCCTTTGATCATTAATTGCTAAAAATTAATTGAGCTTACCTTACTTTTTTTACAGTGGTTAAAAATGGAAATAATAACTGGAATCTGAAAACATCCAATTGGGAGAAGAGAAAAGATGATTAAGTCAATATAAAGGTTTAATTCATTTGGTCATGACAAATGATATTAGTATCATTTTAAGTAAGAGTATTTTAATAAATTTTTTACCACTCTACATAGAAAAATTTTGAAAGTGTCTGTAAATTATGACTTTATTGCATTTTGTTTCACTTCACCTCACTTTAGATTTCCTTCTGATACTACCATTCACCTATACTTACTTCTCTCAACCTTAACTGTACAACCCAAAATATAATTTTCAGATTACATGTTAACTGTACTGACCCAACTTCTCAACATCTTCCTGGTTAAATCTCTTAACTTTCTTTTTTTATTAATTTATTTTTTATTGGATATTATATTTACATTTTAGATTTTATCCCCTCACCCCATTTCCCCCACCACCCAGGAACCCCCTATCCCACCCCCTCCTCCTGTTTCTATGAGGATGTGCCCCTACCTACCCCCCACTCTCACCTCCCCACCCTCAAATCCCCCCCCTCACTTGGTGTTCACCCTTTACGTGACCAAGAATCTCTCTTCCTACTTATGCCCAACAATGCCATCCTCCCCTACATATACAGACGGAGCCATGGGTCCCTCCCTATGTTCTCCCAGGCTGGTGGTTTAGACCCTAGGGAGCTCTGATTGGTTGGTATTGTTGTTCTCCTCATGGGGCCACAAACCCTTTTAGCTCCTTCAGTTTTCTCTCTAAATCCTCCATTGGGAAACCCTTGATCAGATCAATGGTTAGCTGTGAGCATCTGTATCTGAATGTGTCAGACTCTGGCAAACCTCTAAGGAGACAGCTATATCAGGCTCTTGTCAGCATGCACTTTCTGGCATCCACATCAGTGTCTACCTTTGGTGACTGCACATGGGATGCATAACCAGGTGGAATGGTCTCCAGTCGACCCTCTTTCAGTTTCTGTCCCACACTTTGTCTCCATATTTGCTCCCTTGAGTATTTTGTTACTCCTTCTAAGTAGGACAGAGGCATCCACACTTGTTCTTCCTGCTTCATGAGCTTCATGTGGTCTGTGAGTTGAATCTTGGCTATTTCAAGCTTTTGGGCTAATATCCAATTATCACTGAGTGAATATCATGTGTGTTCTTTTGTGATTGGGTTACCTCACTCAGGATGATTTTCCCCATTGTTTTTCCTCTCTGTGCTTTTTAATGATCTTTCGATATTTAATGTATATTCCTGGCCCATGGGGACTCACAGAGACTGAACCACCAACCAAAGTGCATACAGGGGCTGACCGAGCCTGCCTACACATTTGTAACAGATATGTCACTTGGTCCCCTAACAATTGTAGCTGGAGTGTCTCTAACTCTGTTGCCTGTCATTGGATCCCTTTCCTCTAGCTGGACTGCCTGTTTGGGCCACAGTGGGAGGAGGATGTGCTTAGTCCTGCTGTGACTGGAAGCCCATGGAGAGGTAGTACCCAAGTGAGGCCTTCTATGCTCTGAGAGAAAGAAAGGAGGTGATGGTGGGGAAACGAATTCATAAGAGTAGGACTGAAAGGAAAGGAGGAGGCTGCAATCATGATGCAAAGTTCATAAATAAATAAATTATTGAAAAATGTATGGTTCTCTATAGCTTAAGGTCTTTAACACACTCTGCTTTTTTTTTTTTTTACTAAAATGGTAATTATTCTTCTGTATATTGCGGCTCATTAGTAGCTTTATCCAGACCTCTTCTCTGAATCCTATAGGCATAAACATTGACTACACACCTTTATTTTGCTATCTCATAAGCGTATTGGAGTCTCCTGCTGTAAAATTATTTCATATTATTTATCACAGTTTTTGTATGCATTGTCAGGCTGCCACATAAAAACAACAAAACACTCTGTTTGTCTGTTAAGATGATAATATAACTGAAATATTTCCTGTCATTCAGAATTTTTACTGTGCCTTTAATATGATATATTATGATATATATATATTTGTGTCACATATATATTTAATATGATATATTATGATATATCACACACACACACACACACATATATATATATATATATATATATATATATATATATATAAAGACCTCACTGCATTACAATTGGCTAAAGTTTTGAGCATATGCTATACATTTTGTCTGCCTGGACCAAAAAAGGCTAAGTACAATATAGGCTATATCATGAAGGTTTGTGTGAGTATCCTTGATGTTAACACATCATCACCATAAAGAATGGAATTACCAAGGGATGTGAAGATAAAATAATAATTACATTTACTTGAAGTTTACTTCAAAGAAAATGGAAAATTGTAAGATTTGTGAAAATATAAACCATCCAAGAAAGAGGTGGGGAAAGGACAAGTTCAGTAGAATTGTAATAAAATCTGGAAAACTGTTATTATTTGAATTAATGTGTGTAACAAAAGACTTAAGTAATCAAAGTACCCCTGTTTATTTGTAAAATAACCAATTTATAATGTCACATATAAAAGTTGTTAATTTTGCAAAAGTACAGTAAAATATGCCAAATTTCCCCTCCAAAATTCAATGATATATCATAGAGATGTTTTGTGAGCTAGTCCTCATTTAATATACCCACATAACTACTAGGAAGGAGCCCATATTATTTTAGAATACTTGTCAGTAATGGCTAGTATTAGAATTAAGACAAGACAGTAATTTTGGGTTTTTGGATGACACATTTTTTTCTATATGTATTTCATCTATCTTCAAGCAATTTCCTGAGGCCTCCCACGTTCTGCCCACCCTGTGTGTGTGTGTGTGTGTGTGTGTGTGTGTGTGTGTGTGTGTGTGTTCTTATGTATTTGTAGCTTTTAAAAACAACCAGGAATGCTCAATATTTTTTTTAAATGCTGACCTTGCAGATAAATTGCTTATCTGGTCTCTAAAGACACTTAATCTTAGGGGATCAGAGGATACAGATTCAGATGCATTATGTTGTGATAATATCTTTGGATGTGAATTCTTTCATTTGGAATTCATAATTGCAATGTCCCTATACTTGGGTTTATTCTCAGCATTCAACCCTTTGATAAATCTGTCTACACAAAACGGCAGCTGGTCCACAGGCAATTGAACTGCTTCTGGTGACATAATTTCAGGGTGTTTTTAGTTTCTGAAAGAGAGCAGCTGTCCAGAGCTCCATAAACATCATGCATGAGAAATTTTGTTCACATTTTCTCTAGGGACAAATAGGCTATATGGGGTGAAAATATGTGGGCATTTTCAGGTAAATAACAATCTTATGTGCATACAGGAGTGGGAGCGGTATCTAAATTTCAAACCTTAGTAAATTATAAAAATATTAGTCAGTGAAAACCAGGTTTAACCAAAGTAATTTTTATTTTAATCCTCAAATGAGACCATTGTGAGGAAAGATAAAAATACAAAACACACAGAGAAATCCAGGCAATGTGAAGGCAGACACTATTACTCTAAATCAAATAGTTCTGTTAGCACACTCCAGGTAAGGCCTTATGAAAATCTATTTCTCTTACACAGTGAGGGCACAATTTTCATCTGATTTGTTGTAGAAAAAGACCCTGCTGAGTTTACTGAAGTAAAAATGGAGTATGACTACTGAACTATTACTCTAACCTCTGCTATTTTGAACCTCTTGCAACAGATTTAGACCCCTTTCATCTGACTCAAGGGTATAGCCTGTTTGCAAAATCTCTTGAAAAAGATCCTGTAGTATTAAAAGTAGTTAAGTATGAGATCGATGATCACACTCTTCTTAAGAAGTCTTTTGTGGGACAAAAAAGTTATACCCTGACCTTCCCATAAATCATTATAACAAATAACTGCAAGGAAAGAAAGACACTGGGGAGAATATATATCTGCTTTTCTAGAAATTATTTTGGTTTTTTGTTTTGTTTTTTTTTTTGGCAAAGAAGATGATCTTTTATATGATTAGTGACAGAGTTATTCAAACCTACATACATGACAATGATACAGGAATAGAAGAAACCACCATATCATTGTCAATTGCCTAGTTTTAATATTGTGCTATAGTTGCTCACATAAAAATCTTTGATGAAAACTGCATGATGGGCATCTGTGTTCTATCATAGCAACTTTCTGTGAATATACACATATTTAAAATAAAAATGTATATATGGAAAATAAATGCAATTAAAAGTAAAAGTATCCTTTCTACCACATTCATATGTCTGGTTCATTATGCATTTGGTTTCAAATGATGATATAAGTAGAGACACTTATACCTCTTTACCTAGAGATGTTTTCTTATATACTCCCAGAAATTTTTAAAACATTGGACTACTAAAGTCTCATTCATAACACATGCTTATAAGCATAGACTCATTGAGGTCATTATATGTTATTCTTTATCCAACAACTGAATCTAGAAAACCTACTGCACATCAAAGTCCCTTTTAAATATTATTACTACAGGGAAAATATTACAAACTAATCAATTCAAAAGGAGACAATCCCTTCTCCCACAAAACTTACATATTAGTGTTAACAGATGAAAACAAAATAGGAAGTAGATTAGAAATATAATCTTGGTCACTGTTAAATCAGGTACATAGTAGATATGAGGCATGGAATTCAGTCTTCAGTCTCCACAGATACACAGAAACACAGACACACACCATGCACATGAGAGAGAGAGAGAGAGAGAGAGAGAGAGAGAGAGAGAGAGAGAGAGAGTTAAATAGTGGTACATTTTATTCAGAAAAATCAAAAGATGATAATAAGTTAGAAAATAACAAATATTTACTAAATTTGTTATTAGTCTGCTTCATGTTCTGCTAAGGCAATAAATGATTACAAGGCTGAATTATGGAAGAATCAATCAAGCAGCACTGAGCTTGATGAACATTACCCAAGTATCAAGTCTCATGAACTGTGTTGAGATATGGAGATTTGGGGGTATATTACCAAGAGTCGTACATTTGAAACATGTGGTAGACCTGCTTTCAGGTTTTTGAGGAATGTGCATCTTATAATTGATGCACCAGTTTGGATTGGAAGGTTAAACCTCAAACTAGTTCTAACTTGCATTTCACTAGTGGTATGAAAGGTTAAACTGATATGAGGGAGGAGACATAGTGCTAGAGCATACAATGAAATATATATATATATATATATATATATATATATATATATATACAGATTTATCATCTAACATAGAATGAGAATGGAATGAAAATGTCTCTACTATACATATTAAGATAACACATATAAAGCCCAGTGTCAGGAATGGGATAACTCATTATTGGCCAATGAGATGCCACAGAATCCTAATATTTCAGTTCATTTCCAGTGTTCTCAGTTGCTATTCACAAATTGATGGTGAGACCTTATTGCTGAAGACATCACATACTGGACATACTGGAGTCACAGAACATAGACAAATAAAGTTGATACAGATCTGGAAGCTTCATTAATCCCTATTGACTATCTTCTTAGGAATGGACTGTGTTGTAACTAATGGAGGAGAAATGCAATCACAAATATTACCCCTGTGTGATTCCTAAGAACTACAATAATGACTGACCTGATACAACATGCCTACTGATATATTCTGTGAGTAAAAGAAATGTCAAAGGAGTAACTAGCCACTTTCTGATTGAATGTAAGTCTTGATCCAGAAAACGAAATCCATATCTAGCACCATTATTGATCAAGAACCTATTGCAAAAGACAATAGGAGCAGGGAGAACAGGCTACTGTTATGCTGATAAATGGCCACAGTATTAAATAGACTCCCAATAACACTCATGGACAGTTTATTTCTCAATACTCATTAAAAATCTGTCTATTTTCAGTAAATAGTTATTAAAACAGAAACCCAAACTTGGGACAGGTGCAAATAATAAGAAACTGACATTCCACAAGACATGTTCAAGCACAAACTAAACCAAATTCCAGCATGGACAAAGGAGGTGGACATGAAATCACAATGTTAATTGAGGAACAGCTAATAGCTTCTGAAAAGGAGAAAGTAAGTTTTTTCTATGAATGAAGATCTTAGACAGCAAACCACGTAGTAAGGGAAGGCTACACATCACAAATTATATGGGCATCACAATTTGGACTCGACAGATTTAAAAAAAAAACCTATGAAATCGAGAAAGTGTGGAGGGGGGATGCGGATCTGGGAGGAGATGAGGAATAGATCATGATTATGATCAAAACCTGTACAAAATTCTCAAGGAAATTTATATTGCAAAACAAACATATAGGTCTTTAAATGCCAGAAGAGAAGGCATATTTTGCAGTGATGCTTTAAACTTACGCTTTTTTTGATTTTACTTTCCATAAATATAATAACTTCTGGTAATGGAGCACTTGATAATAAACCATACATGATTTTGATATAGCATTAATTTAATCAACAGCTGTGTTTCTTGTGAGACAAAAACTCTCTATGAGCTAACAGTTTCTTTTAAAATTTCTGTGAATATTGATATTTTTCTAAAAATGTGACAAATTCTCTTCCATGCTTTCAATTCAACTCTAATCTTTAAAATTAAAATGCTTATAAAATTATATGGAAAAAAACTGGGGAATATTTATGTTTACATTCATGTTCTCATAAATGTTTCCTTTGAAATGTTGAAAAAAGTATTGAAATACTACTTGATTAACAAACTGCAAAACTTTTTTTGCTGTTTATGTAAAGAGATATAAGAAGTCTGTCTGGGTTCATATGATCAGGCTCCTGTAGCTGTTTGTTTTGGGGGTACCTTTGAATATCTGAATTATCTTTCCATTCTAAAAATTCACTTAAGCATATTGTGGTGTAATGATAGCTTAAATTTACTTATGTCAAAATACCACATATATCACTGGGTAGTATTTATAATAAACATAAGGTAATTGTTATTTAAAAATTATGGCTGTTAGAAAGCCAAATATTTCAGCAAGATTACACTGGGAGTAAAGGGGCCTAATGCTAAGGCTGTCAATTTCAGTTTGAACCCTGGTACTGACATAGTACAAAACTGAAACCAGTTCCCATACACTGTTTTACAACCTCTACAGAAGTACTATAGCATGTGTGTGTTCACAAAAACCTACACAGCTGTGCATATGCACAAAATAAAATTTAAAAATGTAACAAAGTGTTTTAATGCAAAATGAAAATTCTGATATAAACATGTGAAATATAAATTTTTAAATTTCATTTTACATTTATGTATGGATGTTTTGCTTTCATGTATGTCTGAGCATCACATGTATGCAGAATCCATGGAGGTCAGAAGAAAGATTGAGATCCAATGATAGAAACAGAACTAAAAGTCAAAGAAACAGAGGGCTAGTTGGAAGTGTTGTTGGTATAAATTTTTAGTATAATTCCTGCCAACTGATCAAGGTACAGATTCAATTGCCTGCATTGACAAAATATAAAAGTAAATTAATAAGCAAAAATTTAGTTTGAAGAATCAACTAAAGTAATATTTTTGGCAAACATACAAAAGCACAGAGTTGCTATGTGCCTGTGTCCTGGTGAAGCCCTTGTGCTGATTCGTGCATGGAAGGGGAGATGAGAGCAAAAACCATGGATGGAGAAGGGTCTTCTGTGAAACAGAACAGAAATGACATGCAAGGTAGGAAATGACATGCAAAGTTGACGACATGTAGTCTCACAGCCAACCTAGGCTATTTACTTTGGGAGAACAGATTTGAGATGATGGTTTTCAGGTGACATTCATTCTGAAGCCAGGACATAAGCCAGGTTCAGAACTATGTCTGTTAGTTAGGAGAGATGACAAGAGGTTGTGTTTAGTTAACAAAAATGATGGACTGGGTATTAGGTCTATCTTGTACCTCACTGATACAAATTGGTATAGGTGTGCTCTAATTGTATTTTTAGAGAAAGGTTTAAAAAAAAAAACAGGAAGAGTGATATGTAGAGAGAAATTTTTCCCACAAGGTGGGAGGAGTAAGGAGAGGAAGAGGAGGAGGAGGGAGAGGAAGAGAAAGAAGAGGAGCTAGGAAAGAGACAGACAGACAGAGAGAGAGAGAGAGAGAGAGAGAGAGAGAGAGAGAGAGAGAGAGAGAGAGAGAGAGATGCGGATGTGCGTTTTTCTCTAGCAGTCAAAGGTAGTTGATATAGCTAGGTTGGGTATTGGGGTTACACTTCTAATAAATTGTGTGGGCATCTTGTTCTTTGAGCATTACCAAATATATAAAGCTATTGGATTATCTTTAAATATTAGAGTCTCATTCCTACTAGATATTGTGTGGTTGGCAGGATGGTCTGGGCTCAGCCCAGCCTTGTGGAAACAGCATGGAAGATTGGCAAAGCCATCTCCCATGCTGGCATCTCATGGGTGCCAGGGCCGGTGTTTCTGGTGGGCCACTTCTAGCTGTGGTGCTCCCGTGGCCTCTGGCCTCTTCCAGCTGTGGAGCACTTGGCTTCTGGCCATGGAGCATGGTGGCCTGAATTAGGCAGAGTTGCTGCCACTTAGATGGTTGGCCCACACAGCAACTTTTATTAAATATTAACAATAACAGGGGTACATTCCTGGAAGACTACCAGATGACCACAAGGAATGAACACTGTAGAAGCCTCTCTGTCCAGACACACTTTGCAATTTTGTTCTTGTAATCTTCACAACTGTCTTTCCAAAGACAAGCCTGAAATGTCTTCTGTTGAAATATACTTCATATTCTTTTTCACAAATAAGTTTTCATAAAATGTGGAGTCAATTTACTTCAGAGAGTTTTTGAAGATGTTGGTTGCAGCATTTCCCTTGACTAAAATGGCATCAATAAGCTCTATTGCATGTAAGGGTATCTGTGTTTTTTGTTTGATAATATCATGTTCCTGTTTTGTAATTACAATGGCCTCAAAATTATCCAGGACAGGAAGGACATGTATCATCTGTCGATAGAGGGACATTTTTCAAATATAGCTTATAAATTCTATCCTGATAACTTAAGTAATAAGTATCCTTAAACCATCTATTCTTAGGCCATAAGTCTGTGAGATGAAATAAGTTATGTAATTCCAAACTACAACATAAGAAGAAAATGCCAGATGTATACTTCCATTCTTAAAAGAATAAATGGAAAAGAAGTAATGAATGGGAAATCTGGAAAAACTGTAAATCCAGTGTTGTCAATTCAATTATAATTTAATGTTGAAGACAAACATATTATTGCTGAATATCATACTTTCTGGGTTCATGGACACAAAAAAACCACCATAGGGATTACTGGGTGCATGGACACAAAAACCCACCATAGGGATATACTGAGAAGAAAGTAAGAAAGTTTGTCGGACCTTTTTTGCCTTCTTGGAGTTTCCCACACTTATTCCTTTGGCTATCCGCTTTAAGAATGGTTATAGGTATAGGCTTCCAGGGTTTTCCTTGGTTGACAGCCTAAGACCATGCTCTTCTGGAATTTTATTTTTCAGAAATCTAGGTGATATTTCTAAGGCTTCATGAAATGTAGCCCATATCGTATTTGAGTATTAAAGCTTGGGTATTTGTAGCCTAATTACCAGAGATGTAAAGCAGAACCATCAAGTTTTCTGCAAATTATATTTTAATTAGGAGAAAATTTATGGTGGGAGATCAGTATGTTAAGCGAAATAAACCAAACTCAGAAAGAAAGAATGTTTCATTGGTATAGGGCATTGACACTGGGATTTCATTGCTAGGTAAGCATTTTAGCACAGGGCTACATCCCTAACAACCAGAGGTCTCTTTATTCATTTATTTTTAATTCATTTTATATGATTGATTATATGTTGGGAAAATAATCCTTTTATAAAATTTATAATATATAAATTCTATTTTAATAAACATTATAAAATTACAAGAAAATAAAAATATCAAAGGTGATTTACTGGTTGGATCTTTCCATAACTGGAGGCTAGGTAATCAACTTGGCACTGTATTAGCGAGCTTGAGAACCTGGATGCTTTCCTTTATTAAACTCTTTCTTTCTGTTTTGAAGATTATAATATTATTACAGAATTTCCCCTTTCCTTTTGCTCCCTCCAAACTCTCCAATAAACCCTTCTGTGCTGTAATTCAACTTTACAGCACCTTTTTATATTAATTGTCTTTACATGCATGTATGCTTATGTATATACATATATTCCTAAATTCAAAAATAAAACCCAATCAATCTATGTGATGTTAGTTGTTCATATGTTCTTAGAGCTGTCCAATTGCTAAATATGAACTGAACAAGGATAAGAATTATAGAGATGCCAATATGGTCAGGGAATGCTCATGAAACCTCAATCCTACATAAAGAATTACAGTCAACGAAGGAATGCTGAGAATGAGAGATATAGTATTTCCAAGTAAAGAACATTCCAACTGATGATGCCATACCAATTTTTTTATTTTCTTTTTTTTTATTGGATATTTTATTTACATTTCAGATGCCAACCCCTTTCCCCATTTCCCCTCCCCAGAAAACCCCTATCCCATGCCCCCTTTTCCATTTTGCTTTTATACAATTTTTTTAAAATGTTAATCAAGGGCTTTATAAGTATGGTAATGCTCAATCAGAAGTGTAACCTAATACCCAACCTAGCTATGTAAACTATCTTGACTGGTGGAGACATGTGAACTTCTGCCTCCATGCCCCCTCTCTCTTTCTCTCTTTTTCTCTCTCATTACCTAGCTTCTGATATACTTCATCTTCTCCTCTCCTTACTCCATCTTTTAGTGTCGGTGCTCCTTCCCCCTTAGCTCCTCCTACATATTACCCTTCCTGTTAAAATAAAACTTTTCTCTCAAAATACAATTAGACTGGGTATTAAGACTATCTTGTACCTCACTGGTACAAATAGTAATAATTATGCAATACCAAATTTTAAGCCCTGATAGTTTCCAATCCAAAAGGCTGGGAGCCTTTAGAAAACAGGAATCCATGACATATTCCATTCAAGGAAGAGAGCTTGGAAGTTCCTTTTAAGAGTAATGGTGTGAATCTGTGTTACAGGAGTAGAAAGTATTGAATATAATGCTGTTGGGTGATATAATGTCATTGGGTGATAATAATTGTGACAAATACATTTTTTATATGATTGTTCGGTTGTACAAACTAGCTGGCTTCCACTTTTCCCCTGTTCATGTTACCTGGCACTCAGCCTATAAGAAAGTATCACAAACATTCAAGCTGGCTGGGTCCTCCAAATTTGTTATCCCATATGCCAGATATCCCAAGAATTATCCTTTCTACCACACACAGAAGTTTAATTTAGTGAAATATCAGATGTCTCTCAATCTAATCACTTGACAAAATTATCCATTACCAGATCCTTTATTCCAGTTATTGAAGAATCAATATGTGTAACCCTCTTCTGTCCCATATACATACTAAATTGTTCACACTACATGTGATGGTTTCTGCTCACTTTTCTGAGCCCAATTTAATGTCTTACTTTTCAGTCATCTTTCTATACTCTAAAAAGTACTTTGATTTTCTTCATACCCCTTATATATATATTTGATTAAATTTCATTCTATGCTGAAACTCCCTTTTTCTTTGTCATTCCACTAAACTGTGAACTATAGAGACAGAATTTGTATTGAATCCCTAATCTTCAGCTTTACAAACACATTTAACCTATACTTTGGGCAAATTTTTTTGTTTTCCATGTTATCAACAGTTATCACAATTCCTTAAATAAGCCATAGTCAGTGACATTTGGCATATATATATATATATATATATATATATATATATATATATATATATATATATACACAATGTAGTACTTCTTTAGATGTTTATCTACTTGGTAGATATTTTCTAGGAATTTTAAGAGTAGATAAAAAGCAATAGAAACCATGAAGCTCTGTTTGTAAACAGGACCTCTCTCCATAGATGTGCTTTAAAACAGAAAGACTTACCTCATCCAAGAACTGACTAATTCATAAACAAGTCAGTGAAGTAGGAGAGCTAGCTGTGATGTTTATCAAAGCTACTTCAGATACTACCCCTTTATTTTTTCCTCCTTGACACAGAGATGATATTAAAGCTTTTCTTGAAGATTAAATGAGAGTATTAATATAATTAAATATTTGGTATAGCTTTAGTACACAATAAGGGCCAATACAAGGTAGCTACATATGTTCTCAAACATCTCATTTTAATGACATAGGAAATGAATTTCTATTGAAAATTCTAATAGTCATGTGATGCTTTTAAACTAAACTATAATTTACTATTAGTGGAATGACACCAAATTGCTCCAAAAATATTTTCTAGGAACTCAGTACTTAGAAAAAAAGGTCATTTTTTTTTTTTTAGCTGCGATGATCATCTACAATGCTGGGTTTTTTTGTTTGTTTGTTTTCATGTTTGCAGATCAAATACAGCATTTTGTGCATGAGAGCCTGGCACTATGACACAAATTTATATCCAGAGACCAGAGTATATTTTCACTTGCAATAGTTTGGACAGTAACTTCCAAGAAATGAAGAATGACTTTAACACTCAGTAAAGCACACTGTCCAAAAATAGGAAATGAAATATAATATAATATAATATAATATAATATAATATAATATAATATAATATATATTCAGATTACACATGTTCATACCAAAATTTTAATTTTGATTTAAAAATATTTTATTAAATTTTTATATGACATGTTATAGAGAACAAATGAGTTCTTCTGGGAATTCATTCCTTCCTTCCACAAAGTCAGCTCCAGGGATTAAATTCAAGGTATCTTGAGGCCTAGTATCTTATACTCCTTTACACTTAATAATCTTTCTGGAACATTTTATTATGTTTGCTATAAATACTTCTCAGTGCAATATGATTTTAAAAGAGCTAAGTACAGACTCTGAAAAAGTGTTTCAGATATACAATAGCACCCTGTAACAAACTACTACAGGAATCTGATCGAAGAGACTGAACAAAAATTTTATGAGAACGTAAGATTTTGTCAAAATTCTTCCCCAGTTTTGTTTTCATTTGACTTTATATACTCTACTTTTTAAAAATATTACAATTAACTTGGGTGTCTGTGTGAGAATTGGTCACTATTAACAGTTTTGGCGGCATAAGAAGGCTCACAGAAAGTTCAAAAGAAAATGTTTGCCAATGAAGAGTCTTCATATCAACAAAGGCATGGGACATTAATGAAAATAACACTGTATCAAAATAGGGCATGCCATATCAGGCCAAGGTGTGATTGTTTTTAACATTAAATTGTAACTGAATTGACTTATTTGGATTTTACAATTATTCCATATCTGTCATGCTTTATGGATTTCCTATTTGTTGTTTTAGGAATACAAGTAAGAATCTGGTGCTTTATGCATCATTTGGGGGAAGGGTAGATTTTTCAGATATATGATATTGGCTGTGTATTTTGTATTATATATATTATATATATAAATATATTATATATCATATATATGTATATATGATATATATTATATCACATATATGTATGTATATGTATATATATATGTATATATATATATATATGTGTGTGTGTGTGTGTGTGTGTGTATGAATTAATTTGGTTTGTCCACAATAAACATACAACACATTGCTCAAAATGCACTGTCTTCCTTTTACTTTTCCCCCAAAATTTCTTACAATATATTTTGTTCATGTTTTCCACTACCTATATTTCTTTCAGATACTCTTCATCTCCATACTGAGCCATTTTTGTTTCAGAAAGTTGTCTCTATCTCTCACTTTCAAAACATACAATCACACATACACAAGAACAAAGAAAAAACCCTCACATACCCCAACATTAAAATAAATAAGAAAAGACAAATAAGACAAATACTGAGAGACAATTATGCTAGGGTCCTGTCTGCAAGTACCATAGTGTCCAGTGTTGACTCTTTTAAATGGGATGGGTCTGAGGTTGAACCAGTCATTAGATGGCCATTCCCTAAATCTCTGCTCCATCTTTACCCTGTATTTCTTGTAGGCAGGACAAAATTTTGGTTGAGAGCTTTGTTGCAGGTTGATGTCACTCACTCTCCCTCCAGTGAAAGTCCCACCTGGTTGCGGAAGATGGCTACTTCAGTGTCCATATCACCCATTGCTATGAGTCTCAGGTAGAGTCACCACCAAAACTCCCTGGAACTTCCCCCATCCCAGGTCTCCTTCTAATTTCGGAGATGCTCCTCATGGATTTTCATTTATCCAGCAGCAGATAGAAACAAATGCAACGACCCAGAGAAAATAATCAGGCAGAGTTTGAGGAGTCTTGTGGAAGAGTGGGAGATAGAAGTTAGCTAGCCCAAGGGTTCAAGGACACAACAAAAAGATCTACAGAGTCAACAAACCTGGGCCCATGGGGGCTCACATAGACTGAGCCAACAATGAAACAACTACACAGGTTGTACCTAGGACCCCTGGATACATTTGTAGCAGATATACAGTTTGGTCTTCATGTGGGTCCCTTAAGAACTGGAGTAGACACTGTCTTTAACTCTGTTACTTACCTTTGGAACACCTTCCCCTAAATGAACTCACTGATTGGAGCTCGGTGGGGGAGGATGTGCTGTGACTACATGTCCCAGGGCTGGGTTGTACCCAAGGAGGCTTCTCTGATAAGGAAAAGAAGTAATAGGGGACAGATTTGTTTGGATGATACTTGGAGGAGGGTGAGTGACAGGGGTCTGTGATTGGGATGTAAAGTGAATAGATAAATAAATAAATGAAGAAAATAACAAATACACATTCACACAGACACACACACATTGGACAAATGCCAAAAACAAAAAAACAAAGCAAATTTATATATATATATATATATATAAAATTTGTGTGTGTGTGTGTGTGTGTGTGTGTGTGTGTGTGTGATTATATTTAAGTAGAAGTAAAATAGAAAACTGACTGATACCTTTTTCTGGTTTGTATTTTGCACCTTTAAATTCACTCCAAACTTTGAAATCTAACCACATCCCAAATGATAGTTAAAAAAACTAGACCCTGGTTAGTTCATTGGTAGATGTGAGACAGACACGTGCTACAAGAAAGTAGCAATCTATGACAAACTCTCCTTTAGATTTTTATCCCATCAACCATGCTTGCTGCTGACTTTTTAGAAAAGCTCCTCAGAATCCTCAAGATTACTGGGGTTCTTATCTTTCTAACTCCTCAGGTTCCAGGAATTCTCCTCTATCTTAAGTCTTAAGAGTCTTAAGTCTTAAGAGTCAATTATCTGAAATAGGTGAACAAAAGAGACAAGCACACTGATGATTTCCAAACATTTTCTAGCATTCTATTTTGGTTTCCTGTTCCAATGAGACCAATGCTAAAGCCCTAGCATGTTTACATTTATGGTGAATATAGCTGATTTGTCGGCCAAGACCTCAAATATAAAACTCAATAAATGCAAGCTTTCAGGGCTGTGCGACTGAGCTCACTGTCTTCTGCATCTGTATATTCAGAAGACGTCATCAGTGCATGAGTGCACTTGGTACTGAGAAGAGCTCAGCATATCTTAACTGAATAGATGGATTCTCTAGAAAGGAATCTTAACCTGAAATTCTACTAGTTATAAATTCTTCCTTTAAATTGAGCAGAGATATGATAACCATGCTACACAAAACAGTGCCTATCAATTTTAATAGTATAGTTGTATTTATTATACTATTTCAAGACAGAAAAATAGTGAAATCCACATCACACTCACCTGTTTTTTATTTCCATTAATTTCTACTCAAAATTATTAAAATTTTGTGCATTCTTTCCATGTTCTGGCCCCAAATGCAGGCCAAACCCGCTATGAGTTGACTTTGCCACAAACCACACACCAAGCTTGTGCTTTTGAAAGTGACCCAATATTCTAAATGTTAAATAATGAAGACTTTTATTCTTAACCTTTTCAGATAGCTACAGAATTAGAACAAACTTAGAAAATTGATGTCTAGCCCTAAATAGTACTATATTTTCCTTTTTTGTTTATCTCCTAATAGGACTGTTTTTTATTAAAGAACTTTTTACAGTTCTCACACTCTGCCTATTGATGTTTTTGTTACAGAATCTTTTCTCTTTACAAATAGCCTCATGGTATGTATATGATAACTATTAACCCTCTTATGCAGTTCTGTCTTGAAAGGTAAATTTAAACTTCATGGTCAAAAAGTTACTAGGAAATATTTCCTAACTAATATACTCCTCAGAGTTGCCCAAATAGGCCATGCTTTACGTTTAATAATTTACACATGCTGTTGAGATGCCCCACTCAGAAACACTTCCATCTTCTGCCTCCCTGGTTTCCTACCTAATAATGAACCAGCTGTGAAATTTAAGGATAACACTTCTCCCTTGTTCTGAGAAACTTTAAGTATACCATATACACCCAGAATCTCCACAAACTTTAGTAATAGATACGATGCATAGTATATTTAACATGAATTATATTAATGTTTTAGGGAAAATCTAAGTTGTGTTATGTTTCTGTAATTCAAATAAAATCTTTAAAACTATTCACCAATGAGAAGAGCAATTAAAGTATGAAATTATCTAGACCTCATTCTAATGATATGCAGACTTAAACTATCTCACATGCATGTGTACATAAAGATTATATATATATATTCAAGTATAGCCTATATATTATAAGCACACTCCCCACAAACACAATGCTAAATCCTCAGAACTTACACTGTGGAAGGAAAGAACCAACTCCCATAATGTGTCCTCTGACCTTCACAAGAACATTATTGTATGTGTTCATACACCTTCCCCCATATAAAAATATTTTTTAAAAGAAAGCCAGAGAAAGGATGTATATAATCCCAAACTCTCAAAGTTTGGAGCTCTCTGGTGGCAACACAAGTGTGTGTCTGAATTGTCAGTTTGAAGAAGCTGTAATCTGATTAATCTGATATCTACCAATGATGGCCTCAGCAATAGATGTACCAGTCCAGGAAAAAAATGAATCTTTCATATACTAGTTTTCTTATTCTTTTTATTATTTAATCACATGCAGACTAGGATCTTGAAAAACTACTACATTTTACTGCTAAAGTGGCTTAAGGTTGTGATTCAAAATAATTATTATATTTATGAGCTACATATTATGTCAAAATAATTTTTGTTTTTCATTTCCACAGAAACACACTCTTTGGAGCAAAGGTTCAGTAAAGCAAAATTTGAAATCTGATTGCTTAAATTGTTCATATTTACTTGCCCTGGCAAACTTGTCTGTATATCTTACTCAGTTGGAAATATTTTCAGTTTCATTTTCTAACTCTTTGCTGCTTATACATAGAAATGAAAAAAAAAATATTAACTTTGACTGTGCTATATGGTCAAATTTGTTCAG
>JANHMN010000005.1:6540966-6589756 GCA_030674055.1 Rhabdomys pumilio | reverse complement strand
CTGAACAAATTTGACCATATAGCACAGTCAAAGTTAATATTTTTTTTCATTTCTATGTACAAGCAGCAAAGAGTTAGAAAATAAAACTGAAAATATTTCCAACTGAGTGAGATATACAAACAAGTTTGCCAGGGAAAGTAAATATGAACAATTTAAGCAATCAGATTTCAAATTTTGCTTTACTGAATCTTTGCTCCAAAGAGTGTGTTTCTGTGGAAATGAAAAACAAAAATTATTGTGATATAATATGTAGCTCATAAATATAATAATTATTTTGAATCACAATCTTAAGCCACTTTAGCACAAAAATGTAGTACTTTTTCAAGATCCTTGTCTTGGAAAAAAATAAGCTTGTGATTACAAAGTGCATGTCCACATGAAAAAAATGTGCCAGACAGACAATTCACACAGAAAAATTTAAGGATTTATTGTGATTTAGTTGAATGTTAAATTTCAAGGTTTAACACATCAAGATAAGTGAACATGTATGAGAGTTCAGCCTAGGTATTTAGTCATTCATGACTCAGGACCTTAAAAGTACAGAAAGACACAAAATTCATTTTCAGCCTCAGGAGATCTGTGTGAATATTGCATGCTGGACTTACAGTAAATTTTTTTTGTTTGCTTGTTTATTGGTGTGTCTGCTTATTTGTTTGAGACAGAGTCTTACTTTGTACAGCTGGCTGGCTAAGGACTTGCTATTGAGATCAAACTGCATAAATTGTGACATTCTTCCCAACTCTACTGCTAAAGTTTTGGATTAGTGGTGTACGCCACCATTTTTGGACTGACAACACATTTGAGAATGATTCTGAAAATGTGAAAAATCTTTACTTCAGGATTTTTTAAAAGCCATTTTAAGAAACTTCTTAAAAGCTATTTTAAGAATTGTGTACCTCCTATCTGTATATAAAACATTAAACATAATGAAAATCAAAAAATAAAAAACATAATAAAAATAATTAATAGATCGTTATAAAAAATAAAAGTAGTTTTTCACTAAAGGTTATGATTAAGAAAATTAATAGATTTTAAAAAAGTTCTCAGCCACAACCTTTCCATTCAATTTCATAGGCTAGAAGCTTGTGCACCCATAGTACGGCTCTAGCAGTAACAGAAACTACAACTCTGGAATGAAATCAATTCTGCTCTGATATCTTGTCTGAAAAAAATTTTTAAGGCTATAGAAAAAAATTATACTCCTTCATGATCAATTTTTAAACGGGATTTATTGTAAATATCTGCTGCTTCTTTGGTAAGTATGTGTATCTTCTAAAATTTAAGAGTGTCTGTCTTTCTCACAGATCTGAAATGCAATCAAGAAGGTTGCCTCTGTCTTCTAATATGTGAAACCAGAAGCATAAATTCCAGGTAGTATGCAAATCGTAATCACATTTATGGTGACCATTCATTGCTAATTTACAAATTCCTTTCCTTTGTACTCTCAAGTATCTTTTCCTTGCTCCTTCCTCATCCCCGTAGGACGTCTAATCACTTACATACAAAGTGTATGGAGGGTAGGATTTTTCCAATATGAGTATTAAATAAAAAAACTGTCTGCATATCTTTAATGTCTAGCTTCATTTTGACAGGAATGATAGAGAATATTTTCAGTACAGAATGTTTTATAATTTGCAACATAAAAAAAAATTACTGCCAAACATCTTTATTTATTGTGGTGGTTTGAATATGCTTGGTCCATGGGAAATGGCACTATTAGGAGGTGTGGCTTTGTTGGAAGAATTGTGGCCTCGTTAGAGGAAGTGTGTGTCTATTGAAATGGAATTTGAGGACTCCTATGCTCAAACTCTGCCCAGTGTAGAGGAGCCTTATCCTGGCTGTCTGCTGATGACAGTCTCCTTCTGTTGTATGTAGATCAAGATGTAGAACTCTCACCTTTCTCCAGCACCATGTCTGCCAGTCTGCTGCCATGCTTCCCTCCATGATAAGAATGAACTGAACCTCTAAAACTCAAAGCCAGCCCCATTTAAATGTTTGCTTTTATAAGAGTTGCCTTGGTTATGGTGTCTCTTCACAGCAATTAAAACACTAAAATATATATTTAATCCAAATCTGCAAATTGAATTAGCTGTAGATTAAATGCTTTTGTTAAAAAACAAAATATGCCAGTTATAACTATGTGAACTTTTTCTTCTTATATTTTTATGCAATACAGTATAAAACTGTTTTGTTTTGTGCATGTGTGTGTGTGTAATTATGCATTCGGTAATATCCTGATGGTATACTCCAGTTTTCTATACATCAACAATGCAAAGTAAGTTTCCAATGAGATAAAATTTCATGTTCAATATATTGCTTATTATGTAAATAATTACTGTACTGAGTATTGGTAACTATGAGCATTGGTAGTGGAAGTAAAAAACAGTGCAAAAACTGAAAATATTTATACACATTTTATAAACTCAACTACACATTTGCCTTATGACCCACCAATTTTATTCTTAGGCATTTATTGGAAAGACATAAAAGCAGGTGTCCATGGAATATCTAATGTGGACTTTATAAACATTTCTCTATTAAGGTTCATTTTGATTAGAGACCTGTCTGCTCCTGACAGCTTCCTGTCTTGGATTCTAAGAAGAAATTGAGCATCTTTGGAATTACTCCAGTTGTGGTGAGACAGCCACTGGGCAACAATTGCCTCTTCCCATCTACAGACAAATTACTGTCCAGAAAAGGACGCACTTGCAGAATAGTTGACTGATTATATCTGCCTAGACAGAGTAATCAGCCCTTAATAATTCTGCATCACTATGCTCTGTCAGAAGATCCTGGGCCAGAAGGCTGAAGACCAGATGCTCCAACCTTTTGAAGTATAGGGACTGTCCAGGTGTTCAGCAGTCTCCATAAATTGGCTAAGATTTAGAAGCTATGCTTTGTGCTTTCTATAATTTCAGTTAACTCAGTCATTCTGAATTTCTGACAGGGTTGAAAACTTATAGTCTCATAGCCAATCCTGGCTATTTACTTTGAGAGAAAAGATTTGAGTGGAGGGTTTTCAGCTGACATTCATTCCAAGCCAAGAAAAAAATCCAGGTTCAGAACTAAGTGTTTTTGTTAGAGATGACAGAAGTTCTAGTTAGTCAACAAAATGATGGACTGGTTATTAGGACTAACTAGTACCTCACTGGTACAAATCAGCACAATTATGCACTAATTCTATTTTAAGAGAAAAGTTTTATTTTAACAGGAAGGGTGATATGTAGGAGGAGCTAAGGTGGGAGGAGTATGGAGAGGAAGGGAAGGAGTAAGGAGAAGAGGAGAAGAAGGACAGGAGAAGCTAGGTGATGAGAGAGAGAAAGAGAGAGAAAGAGGGGAGGGGACATGGTGGCAGATGTTCACGTGTCTCCACCAGTCAAAGATAGTTGATATATCTAGGTTGAGTATTGGATTACACTTCTGACTGAGCATTACCAAACTTATAAAGCCTTTGACTAACATTTAAAAAAATTGTATAAAAGCAAAAAGGAAAAGGGGGCATGGGATAGGGGTTTTCTAGGGAGGGGAAATGGGAAAAGTGGATGAATCTGAAATGTAAATAAAATATCCAATAAAAAAAAGAAAAAAAATCCAATAAAAAATAAATAAAAATAAAAATAAAAAAAGAATATCTAATATGAACATATTTATTCGTAGAAACCTAAAATAAAAATGTTTCAAATCATTGGTAATTACTAACAGGCATGATTACTCAGATTGTGGTATATTTGTACAGTTAAAGACATTGCTATAGCTTATGCAATGTTATTAAAAATTTCAAACAGGTTAAATAAAGGATTAGACAAGTACTTGGACATAGTAATGTATTTGAGGAATTACTCTTTGAAAGACCTATAGTTTCACAAAGACAGTGGCATTTATTCTGCCTCTAATGAATGAATTTATTAAGGCTTGGGGGATGAAACATCTTAGTTCATTGCAAGCAAGCAAACTTTATGATGTTGGACTGAGGAATACAAAAATGGTGAAACAGGTACCTCCACTTCATTCCAAGTTGCACCATTGACCAATTTCCTATATTGGATCCTGTGTAAGCTGTCCCTTAAAATAAGTGTTTTAAGAGAAATCTCTCTCTCTGTGTATATATATGTGCGTGTGTCTGTGTGTGTGTTTGTGTGTGCTTGTGGACATGCACATGTGCATGCAAATTAATATCTCTCTAAATATAGTAAGCAGTCAGAACTTTCTATCATCTGGTCTCCAACTTTCTATCTTCTTATCAAATCACATCATATCCTTTAAATAAGTTTGTATCATATATCATATATATATATATATATATATTATATAAAAATCTCTATCTCTATCTATCTCTATCTCTATCTCTATCTCTATCTCTATATATCTATATATGGCATAGGAAACACTGCAGCTCATATAACATATTTATAACAATGGCAGTAAAATGGATGGAAAAAACAGGTCATAATTATTATGGATTAGTGTGACTTGATTAGATAAAAGGAACAGCAAGAGTTCGAGGCTAGCCTGGTCTACAGAGTGAGTTCCAGGACAGCCAGGGCTACACAGAGAAATCCTGTCTTGAACCCCCACCCCCCAAAAAAAGAGAACAGCAAGAAGAATGTATAAAGTCTTTGGTCATTTATGGGATATAATACTCTTTCCAGAGAATATTTGTGTTAGTACCATGCAAAGCTCAATAGTTGAAAATCACAGGTTTGCTGAAATAATTCATACAGGGGTATATTGACTGAAAGGTGTGAATATGAGTCTAGGGATAAAATTCAGAAAAGTGTTTGAGTATTTTATAGGATGGATCACCAGTACTCCATAACCCAAGCATCATGATTTCTGAATCTTGTGAGGTGGAAGCAGAAAGATCAGGAAATTATTCTTAGTTACATACTGAGTATGAAGTCATCTTGACTTACAGGATACTCTGTGTGAAACTAAAATTTAGCAGGAATGCAGATAAGTATGTACAACTGATGTACAGAACTCACTCTCTGAGGTTAATAAAGAGTCTAGTGACACAAGTCAGAAAACCAGAAGATAGCTGTGTAACTAAAACAACAGGAAGTGAGCAAGGGATTTGAAAACACAGACATTTGTATTAACAAAAAATTAATTTATTTTTCACAGGGATATAATTGCTGTGGGGCTAGAAGTGAAGGGAACAAAATGTCTTTTTAAAAATATTTTATTTACATTTCAGATACCATTCCCTTTCCCCATTTCCCCTCCCTAGAGAAAACCCCTATCCCATGCCCCCTTTTCCTTTTTGCTTTTATACAATTTTTTAAATGTTAATCAAAGGCTTTATAAGTTTGGTAATGCTCAATCAGAAGTGTAACCTAATACCCAACCTAGATATATAAATTGTCTTTGACTGGTGGAGACACGTGAACATCTGTCTCCATGTCCCCCCTCTCTTTCTCTCTCTTTCTCTCTCTCTGCTTCTCCTCTCCTTCATCTTTTCCTCTCCTTACTCCATCTCTTCCTCTCGGTGCTCCTTCCCCCTTAGCTCCTCCTACATATCACCCTTCTTGTTAAAATAACACTTTTCTCTCAAAATACACCCTTGACAGAATTTAGGAGTTGAAAGCAGGAGGAGAAAATAATTTTGGATAGGAGAAATGCACAGTTTCCTACACAGTTGGCAACATCCAACTTCTCCTATATTCCTAAAACAGAAACCTATTATATGTTTTTTCTTTCCCTGATTTTAAATTTAGCTTCTCAACTCTTCTGAATTCAACACATATACTATCAACTCTTGTTAACACAGGAGAAATTTATTTTCCATCTTTGGTCTGGAAACATGAATATTGGCCACTTGAAAGCAAATATTTAAAAAACAGAAGTTTTTGTTTCAGCAAACTGCAAAGTAAAAAATTACATACTTTTAAATTCTCTGTGCAGAAATGGTAACTGGTGAGCTTCTAATAATAATGAAATCATTGAGATAATTTGTGTGTCTCAAGTGCATAAGGGTGGCCTTTATTTTTTGGATTAAGAGGTTGCAAATTCTACTTTTTAATAATGTTCCTAAGCCTGAAACAAGACTTGGCCTAAAGATATGTTCACTTGTTACTGAAATATTATGTTTGTTCCTGAACATAATCATCTGAATCAAAATACCTAAGTTAGTTATTCTTAAACTATAGGCACAGTATCAATATTCCCTTAGGATCTTCTAGAAATGTAAATTATTAGGCTTTAATCAACACATTAAAATAAACCTTGAATGTTGTTATCAGGAGCCTGTAGCTTAAAATTTTTCCTAGTGCTTTGGATACATATTTAAGGCTGAAAACACATGCTTTAACTAACATAGATGGGCCTATTCTATATTTTTGGTCTGCCTTATCTCATTAGAATTATAATTATGTCTTGTGTGTCTAAAGCTACCTAACTACCTAATCATTAATCTCTGAAAGTTAATCATTGTCATGATTTTCAAACTTCTTTAAATATTTACATGTACTAGATACATTAATGTTTATCCTGCAGCTTGAATCTGGTTAACAGTAATGTTTAATTGAGGATTTATTTTAGAAAAATTTCTGAAGAAAGTTGTAGGCTCTGTGAGAAAGAATGCTGCTATCTGTTTGTTAAATCCACTATGGGTACTATTTGAGGTAATACCAAGTATTCTTTCATCCCTTACAGAGACTTCATTGGATATACTAATTTCCTGTGGGAATTGGAGCCCAGACATCTCAATGTAATTTTCATGAATAAATATGAATATTATTAACCTTTCACTTTGACTGTAATATCTTTTCTAGGTATTTATCAGAATTAATTTTTATACAGATATTAATTGGTCAGAAATAATTATAGAAAGTAAAAATAAGAGTATAAATTTATAAGCTATAAGACTAATTTAAGAGTATATATTAAACTGTAGAAGAATGTTCTAAAACAATATTTTTTATCTTCCACCTGAAGACATTTTAGCATTTAGAACTATGGTGAAACTTTCTTAGTTCTTGCCTTATATCAGCCAATTACCACTAGACCATAGTTTACTATATTATACATTCTAGAGAAGCTCTGCAACTGTGGAGAAATTTCAAAAGGACTTAGAAATAATATATGACATTCATTCATCTAGTTTAAACAAATATTTAATGAGCACTAAGTATTCTGTTAGGGATTATAAATTACAAATGGATCAGACAGACAGACATGCATAAATATGTCCTGATTCTAGTTAGCAACTCTGTAAAAAATAAGAAGTCAGTATAGCAATGATATACTTGCTAAGCCCTCTAATAAGAATAAACTCTGTTACAAATGAGTTATCCATAGTACTTTATATATACAGTTATAATGGAAAGAACAGAACCATATGGCTTTCAAGAAAATAAAAGCCAATTTCTAAGGAAAAAGATTTTATAGAGATAAATGGAGAAGGATAGAAAGAAGAGGAATTCAGAGAAACCACCATATGTAAAAAGTTAAAGGAAGGCAAAACTGAAATAATGTACTTATTAACTATTTGCAATGAAAGTGAAAATAATCAACAGAGGTGAAAAAAAGCCACTGTCACATCACTAAGGTCCTAAGCAGGGCTAACAACTATCTGAGGTCAAGAGAAAAGTTCATTTGAGGATTAGCCACTTTTAGTTAATTTGGGTTTTTGATTTGCCATCATTTTTCTGAGCAAATGTTGAAAGTAATACTGGAACACGTCAGCTCACATCACTCCATTTGGAAACAAGTTTTATAAATATCGATGGAGAGAAATTATGTTGTCTTGGGCAATTTTGTCCTTCAGGATGTAGTCTTTCTGACATGTCTATAGGGCCATTTCTTTCTCAGAAGTCTTGTGTATATCTCTGGCTTTTGTTGATTTTCTACTGATGTTCCATGGGAGATTTTCCTGTCTCACTTAATTCTGATTGGTATTATTTGGTGTTTTTTAGTGAAAATGAAGGGACCACAATTTTTCCTGATATTTTCAAGTGAATAGGAAGCTTCAATATGCAACTCTATCTTACTCAAGTATTCCCTTCTGAGTACTGCTGTATACTTTGGGATTATATTCAATCACAGATAAAAAAAAGACATCAAAGCAAAACAGTGTAATTCTGCTTTTCTATATGCCACTCTGGAGGTAACATTCCAGAACAACTGATGGAGCTCTAAAAGACATTAATAGCTTGATCACTCTTCCTCTCTGCCCCCTGTAATCAGTCTCTTCCACCCTCATGCTCAACAGGAATACTCTCTTAGGATTTCCTTTTGCTCTAGACAATTCTTTTCTACATAAAAAGTAAGAAGAAATGAGATATGGAGGAACAAAGCCCCGAGTATCATCGGAATTAAATATCTTTGACAGTTTTGTTTAGGATCACTGCTAATGACTTTCCCACATTATTTTCATAAGTTTTTAAAGAGTTACTTACAATGTGCATCCCTTTTACCCCCAACTTTTGCCATATTCACCCTACTTTCCTACCCACCCAAAACAATACTAATCTTGTTGTTGTTTTTGTTATCTTTTTATTTGTTTGTTGTAATCCATGAAGACCAATTTATACTGCCTGTGTATTCTTGGATATGTTATCTCTCACTGGACCATGTTCGACTCACAAGAGACTACACTTAGAAAGAAACTGTATCTCCCTCTCCCAGTAGACAGAAACTACTTATATCTCCAAGGCTAGGGGTCAAAATTTTGTGCCCATCTCTCATCTTCCTATCTTTAAGCTAGTATTTGCAGATACAAAGTCACACCTGGATGGTGGTGGTTTATGTCTTTAATCCTAGAGCTTGGGAGGCAGAGGTATATGAATCTCTGAAATTGAGTCCAGCTTCATTTGCAGAGAAAGTTCTAGGACAGCCAGGGCTACACAGAGAAACCCTATCTAAAAATAAATTTCACAGTAGCTGCAATAGCATGCACAAAACCTTGGCACACTAAGACAGAACAGATCCCACTAACAATGACTTTTAAAATATTTTATTAAATATAATTGCAATATGAGAACCTCTTCTGCAAAGAAAAATAAAAATATGCAATTTTATTGACTCTGTTATTATCCAAATTAAATAGAGGTATTTTAATTTACCTTGTTGTTATCCAAAATAAAATAGTGTTTTTATATGAAATAAGAAGAGACTGTCAACTGTACTTGGCATAAGAAGATGAAATAAGACTAACCACCAGCCCTTATATCAAGACTAGGTAAGGCAACCAAGTAGGAGGAAAAGGGTCCCATGAGTTGCCAAAAGAATCAGAGACAGCCCTCCATTCCCACTGTTAGGAGTTCCACAAAAACACCAAGCTAACAAGCATAGCATGTATGCATAGAAGGATCCATGTAGGCTCTGTGATTGCTGCTTAAGTCTCTGTGAGCTCCTATGAACCTTGGTTAATATTTATGGATGTTTTTTTTCCTGATGTCTCTGAGTTTTCTGACTCCTTGATTTCTTCTGCCTGCTATCCTGTGGGGTTTCTCAAGCTCCAAGGGGAGGGATTCAAGACTTGTTCTTTTCTGAAGGGAAGGGAAGAGTGGATATGAGAGAGTGGGGAGAGGTAGGCAGGGTAAGGACTGGAAAGAATGGAGGGAAGGGAAAAGTTCATAGAGATGCACTCAAAACAAAACAAAAATCCCTATCAAACAAACAACAAAATAACAAAAACAACAAAATCTCAAGAAGAGAATATCTATTAGATAACCAATTATAGATTTTTGCCTAACATTAGCTTTGGCCTGAAGGGAGCCCGAAGGAAAACTCTATCTTTGATCCTTGTTGCAATCTTTGCTGGTCTTTCTGTTTCCTGTGACATAAATGTTCCACCAGGATCCCCAAATTCTTCAGCTCCTCCCTTGTACTGTGATATTATCAGCACTGCATTTCTAAGTCATTTTCTTGTTATCACAGTTTTTCATAAATATTGTTTTACATCATTGCTGTTAGTGTATAATCTAATATGTCACACAATTACACATGCATGAATGTATGTGTTTTTGAATGCTACAGGCACACAATAATTTGATATATAAACACATTATGTTTATACTTCACATTTTAAAATTATGTGAGGTAACACTTAAAGTATTTTTGTTGTCCTTCTTTTTAAAATTTTAAGTTTATGTGTATGGATATTTTACCTGTATGTGTGTTGGTACAACATATGTGTGCTTGATGCCCATGGGGATTAAAAAAAGGAACCAGATCCCTTGAAACTAATGTTACAGACAATTGTGAGCCACCACATGAAAGCTGGAATTAAATCCCCATCATCTTTAATAGGAACAAACATTCTTAATCACTGAGTCATCTCTCCAGCCACACACTCAATGTTTTCTGTTTGTGTTTTACAACCTTCATTCATGAAAGTGTTTAATTACTTTTGATCTTCTTTTTGTCTTTGTAAATTGATACCTGAAATATAGTGTATTTTCCCACTTGTCATTAAATTAAATAAAGAGGAAAATATTAAAAGAAACTTGTATCTTTTATTAGAATTTGAGCTTACATCCATAGTATGGAAAGTAAGAATTTAAGAAGAAATCTTGAGGGCTAATTAGAGAAAGTTAGTGAGTTTGTTAACAATAATAAATTAAGAAAATATATAAAGATGACTTCAAAGTGCAATTAGAAATTTAGGTAAGAAACTGAAAGAAAATTGAATACCATAAGCGATTGACATAGCATACAGAGTAATTTTTGAAATATAACCTAAATTGACCCTTGATTGTTCTTTTTGTTTTGATCATTGGAGAAAAATGAAGATAGAAATGAAATAATATGGCAAAATTTCTCATGTAAAAGAAATCATTTTGCAGAGTCTACATACTTCATACTGACTTTGAAGGAGGTATCAAATTTAATATTTTCAGCAGCTGCTTTCCTCTTTCCTCTGAAGAGCCAAAAATAAACAGATCTATAAGATATTTCTTTGTGAATAACTGAAAACATTTGCAAACAGAGAAAATGATTATAAGTGCAAATTGCTTTTGATCATATCCTATCTTGTTCACCGAGTTTCTTTCCTCTGCCCCATTTCTTAGTTTGCATCTTCTTTTTTCCCTCAATAGCCATCCACTTTAAGAATTATAATACAGGGTCTGCATGCATTGTTCCTTTGTATTCTTTTAAAATGCTTATTTCTTTTAAAAATTAGCTTCATATTACATGTAATAGACTATAAACTGAACTTACTTTAAGCATTGATTGAGAAAACTAGGCTTGGAAGTACATACCTATAATTCTGACACTTGGGAAGCTAAGGTAAGGAGATTGTGGTCAGCTTGAGACTATTGTGAATCATATGATAAATTCCTATCTCAAACCTACCAAATTATTAACTACTACCATTCTCTGACTTTCCATTAAGAGAATGTTGGATGCTCTAAAACAACAGCAAAAAGCAAGGAATTTCTGATGCTACATATATGGCGAACTTGTCTACTATGTTCTTAGCACACAACAACATTAGCCACAATACTTATGCATCTGTACAGATTTGTACAAATGTAAGTACAGATGACCAAGACTACAGTAGTTTAAGTTTATTTTTAATTTTTATTATGTTTTATCAAGACAATAATGATGCCAGGGTAGTTCCAGAAATAGATGTGTACACATTCATGTACAGACAAAGCACATAAGGCTTGTCTATGCAACTGCTACACTGACTATGTGTCTATAAATTCTGATGAATGATGGCCTTTTATGTTTCATGGGAAGATAACTGTAATGACTGGTTTTGTGTGTCAATTTGACACAAGCTGGGGTTACCACAGAGAAAGGAGACTCCCTTGAGGAAATTCCTCCATGAGATCGAGCTAAGGCATTTTCTTAATTAGTGATCAAGGGAATAGGGCCCATCGCATTGTGGGTGGTGTGATCTCTGGGCTGGTAATCTTGGGTTCTATAAGAAAGCAAGCTGAGCAAGCTAGAGGAAGCAAGCCAGTAACATTCCTCTATGAGCTCTGCATCAGCTCCTGCTTCCTGACTTGCTTGAGTTCCTGTCTTAACAACTCATTCAGCAAAACATAAAAACTTTTATTATATTCTAATCATGCTAGTACACATGTAAATAAAGAGTTGAGTAATAACACAGCTTTTGACTCCAAGGGTATTTTTATATAATAAAAATTGACCCATGGTACAAATTTGTTTATAATGTTTCATTGTCTTGGGTGATAGAGAAAATTTTGCACTGAAATGATTTGTGAGCATTTTCTTAAAAAATGAAATGATTGGTTATCAAACAAAGGATCAGGGTTAGAAACATATGCTTGCAGAAAACATTGAATGAACTTAGAGGGTTTTATTTATTTATTTATATGTATTTATCCATTTATATGCATATATTATGACCACAATAACAACAATAATTACTACAACTACCACCAGTACTGCTGCTGCTGCTGCTGCTGCTACTACTACTACTACTACTACTACTACTACTACTACTACTACTACTAATATTAATGGTTAAAGAAAAGAAAACTGAGACTAAGGGGAGGGTTATAGGGGAGGAGCAGGAAGAAAAAAATGGAAGCATATTATATTTTAAATAAACAAAAATGTAATAATGGACAGGATGGCACTACCTGAATATACCCTCAGAACTCTTTCTGGAAGTTCTACCACTCAACTTCATACCAAGACTCCTGACTTCCTCTGCCAGGCTCTAACCTGGTGTGTACCTACCACTATCAGGTATTGGTTTTCTGAAATTCACCAGATCCAACACAAAACCTAAATCCTGTGCCCTAGCCTAGTTCCATCACCAGCTACTGCACTTCATTAGAACTTAAGACTTCTCTACCATGACCCAATCTACCTGAACCTACCTGCAGTATCCTTGTGCTGCTTCCACCACTCTATCTTTTACCCAGACTCTTGTAATCCTCCTCTAGTGTCTAATCTGGTAAGTAAAACATCACAGGAAACTTGTTTTATGCAATTTCCCAATTCTAGTCTTGGTTTTACAGCCAGTGTGCAGGGCTAATATGGTCACCTGTATCTTGTAACAATCAACCTCCAGGTTTTCTACTGGTTTCTGTATCCCATGCCCAGGCCTAGTCATACTACCTCCTTCTACTGCTCAGAAAATGTCTAGACTTTCACTAGGTTGTGCCCTTCTTGCATCTACCCACAGTTTGTTTAGCACTGGCTCCACCAAATCACTTCATACCAAGACTTTCAACATCCTCCTCTAAAGTCTAGCTTGGTGAGTAACCCTATCACCAAAAGTTTGTTTTTCTGAAACCTACCAGATCTACCACTGGAACAACAACAATTGTTCTGCTTAGTCTGGTCCCTAGAGCCTTGAAACATCCAACCTCTAGGCTTTGCCAGGTGACTACATCCTTTGGCCTACGTAGCCCCACAACTCCTCTTGTATGGCTTCCACTAATATCTGTGCCACGTACATATGTACACAAGATACTTTGCACAGCCTCCACCTCCCATACATACCAAGACTTCCCATATCCTCCAAGCTCTAGCTTATTAAATATTTTACCATGGGATATTTACTTGTTTTTCTGCAACCTACCAGATCTAGGTCGGGTCCTACAGCCAGTGTTGTGGCTTACTCTGGTCACATTCATTTTGCAGTAGCAGGCCTCTAGGTTTCCAAAGATTCTGAACCCCAGTGCCCTGTACTGCACCCAACACTTCTTGCACATCAGTTAACCTCTATGGTACCAGTATCCACCCAATCTGCTTCTATAAACAGGACCCTTTGTGCTGATTCCTGTTCATACACAGATCATCTTACCCTTCCAGCATCTAGTCTGTTGAGTACTCCTTCCCACTCCTAGTACTTATTTTTCCCAACACCATCAGATTTAGTTTGTATCCTACAGCCTGTCTCCTGGCCTAGTGAGGACATGCACATTTTGAAACATCCATCTCTGGGCTTTTGCCAAGTCCCAGAGTCTGTACCTAGGCCTTGTTCTACCATCTCCCTTTGCACTTCAACCATTGTCTATGCTTCCACAAGTACCAAGCATACTTGAATCCACCCATAGGACCCTTTGAACCACACAGATCTTTCCTCTCCTTACACAGACTTCCTACATCCTTCCCTAAGATCGTCACTGTTTAGTACCTTCACCACCAGTACTCGCTTTCCTCCAAACTACCAAATGCAGTCAGGTCTCATAGCCTGTAGCTTGGACTAGTCTGACCATATTTGCCTTGTAGCAGCTAACTTCTAGACTTCTATGTGGCCCCACATTTGGTACCCAAGCTAATCCCATAAGCTCCTGGAGCTCATTCAACCTCTCTGCATCTGCCAGAACCATCTCAAACTTTATCCATTCATAGGACTTTTTGCACAACCACCACTACTCTACTCCAGACCCAGACTTTCCACATTCTTCTTCAAGGTCTACTCTGATAAGTATCATGCCTTACTTTTTTTCATTCTGTAAGACTACAAGTTATCAAACCAGGCTTGGGTTCATCAACCCAGCCTCATTTGGCCACTCACAACCGACAATCTCTAGGCTTCAGCAGAGTCTCACGGTATATTCATCAGCATAGTTCTACCACCATATTCTTGCACCTTATCCAACTGCTTAACTTTCACCAGGACTCAGCCTATGAACCTCCACATACAAGATGCCTTTTCTATCCCCATACACAGACTTCCTTTGTTCTCTTTTATGGCATAGCCTGCTGAGCGTATTATCAGATACTAGTTTTTTTTTTTCTGAAACCCTACAAATCCAGTGCCTGTCACACAGTCAGTGCTATTGCCTAATCTGGCAACCGTCACCTTATCTTCATTCACATTTTGCCTGGTCAATATCACCCAACAAAAGATGCACATTTTTCAACAAACTGCTATATCTATCTCAGGACCTATAGCCAGTACCCTTATGTATTTGACCACCTGAACTATGCAATAGCCAATCTCTAGATTTCTACAAGGTCCCACATCCAGACTTCTAGGCTTCTACCAAGACCTGTATCCAATCACAGAAACTTTTGCAATGCCTCTTTTACACTACTCTGTACCTAGATTTTCTACATTCTTCTCCATGATCTAGCCTTGTAAGTACCATACCCTGATGTTTGTTTTCCACCACTTAGCCATATCTAGCCCTGGCACACAGTCATTCTGCAGCCTACTCTGTTGACACAAATGTTGCAGCAACCAACTTCAAGGATTCTGCACAGTTCTATATCAAGTGCTCCAGGCCTAGTCCTAGCATCTCCTCCTGAACTTTAGCCTAGACCACCAAAATTGCCTTCCCTATCTGTACCCATCCACAGGACCCTTTGCCCCGCCACCACCCCACTCTACACATGAACTTCCCAAATATACATCTAGAGTACAGCCAGTTGAATATAATAACCCTAAATATTTCTTTTATTTTCATTAGCGGGTCAGATCTAGACTGTGTCTCACAGCCCAGTCTAGCTTCTGAACCTTACAGATGCCAACCTATAAGATTCTTCAGAGTTCACATATAGTACTCTGTCCTGTTTACACCACTGACTCTAGTGCATCTTTCAACCTTTAGAATTGTACCAGGACAAGCCCTACCTGCCTTCACCCACAATAAGTTTTGCTCCAAATTTATCATTCAACTACATTACTCAGACATCCCTAGTCTACAGAGCCTAGGCATGATAAGTATTACCACTATCTAATTCTTATTTTTCCACATTTCACGCAGCCAGTAACTAAGACTATTCCTACTATCTGCACCTTGGAGCATCAGAACTCTAGGCATAATCACCATCACACATCAAGTGCCCAGCCTGGTCACAATACCTCCCCTGACACCTCAGCCAACAGCTGGACTTCTATCAAGACCTGTTTATGAGCATCTATGCATAGGAGCTTTTGTGCCACTTTCCTGACTCTATTTCTTTCTCAGAATGTTTACATTCTCTTTCCTTTACCTTCATAAACATTTAGCACCACTAGATGCTTATTTTACTGCAATGTCAAAATCTAGCTTAGGAGCTACAACCAGTACCTCCACATGTTCTTCTTCCTTCTGCACTGCAGAGGACCACTAGGCATCCACTAGACTTCCTTCCCCACCTCTTTCCATTCACACCATTCTCGTGCTGCTTCTACCACCTCAGTCCATATCCAGACTTCAAAATTCATCATCTAGGATTTAGCCTTCTGAGTTTTCCCAATTCCAATTCCGGTATTTTCTTTTCCCCAAGTAGCCAGATATAGCACTGGTACTACAGCCAGTGTATGTGCCTATTTTGGCTACCATCTTTTCAGAGTCTAACCTCCTATCTTCCACACAGGCTCAAATCTGATTTCCCAGCCTAGTCACAGTAGGTCCTCATGGAATTCAACTGGCTTCTTTGTTTCCTCCAGGAACTACCCTTATGCCATCCACTCAAAGGACACTTTGGGCTACCTACATTGCCCTACTTCATATACAGACCTCCTCCATGTCCTTCCAGAGCCAAGACTTTTGATTACCCTTCCATTAAATACTTTTTTTTCTACCAACCAAGCCAGTTCTACCCTTGATCCCATGGCCAGCCACCCTACTTAGTCTAGTCACCTAGAATTTGAGGTAGACAAGTTATAAAATTTTGCAGGCCTAACACTTCATGTCCTGCCTAGTTCCAACACTGTCTTCTGCACCTCAGTCAGCCTCTAGACTTCTAGTTCCTGTCTTATCTACTTCGACCTATAGGCATCTTTCTGCTGCCTTCACCACTTCACCCAAATTTCCAATTTCCTCCTTTATGGTCTAACCTGGTATAAAACCTGTGATACTTTTTCTACAATGCACCAGATTAGGTTCAAGTTTCCCAGCAAGAGTTCTGGAACTTTATGGGCCCCAATGCCTTGCAGCAGTTGCCTTCTGGCTTCTGCAGGGCTTCACGTCCTCTGTCCTGGCCTAGTCTCAACACATCCTCTGGCACCTCAGTCAACCTCTGGGCTTCTGATAGGAACCCACAGGAACTTTTCACCAATTATTCCATTCCATTCCACATTGAGACTTCCCACATCCTCCTCATGTATCTAGCCTTGTGAGTACCCAACAACATATGCACATTTTTCTAGCCTGAACAATGTCATAGTCTAGTCTGCCCATCTGAACCTAACAACCAACAACTTCTAAGCTTCTGCAGAGTCCCACATCGTGTGCCTAGCATAGTCCCACAACCACCTTCTGAAGCTCAGCCAACATCTGCTTCTGACAAGATCTGCCTTACCTGCATTCACTCATAGGACCCTTGGCTCAATCTCAACTAATACATACCCACTCTTCCCACATCTACATCCAGATTCTAACCTGGTAAATACTCAAACAACCAGATACCTGTTTTTCTGAAACTCATTTAACCTTGACTGGGTCCCACAACACGGTCTGGCCACTATCACTTTTCACCATCTGACCTCTATGGTTATGCAGTCTCAAATTCTGTGTCCTTCATTGGTCCCACCAATACCAACTGCACCTTAACAAACCTCTAGGTTTGGACCAATACGTGCCTTCTCTTTATCTACCCAGAAGTTGCTTTACATTCTTCCTTGCCAATCTATATCCAGATTTTCTATACCTTCCTCTAATTCTATACTGTGGAGAAACCCAATCACCAGATGTTTGCTTTTCCACAAGTCATATCTAGATTGTGTGCCACTGCCCAAGTCCTGGCCTAGTTTGACTACTGGTGTCCTACTTCATCCTGTTATTGGGCTATGCATGGCACCACATCCTGTACCAGGCTTATATCCACCACCCATTCCTCGGCTTTGGCCAACCTTTAGGCTTCCATCACTATGCATTCTACCAGCATTCACCTCATAGACCCTTTGAGTTTCTTCTAACATTCCAATTCATACCCAGATTTCCCAAGTCCTCTTTCAGAGTCTCACCTGGCAAGTACCCCCTTTTATTAATATTTGTTTTTTCACATGTCCCTAAATTTATCCCACATGTAGAAACCAACCTCTAACTTTCTTTAGAGTATGACATCTGGTACCCCAACCTAGCCTCACCACCTTCTCCTCCTCCTTTGCCTCAGCCAATATCTAGGATTCAATAAGTATCTGTCAAACTTGAATTCATCTATAGGACCATCTGGACTACCTCCAAAACCTCAATTCTACCAGAATTTCTACATCTTCCTAGCCTGGTGAGTCCCCTACTATCTTATAATTGTTTTTTTCCGCAACCCTTCAGTACTAGCCTTGGTCCAACTGCCAGTGTCCCCAGACTAGTCTTAGACACAAGTACTTTGGAGCAACCAACCCCTAAGCTTCTGCATGGTTCCATATCCTATGCTTCAGCCTGATCTCACCACCAACTTCTTTGTCTCACCCTAACTCTTGGCTTCTGTCATTACCCACTACCACACATAAACCTGTACCCATTCACAGGACATTTTGTGCCTTTGTACCACCTCACTCTATACTCCAATTTCTCACTTCTCCAAGCTTTAGCCTGTTAAGTTATCCCTCTTATCTACTTCTACCAGCTAACTCCTATACTTCATCCAATGCATAGGCTGCTTCTGGACCCACCCAAACCCCTGAATCCACCCACAAAGCATTTGTACTGTTTCCACCTTACCTCAATTAACTCTGACTACCCATTTCTTCCTTCAGAATCTAGCCTGGTGAGTACCCCCATGACTCAATGCTAGTTTTTCTGAAACCCAACAGATCTAGCTCAGGTCTCACAATCAGTGCCCCTGCCATTCCTAGCCACCATAGCCTTCACAGTAGTAGTGGTCCTCTTAGGCTTCTGCTGGGTCCCAAAGACCATGCCCTAGTATGTGAATTACTTTTCTTTTGCTGTGACAAAACATCTTGAATATAGTAGTTCAGTTTGGGGCTCACAGTTCTAGAGAGTTACTCCATGTCCATCATGGCAGGGAACATGGAAGGTGGAAGTGCAGACATGGTACTGAAGCAATAGCTAAGAGCTAATATTTGATATACAGGCACAAGGTAGAGAGCAATTGAGAATGGCATGGGCTTTGTCATTAATAAAACTTGCCTCCATGGCACATCTTCTCCAACAAGGCCAAATTCCCTAATTCTTGCTAAACCATTCTATCATTTGAGAATGGACTAATTATTCAAAAATATGAGCCTATAAAGGTTACTCTCACTCAGCCTACTATATCTGGTCTATTGCTACCACCTCCTCCTACACTGCAGTCAACCTGTAGGCCTCAGTCATTATCAGTCCTACTTGCATCTATACACAGGACCCTTTAGTCACCTCTACCACCAAAGTCCATAACCAAATTTCTCACATTTTTCTCCAGAGTTTAGTTTGGTTGAATACCCCCAGAATTTCTGATTCATACATTTTTCTCAGTATACCAGATTTACCCTGGAGACCCTCAGCCAGTGCAAAACCCTCACCTGGCCATCTTGATCTTCACTGCAGAAGAAATCTATTCTTGGGCCAGTATCTTCCCTAACTATCTGCCCAAACACAGCCTTTCAACTCAGACCTATCTACCCCTACACTCCAGGCTTGGATATGAACCCAGTCCCTTTTGCCCAACTGACTTTATTTTACCTGAGCTATTTCAACCTCTAGACCCACCCTGCCCTGTATTTTCTCTTTTTCCCAACCTGCTTTATCCCTCACAAACTCAAAACTATTAAGTGAAGTCTATATGTCCAGATCTCTTTGTAACAAAGGAGTAAAATCAATATAAAATTATACTATTACTACTGCTGCTGCTGCTGCTGCTGCTGCTGCTGCTGCTGCTGCTGCTCCTCCTCCTCCTCCTCCTCCTCCTACTACTACTACTACTACTACTACTACTACTACTACTGAGCCAGTATCTTCTTTAGAAAGTCTATCCATCCTGATGAAATTCAGGATATAGAAACTAAAAGAACAATTATAAACTTCCTCAAATAATTCAAGTTATTTAAAGAAGACAAAAGAAACCACTCAGTGAAATCAAGGAGAAAGTGATTAAGGAGACTAAAATAAAGTAATGTCCAAGAAAACACAAACAGTAGACTGATGGAAATGATGATGACAATCAAAAACTTGGGAATGGAATATAAAGAGAAGACAGAAGCATTGACGAGGACTCAAGCTGAAATCAAGAATGGAAAATCCTAGTACTTCAACCAGAAAACTCAATGGGAAGCTTTACAAGTAGAATGACTGAAGCACAGGACAGAATATCAGGACCAGACATGGAGTGGAGAATATAGACCAAATAAGCAAGGAACATGAAGTTACAAACAAATGAACAGGAAAGGAAACAAACAAACAACCCACCATACACAGGAAAGGCACACAGGACATGTAGGATGCCAGGGAAAACCCACATTTTCCAATTATAGGCATAGAAGAGAGAAAAGTAGTCCAAGCTGATGTTATAGACCAAGTCTTCAAAAAGATCTTAGAAGACAACTTTGATAAATGAAAACTAGAAAACACCCATGCAAATATAAGAATGACACAGAACACCAAATAGGTAAGACCAGGAAAGAACATTCCCATAATATATCATAGTTGAAACATTAAGTATACTTAACAAAGAAAGTCTATTGAAAGTTTTAAGAGAACAAAACACAAGGCATGTAAAAAGAAAATATCACCATAGTAACATCTAATTTCTCCAATATAAAGTTCATCTGGTAAAAAAGTAAACATAGAAATATCAAAATTTAAAATAAATCCACCACATAATCCAGCTCTCTCACTCTATGACATATGCTCAGAGGACTCAGCCCTATACTCTACAGATACTTGCACAGCCACGTTTATTGCTGTTCTGTTTTCTATAGATAGAAAATGTAAACAGGCTAAATGTCCTATACTTGACCAATGCATAATGAATACATAGCCTGCAGTAGCTACAAAATCCAGGAAATGAAAATGGACCCATTACCAGTATAGCAAGGTTAGGGTGCCATATAAAGGGGCCTGGCAGGGTTCAGGTAATATGAGCAAAGAAATGGGAAAGCAAGGAGTCCTTAGGGGGAGGAATGTGTGTAAATACAGAAGGTTGGAAGATGGTAAGGAGAAATGGCAGGATGAAAGTGATTTGATGGAGAAATGAGAAAAGAGTGTCTCATTAGGAGGGAAGCAAATAAAGAAGGAGGGTAAAATAATAATATAGTTGTTTGAAATAGACACAATGAAACATAGTACTAACTATTTACCCTAAAAACAAACAAGATACAAACCTTCAACACATATGATTTTGTGTATATTTACCACAGAAAACTATAACCCATCAAAATGCAAAATTGTGGATCCTAGTCCCAATAAATACATTGTCAAAACACTGTAGCACCTAAAGCTCAGAAAATGGTGAAAAAGAGGGTGAAAGATTATAAAAACCAGATGATCTGGGAGTTTGCTGTGATATTTTGTCTCCTAGATGTGTAAATTCTCACTAACATTATCATCCAAATGTGAACTGACCAAGGGTGAAACCAAAGGGCATGCCAAAGTAGATGGAGAAAAACTCAAGAGGCCTCAACCCTACACAAAGAATTAATTATAGGTGACTGAGTAAAGCTGGGCATAGTGGATGTGACTCTCCCGATGCAAAAGAAAACAACTGGTTTTCACTGTTAAATGACCAGCCCTAAGACATATATAGAAGTAATGTTATATGGACTCAACAAAAGAAATAAACTCTTGATAATGTCACTGCCTGTTATAGAGATTTGCTTCACTCTGAAATGGTTAGTCACTGAATTTATTACAATGAGAAAACTGCCCAACACTTAAGGTATGTAAGAAATAATTTTAGTGTGTTTTAAAACTGCTTTCCATAAACAAGAGTATTTATATTTCCTTGAACACTATCACCATACAGATTGGGTTTCTGCTGCTTTCAACTATAGCACTAATTGGAATGCAATGGAAAAGAAATATTCTCATTATCAAAAAATCTATTCTAAGAAAATAGTTAAATGAAAGTCATCCAGTGATAAAGCTTAGAAGTTCTAACTGAATTATGCTTAAATGGTTTTGAGTTTGGTCAGTCATAATTAAGAGAAGCTAATAGTACTGTTAGTATAAGACAAGTTAAAAATATTTTTTACTTGTTTCATAAATAATGGTACAGTTAATATACATATTAAGGCCTCTAATTTTGAACAATTTTCAATAGCATGCTAAAGAACAGTCAATGAGAAGTTTTGCATGAGTAAGTAAAAAAAAAAAAATTAGTGATAAGAATTGTGTTCTACTTCACATGAAGATTGGATCTATATTGTCACCTGCATTTTCATTCCAAAGGGTATTCAAATGTGTTTTAATGAACAAAAATCTGATCTTAATGACAATCTTTGTCAGCACTGAAGCATATTAATATTTTAATGGAAATAAGAAAAAATTGTCAATCCGTATAAAAGCTCCCATGATAGTTTTCCTTTTCCCTAGAAGAAGCAAAAATCACTGGCAACTCCCAGCATTTTGGGGGAGCTTATGAGACACAACAGAGGTAGGTTCAGGTCACAGTATTCATGTGCTCATAATAAATATTTCCCTGGTGAAATTTGGGGATTTCATGTTGATTTAGCCTTGCACATTTCTTGATGGCCCTAGATATATTACAATGTCACTTCTATAAAATCATTTTCTTATTCATTCAACTTTCATTTATAACTGACATGTTACAAATGTTGGGGATGTGATATTGAGAGAGGTAGACATTGCATTATATGTTTAAGTCTTTCCTATGTATGTGCATATGTATACATTTTTACATGTATACACAAATACAATATTCTTTACAAATTTATTTGAGTTACCTGTGATTTCTATATGTTTTTATATGTTTTGCCTTAGTCTCCAAAAAATTTCAAACTAAAGGGAACTCCAAGATCTTATTAAGATTAAAAGTCACAGGAAAACCTAGAATTTTGGAAGTTTGTAATCTTAAGTGAACATACCTCAGAATGACCATTTTATATTCTTAATATTCTGTATATTTCTTGTGAAATATTTATAGTATTTATAGTTTTTGTTAAATTATAATCTTGTTAATATCATATGTATTAAGTTGAAATGCACAACAAAAAATTCTTGGTCAATGGATCAATGGAACCATTTGTACCTCCATGTAGATTCTGCTGTGCCTTTCACTATGTATTGAATTGGATAACTACCATAGGTAATTAATTACATATCACTTTTCCATCTTGTCTTATTATGACAGGCGAAATCTGTTGACTGTGTTATGTACATGAGCAGAATTGTCTGTTTTTGGTTGATACTGTTTAATGTCAAACCAGAGCAGACTTGAGAGAGAGAGAGAGAGAGAGAGAGAGAGAGAGAGAGAGAGAGAGAGAGAGAGAGAACCCATAGGTAAAACATTGAATTCCCCCAGTTCTCTCTCTCTGTGAAATGTGAAACTTCAGGTTACCCATATCTCTCAACAGAAAAGCATAATTTATGTCAAGGGACATAACTTTAATTCTCCCACCATCCAATGCCAAGTGCACTGTATAAAGTAATGACAATTTTGCCACCACTAACAAGATTATTGTCCCTCGTTCTTCTTCTTCATAATTTATATTTAGTTTTATTATTAATTATAATTCTATAATTAGTTCCATTTTAAATGTCTAATCTTCTAATAAGGATGGTTTCTCTAGTTTTAAAAGCCTAACAAATATATTTTAGGAGAGAATCACTGAGGGTAACAATGGATATCAAAGTTCTTATAAAGAGTGATTTTAACTTACCATACTTTCATGTGATGTGATGTGTGTGTGTGTGTGTGTGTGTGTGTGTGTGTGTGTATGTGTGTGTGTGTGTGTTTAATATATAGTAGTAATAATCAGTTTACCTATATATGGCAGTTACAAAGCCCAGAACCTTGTATGAAAAAGTACAGACTAAATGATAATATTATTCACAAATGACATAAAAGGAGGCTAATTTCAATTTAAAACTAATCTATCCCATCATAGTTACTTGAGTTTTCTCATTTTATCACATTCTTCTTCATAATTTTCTCTCACATTATAATAATGCACTTTCATTATGTCTACAGAATTCATTTAAGTTCTTTAAGATAAGAAACTGTAATTATAGTTTTGTTTAATAATTTTGATATATGACAAATGAGCGTCCATGTATAAAGTAAAATGTACTTTCATCTATTATGGACATACAGGATGTGCTACATAGACTGACAAGAAATTCTGTTCATTTCTAATTTGCATTAGCTGTGATTTTTTGGGACACATAATAGGTTAAAATATTACTTTAATATCCTAAATACTTGCAATATTCAAACAGCAGTAAGTTACTAGAGAAAACAAACATTGTCATAAGATACTTTCTCATTACTCTATCAGTGTTTATAATTTACTTTCCAGCTCATTTGATTCCAAAGTGTACAGTTTTCTTTTGATACTGCACATTTGCTTTCTATGTGTTATTCAGTAATACTGTGTAGTCAGGTCCCTTTAACTTCATTCTTTTGGTTTTTTTTTTTCAATAATGGCAGTCTGAACTTATATCAAATCTGCCATTTATCCCCAGAAAACATTATACTTGACTCATTTGGGATTCTTTGGATGACAAGCTTATTGCTAAAAGGGAGAATAGAAGATTTATAGTTATTTTACAAACTTAACAAAAAGAAAACAAAGCTCTACTTGATATCAGAAATATAGATTTTGTATAAAATAAATGTTTAAGGCTTTCACAATTTCATTAGTGGATAAATGACAAAGTGGGAGCAATAAAGAACTATTTATTTTCTTCCATTATGTCTATATTTGGATTTAATATCTTGAAGAACTCACATGCATTACATTTCCAAATTAAATGTAGTTTATGTATTTGAATGCCTGCCAAAGAGACTACTCTAGGTTTCCTAAATATATAAATTCCTAGTGCTTTCAATCTGAGGCAGAAGACAATAATGCATCAATTTAAACATACACACATAATTTTACTTCCTCTGAAACTTCAGTTGGATATACACGGACAGGAAAAACACTGAAGATTAAAACAGGAATGTTTTGAAAGTTGGATGGTAAATGAATCAATGATAACTGACTTAGCTGAATCTCAAACAGGCCTTAGGAAAGCTAAGTACCAACAACATAGAACCATTAAAGGTTCTTAGTCCCAGAAAGCTGTAGAGTACAGTATGAAAGGATAGGCTACACTGAGGAGTAGAATAAAACTACTTCCCAGCCATTCAATCAGTAGACTTCTTTAATTCAGTCTGTGTACTGGCTGGTTTTGTCTGTCAACTTAACACAAGTTAGAGTTATCACAGAAAAAAGAGCTTCAGTTGAGGAAATGCCTCCATGAGATCCAGATGTAAGGTATTTTCTCAATTAAAGATAAAGGAGGGAGGGCCCACTGTGGGTGGTGCCATCCCTGGGCTGATAGTCTTGAGTTCTATAAGAAAACAAGCTGAGCAAGGCAGGGGAAGCAAACCAGTAAGTAACATCCCTCCGTGCTCTCTGCATCAGTTCTTGCTTCCTGACCTGCTTGAGTTCCAGTCCTGACTTCCTTTGGTGATGAACAGCAATGTGGAAGTGTAAGCTGAATAAACCCTTTCCTCTCCAACTTGCTTCTTTGTCATGATGCTTTGTGCAGGAATAGAAACCCTGACTAAGACAGTCTGTGTGCAGAGGGGACTGCATCTCTTCCAATACACAGACACCAGTGATATAGCTCTGGATACGGTGAAATAAAATGTCATTTCAGTGAGAAATACTAGGCACATTTTAGATGTAATTTGCCTATTGACCATGACATACTAAAAGATAAGACTCTGTCTTTCTTCAATTCCCATCTCATTTTTCTTCCATGTCTATGTAAGGTACACAGATTTTAGTATTCAAACAGGAAATTTAAAAATAAATCAATATAGTATGTACCTTGGTCCATTTAGCTAATCAGAGATACTAGGAGAATCTTTATCAATAGAGCTAAGCAGTATATAAATAGGAAGTCAAAATGTCATAATTGTGATAATTTCCATGTGATAATAATTCTATGATTCCTTTTCAGAATTAACATATATTCTAGTGTGACCTCATTATGTCACAGATACACACAACAATTTATAGTAGCTCTGTGCAAAATGCTTCTTATGATGGTGAAATAATATATTTTGCACGAATTCTCCAAGTAAATTACATGCAAATTAAAAAAAAAAAACATTGAGCAAGTAGGCACTATTTTTATAGTTTTGATTATCCTCATTCTTACACTTGTCATTACCACTAATATAGACCTTAATACTACCCACAATACTCATACTGATAGCAAATCCTTTAATACCATTAAAGTCATGTAACTGTCCCTTTTCTGAGTTGTGTTAAATATGCATCAACTCATTTAATTTAATACCAAATATTGTAGATTTTAGTTAAATGACTGATAAATTAGAAATATTTAAGCTTCCTTTGAGATCTTTCAATTCACAATTAATTACAAAGTACTGAGAATGGACATTTAATATTGTTTTTCCCATGGGTATACAGATGTATATGTACCCATATCTAATTTTTTTCTTATTAGGCTGAATTTCCTTTCATGCTAGAGAAAATTTGCAATACAAACATTTACTTTCCAAACTATCCTGTGAGTGTCACACTGATGGAACTATACAGAGTGTGCTTGAACTAGTGCACATTCAAGTGACATGAATTGAAAAAATATAAGACAATCTTTCTACTTAGAATATATAATATTCATCATATATTTTGTGCTAGGAAGATAGTTTTATCAGTACAATTCTTGCCTTACAAGTATGAGGATTTGAGTTTGAATTTGCTACAACCATATAAAACTTAGGCATGGTAGTGTATATCTGTAATAAGACCTATGTTGAGGCAGAACATGTGAATAGCTAGAACTTGCTCTTGATACATATAGTATAGCCAAACTGGCAAACTCCATATTCAGAAAAATGCTCCAGGTTCAGTGAGAAACCATGTCTCAAAAAGTGAAGAAGAAAATAACTGAAGATTATAATACTATTACTCTCTGATGCACATATACACATGTGCACAGGCATATCAAACACACACACACACACACACACACACACACACACACACAGATTTCACACGCCAACAGAAGAGTATCCATGTTTTTTTCCTTTCAGATATAATGCATACTGCATTTCTTTCTATTTGAGTATTATATTGCCATTTTATTCTTTTAAAAATTAAATTTACATATTTCTTAAGATTTCTATTACTATGAAGAAACACCATTATCACAGCAACTTTAATAAGAGACAACATTTAACTGGGGCTGGCTTACAGTGTCAGAGGTTCAGTTTATTGTCATCATGTCAAGAAGCATGGCAGCATATAGACAGACACAGTGCTAGAGAAGGAACTGAGAGTTCTACATCTTTATCTGAAGCCAGGCAGAAGGAGGAGTGTCTCAAAGCCCACTCCCAAAATGACAGACCTCCTCCAACAAGGGCACACCTACTAATACTGCCACTCCCTAAGCCAAGCATATTCAAACTACAACATGCTAGCATTTAAAGTACCACCACCAACAAAATATCAACAAAAGAACATTATATACCAAAGTCAATCAGACCTCAAAACTATCCTTGGCTTTCCTTACCTCTAGAATTCTTCATCAACACAAATAGTTATACACTACAAAAACTTCCCTACAAAGCTATTCAAAGTAATATATAAAGAATGAATTTTGATTACTCAATAGATTCTACTTAAGAAGTACAAAAATGCTATAATATAGACATTATTTCTGACATTATTAAAATATAATTCATAAAAATATTTTAATTAGCATCTATGTATGTGCTTTTCAGGAAGATTGTGTTGTACTCTTCCCAAATGAGTGGGACGTATATGTATATTTCTAGAAAATTTTAGTTTTCTCCTTTTTTTTGTTTCTGTAGTCTACAAGAATATTTTTCTTGGTCATCTGAAAAGGAACATATATATATATATATTTTAATTTTTCCATTTACCTTCCATCATAAACTATTTACTAGTTTCATTTCTTCCTTGATCAGGAATTATAGTTCTATATTTTGGTTGTTATTGGCATAAACAGACATATTATGTCACCATAATCACTTTGCCCTCTTGAACTGTTTCAGTTTGTTTCCCAGTCATTCCAATGAAGTAGTGAAAATAGGAGAATGTTTGCCTTAGAGAACATCAATGTTAGTGGGAATATGATATTTTTTTCTACTAGAAAAAAGATTGCAAATAACGTTCATTCTGGAAGTGAGTTAAATTAATTAGAAGTCAAATTTAGTAATGCAACTTTTAAGTAGAAAATTGAAATACCATAATCATGATTTCTCTCTATAAAATGTTGCACCATAATAAAAATCAGTTCTGTCTCTCTTTGATTTTAATATTCTAAAAATATCTTACCCACACTGCTTCACTAATCATCATAACATATTTGTATATAAGATTCATCATCATGAATTTGTCCTGAGGGTGATATATCAAATATTAGAAATTTACAAAGACATTTGCATACTAATAAGACACCAGTTATGATATAAAACCACTAGTTTTCATAAAAAGGTACTGATTATTATATTAGTGCACAGTATGTGGGTCTCCCTTTCTTCAGGACTCTGTCTTCAGGGGCTACCTGTCCACAAGGACTGAGGCAGCAGAAGTAGCCAGCAAGGTTTGGAAGGAGGTCATGACTATGCTAGACAGACTTCTGGAGAGACAACTTCAGTGAGACAGCTCTACTTTACTGTTTCAGCGGTAGGGCATATAAGGGCTCTTAAGGATTAAGGGGAAGGGCTGATTGGTCATATCACAGTACTTAATTATCATATGGTATGAAGAGCTTAGTAGGTCTTATGTGCTGAATCATGAAGTGCAATGGGAACTAGCTAGAGAAAGTAGCCCAGAGGATACCCAGCACCGACCAGGTGGCTTGCCGGTAGCTGGCATTAGTGCAGAAATATGGTGGCAAAGCCAGGAACCAGCTAGACGTTTCCTTTTTAATATCTCCTGCTACAAATTTATAAAAGGTGAAATTTAAAAAAAAAGAAACACAAGAATATTTGAAAAGAATCAGTAGTGGGGTAAGGAAGTGATCAGTGTGACATAGAAGTTATAAGCAAGTCTTTGAAGATCTGTGAGCTGGGATCAAAAACTTGCCTCTGTCACGTGTAGTGCCATGTGCTTAGACAGATTACTGAGCTACTCTCAGATTCAGAGTTTGATCTTATCTGCAATGTATTGGCTCAAAAATTATATTCTAAGCTGTTTAGACATTTAAACTAATCACTTCCTTTGAATTTTTTTTTTTATTTTTGAAAAACATCTTGACCAAAACCAACAGAACGAATAAATGGTTTATTTGACTTACAATTTTAGCTTTTATTTCACTATTGTCAGGAAATCAGAACAAGTATTTAAGGCAATTGAGGAATTTAAGACATTGACAGTCAAGAATAAAAATATTGACATACTCAATGCTTCTTGCTTGCTATGCTCAGTTAGCATTCTTCAGCATTAAGTCATTCACGGCCCAGTCTAGGGAATAGTGTTGTCCCCTTCAGGATGGACCTTTCTTCCTTTGTCAGCTAACAATTCAGAAAGCCCTTCCTAGATATGCTCACAGGAAAAACAATGTAAATAATCCTTTAATTAAGTCTCCCAGGGATTCAGGGATGGTTCATATATGAAAAATCTGTAAATATAATCCACCGTATAATAAAAAAATAAAAAGAGAAAGTCACATTATCTCAGACACTGGAAAAGCCTTTGATAAATCCAACACCCCTTCATGTTAAAGGTATTAGAGAAATCATGGATATAGTGTACATACCTAAACATATTCAAAGTAATATACAGAAAGTCAATAATCAACATCAAACTAAATGGAGAGAAACTTAAAACAATTCCACTAAAATCAGGGACAAGACAATGCTGTTGTCTCTTTCCTTATCTCTTCACTATAGTACTTAAAGTCCTAACTAGAGTAATAAGATAAATAGAAGAGATCAAGGATATATAAATTCAAAAGGAAGAAGTCAAAGTATAAATATTCACATACAATAGTATACATAAGTGACCCCAAAAATTCTATCAAAAATATTTTAAGGCTGATAAAAAAAAAAAAAAAAAAAAAAAAAAAACACTTCAAAAAAACGTCTGGATAAAAAAAAAACATAAAAAAAAAAACAGTATCCCTGCTATATACAAATTATAAATGAATTAAGAAAGAAATTAGGGAAAAGACACCCTTCACAATAGTTACAAACAATATAAAGTACCTTGGAGTGAATCTAACCAAGCAAGTGAAAGATCTGTATGACAAGAACTTCAAGTCCCTGAAGAAAGAAATCGAAGAATACCTCAGAAGTTGGAAAGATCTCTCATGCTCATGTATCAGCAGGATTAATATAGTAAACCATCTTACCAAAAAAAAAAAATCTACAGATTCAATGCAACTCCCATCAAAATTACAACACAAACTTTTACAGACCTTGATAGAACACTTATCAACGTCATATGGTAAAACAAACAAACAAACAAACATGGGACTGTGTTTTGTATGTGGGCATGGGTCCTGTTGGGCTAAGTTTTGGGTCCTGCATGTCTGCTAATCCAAGGGGCTAGGGCTGTTGCTCAGAGGGCAGAAGCATGGGAATTTGACTGTGCTCACTCCACATCACACTGGTGGACTCCGGGCTATAGGAAGCCTTGTGACACCACTCCAGGTGTGGGGAGAACACAGTCTGAGACCCATGAGTGGGCTGAAGCTCTTGGGTTGAGGAATCCTGGGCCAAGGCAGCTGGCCAGGAACTGATTGGTCTCAGCCCTTGGGTTCTCAGCCTCCACTGAGAGGCTGTGGAAGGACTGAGAGTGGGTATACAGGCTGGATTGACCCACAGCACATGGAGAGAGGGGGAGAAGCTCCAGTGGCATCCCATGGGGGAATGAGACTCATGATCACATGATCACAGATGACTCACTTGGTTGGGTCATGGCTGGCTTGGCTAGCTCACTTGAGTGGGCAATTTTCATGGCTGGAATACAAAGAGGTCCTTGGAGGGAGATTAAGTGGTGGCTCAGTAGTTTAAGACCTTTCTCCATGGTCCCCCACGGTGGGCCTCAAAGATGAGAGGTAGTCCATGATTTATTGCCATCGTGGAAAGTGGATGAAGCTGTATCCCATATTCTCAAGGTGGGCCTCAGGTTAAATATCTTTTGCAAGGAGGAGGATGGGCTGGGATGGAATGCTTAATTAGCTATGCCCTCTGGCCTTTAGGTATCTCATAAATATGGAGATGTCTTAACGCTCTGCAGCCTATAGTCTTGCCCTCTACGTGTGCTATGTGACTTATGGCGACAAACCTTTCTTTGGGAGGGGTTGTAGAGTGCTGTCCTATGTGCCTGAAAGGCACAGATACATGGAGGTCTTTGGCCTCCTGTCAGGAGCCTGGAGTCTGGGAGCATGGCGAAATGTATGCTGTTTCTTACATGGAAACCTGTGAGGTCTCCAACCTAGTGAGTCTCTGGCCATCTCTAGGCAGTGCTTGACCAGAAACCATGCTGTCCTTTTATGGTCCTACAAACAAACAGGGTAGCCAAAACATTTCTGTAAAATAAAAGAACTTGTGGAAGAATCAACATTCCTGACCTCAAGCTGTACTACAGAGCAATAGTGATTAAAAAAAAAATATGCATGGTATTGGTACAGAAACAGACTTGTTCATCAATGTAATTGTGTCAAAGACCCAGAAATAAACCCATAAACCTATGAACACTTGATTTTTCATAAATATCATACAATGGAAAAATAAAAGCATCTTCAACAAATCTTGAAGGTCTAACTGGTTGTCTATATATAGAAGAATGAAAATAAATTCATATTTATCACTTTGCACAAAACTAAAGCCAAAGTGGATCAAGGATCTCAGGATACACTAAATCTCATAAAAGAGAAAGTGGGAAATATTCTTGAACACTTTGGTACAGGAGACAATTTCCTGAACAGAACACCAATGGCTCAGGCTCTAATATCAACAAATTGATAAATGTGATCTCATGAAACATTAAAGTTTCTGCAAGTCAAAAGACACTGTCAATAGTACAAAATGCAATTTAGAGATTGGGAAGGACCTTCATCAACCATACATCCAATAGAAGGCTAATATCCAAAATGTATAAAGAACTCATGAAGTTCTTTACACACAACACAAATAACACAATTAAAAAGTGGGGTACAGAGCTAAACCAAATTCTAAACAGAGGAATTTTAAATGGCCAAGAAGCACTTAAAGAAATGTTCAAAGTCCTTAGTCATCAGGGAAATGCAAATCAGAAACAACTGTGAGGTTACGTCTTATACCCATCAGAATGGCTAAGATAAAAAACTCAAGAGATAGCACATACTAGCAAGGATGTGAAGCAAGGGAAACACATTTTCATTGGTAGTAGGAGTACAAACTTGTACAACCACTTTGGAAATCAATTTGGTGGTGTCTCAGAAAATATGGAATATTTCTACTTCAAGACGCAGTTATACCATTCCTGGACACATATCCAACAGATGTTCCACCATCCTACAAAGGCATTTGGTCAACTATGTTCATAGCAGCTTTATTTGTAACAGCCAGAAACTGGAAACAACCAAAATTTTCCTCAATTGAAGAATAGATAAATAAAATGTGGCACATCTACACAATGGAATATTATTCAGCTATTAATAACAAAGACATAATGAATTTTGCAGGCAAGTGGATGCAATATGAGAATATCATCCTGAATGAGGTAACCCAGTCCCAAAAGCACATGTATGGTATTTACTCACGTATAAACGGATAAAATACATAAAATACAGGTACCATGCTATACTCTACAGACTCAAATAAGTTAAACAAGAAGGAAGGCCCAAGTGAGGAAGCTTGAATCTTACTTAGAAGGGGGAATTAAATAGTCATGAGAGGCAGATGGAGGAAGGGAACTGGGAGGGAGGGGAGATGGGGAAGGGAATGTGTGAGGAATGGGATCAGGTATGGGGAAGAACAGGAGAGATGGCTAGATGGCCATAAAAATTAACACATATCTACAACTGAGGGGATCTTGGAGGTGAATGGAACCTTCAGGAGAAAACAGAGATCTAGGATAAGGGAGGTGACCAAGAATCAATGGGGATGACCTTAGCTTTGTCTCACTACATTGGTGAAATGGAACCTGAAGAGGCCACCTCCTGTAGCCAGGAGAAACCCCAGTGGAGCTGTAAGGACACCAATCTAATCACAAAACTTTCAACCTAAAATTTTTCCTGTCTACAAGAAGTGCAGGCACTCTGGATAAAGCAGAGACTGAGGGAATGGCCAGTCAATAACCTATTAACTGGCCTAACTTAAGATCCTTCCCATGGGCAAGCACAAATCCATGATGCCATTACTGATACTCTGTTATTCCTGTAGACAGGAGTCTAGCAGGCTTCATGAAGCAGCTGACTCAGACAGATCCAGACACATACATCCAAACAGTGAATGAAGCTTGGGGACTCTTATGGAAGAATAGGAGGAAGGATTGCAGGCCCCAAAGGTGATAGGAATTCCACAGGAAAACCAACAGACTAGATTCATATGGACCTGTGAGGCTCTGAGTCTGAACCACCAACCAAAGAACACACATAGGCTGGACCTAGGCCTCCCCACTCATATGTAGAATATGTGTAGCTTGACCTTCATGTAGGTCCTGAACAACTGGAACTGTACTATTCCAAAAGTTGTTGCTAGTACATGGGATATGTTTTTCTAACTGGACTGCCTTGTCTGGCATCAGTAGGAGAGAAAGCTTCTAGACTTGCAAAGATTTGAAGTGTCAGGATGGAGGGGATACCCAGGGGACCCCTAACTGCTCAGAGGAGAAGGGGATGGTGGAATGGAGGAAACATTGTGGGAGTGAGTAACCAGAAGGGGTACAGTTAGAAGTATGTAAAGTAAATAAATTAAAAAATAATAAATTAAATGACAAGAAGAAAAAACATTCTTAGCTAGGGTCTCCGGCATAGACTCTCCTTATCCAACCTGAGGGGAATATAGGACTGAAATGGCTACCTGATATAGTCAGGAAAGACATTCAGAGAAGGGAGGAGAATACTAACCTAGCCACAAAACCTTCAACCCAAAATTTGTCCTGCCTACAAGATGTGCAGAGATAAAAACAGAACTGAGACAAAAGAAATAAGCAACCAATGATTGCCCCAACTTGAAAGCTGTCTCATGGGAGACAGCCATCTCCTGACACTATTAATGATACTGTGTTATTCATGCAGACAGAAACCTAGTGTTATTGTCTCCTGAGAGGCCTCATCCAACAGCAGATGGAAACAGATGCAGAGGCCCACAAAGAAACATTAGATGGAGCTTGGAGAACCTTGTGGAAGCAGATGTGCAACATGATCCTCATATGGCTCTCCTAACAATTGGAGCAGATGTTGTCTAGGTCTCTATTCCCTGCCATTGAATCCTTTTCCCCCAACCTGGACTTCCTGGTTGGGGCTCAGTGGAAGAGGATATGCTTAGACCTGCTAGGATTAGATGCCCCAGGGTGGGGAGGAAAATAAAGTGAATTCAAAAAAGTAAATTATTGGAGATAAAAAACAACCCTCTATTCAGGTGGTACTCAAAAATTAATCATCACAGTTATGTATGTAATAGAAGTCTCAATTGTTTTAGAAATAATGTGTAAATAAGTAGATTTGGGTATGTTTAAATAAAATTTTATTTCTAGTAAAAGATAATGATGGTTCATAATTAATCCCCATGAACAGTGGTTAACTGACTTCTAAATTGTACAATTTTCATGATAATTTTATTAAATATTAATAAGGGAGTCCATGACATACTTCACAGGAATATTTATGACAGTATGAGTAAATACACACACACAAAAAAAAATCTTTGTTAATTGCAAAGGAGAAATAATTCAAGCAAGACTATAAACTACTTTAACATATTAAAAGGGATTTTAATGTATGGTAATACTTTAAATCCTGTAATATTAGAAAATTTGAAAATTCAGTGACTATTTTTCTATAATATGAAATGGCAGTTTTAGCATAGTAATCTACATAAAAGACATAAACTACATAAAAGGAGAGCCAGAACAATTTATCCAAGAGCACAAAATATTAACTTTATCTAAAATTTATTTAATAGTAACAATACATGTTTAAAGAAAAAAAACCTGTTTCTATTAAGGGTCTCATTTGTAGCCCTGACTGGTTTCTAACTCAGAGAAATCCTCTTTCCTTTGCCTCTGATGTGGTGCAATTAAGGATGTGTGCAACCATGCCCTTCAAGAATTCTTGTCTCTGGGTGATTATAAAAGAAAGTGAAAGATCTGCCAACCTAACTTATTCTAAAAAAAAGAGAACCCAAATCATTTAACTGTGATATGAAAGAAAAGATTGTAAACACATTACTGATCACAGAGGCAAAATTTTTGTTAAGACCTTTATAAAACTTGTTTCTTTTCTGCCATGTCATTACTCACTGGTTTTTTTCAGAACACATCATTAAACTACTTCATGAACTCCCTGGTAAATAAATTAATAAATTGTGTCCAAATGAATTATTTTGTGTATTTCAAAAATATTTGAGTATTTACTAGATATTTATTTTATGATCAGTAGAGATATTGAAAACCAAATTATCATTATGATAGTTTCTCCTTATCCTGGAAGCTTTGTACTAAGAATTCCACTGAATACTAGAAATTGTAGATAATACACCAACCTTCAACTAATACGTTTTATATATTCATAAATGTGATAAAAGCTAATTTATAAATTAGGTACAATAACATTTAATAATAACATATATGAAATATAACAATTATACTGTAACAAGTTATGTGGAGGCGATCTCTTCCTCCTTTAAAAGTATAGTACTCATTTCTGTGACTCAGTACATTACAAGATGCATCTTAAGGGAAGAGAGCTTTATTTTTTCCTTCACAGTTTGATGGTACAGTTAATTGTAAAAGTAAATGTCACTTTTCTTTCCTCAAATGAAGTGATGAGAGCTACACTCAACCTTTACAAAAACATGGCTTGGATTGAGTCCAGAGTGTTTCTACTGAACTAGCCCTAGGCCTAAATCTAGAAGCTTCTAGCCACCATATAATCTAATCTTCTACAAGCCCAGACTTTAAGGCTTCAGCTTTCAGCCTTTGTCTAATAATCTAGGCCTAGAATATTTCAGCTTCCAAGATTAACTGCTAAATAAACTAATACTTTCTAGCTCTTTCTGAACTCTGGCTGGCTCGCTCAACTCAGCTATCTGACTCAAACTTCTCTCAAAAGCTGACTGATTCAAATTGGTTTTACTTTGTTTCTGAATTGCTCTGTGTAGAAAGACTGTTTCTGAACTTCATGAACTGAACTGCTTTGAACTCAACTGCTCTGGATTGAGTTTAACCGCACTTAACTAAAATGCTCTAAACTGAACTGAGCTCAACTAAACTCTCTGAACTGACTGTGAACCCAACTGAACTTTCCCTTCCTCCTTGTTCTTTAAGTGGCCTCTCTTTCCTCTATATTCTTAAGAGAGCTGGGTGTATCATAGCTCTCTGACTCATTCTGTCAAATCTTTCTCTGATTAATTACTTTCTCTGCACCTTCATTAAGCATCATTGTCTGGGTTTTGTCTTAGAGTTTCCAGTGCTGTGAAGAGACACAATGACCAAGACAAGACAACTCTTATGTGACAACATTTAATTAGGTCTGGCTTACAGGTTCAGAGGTTCAGTTCATTATCATCAAGGTAAGAGCATGGCAGCATCCAGGCAAGCATGGCACTGGAGGAAATGAGATTTCTATATCTTGTTCTGAAGTAAACCTGGAAAAAACTTTCTTCCAGGCAGCTAGGAAGAAGGTCTCAAAGCCCAGCCCCACAGTGACCCACCTACTCCAACAAGGCCAATAATAGTGCCACTTCCTGGGCCAAGCATAATTAAACACATGAGTCTATAGGGGCCAAGCCCCCTAATCAAACCACTACAGGTGTGTTCAAAAGGTGTGTCTATATTCCAGCTGGATTCCAGCTGGATCATGTCTTTGGATGTGATTCCTTGCTAGAGCAGCCAGAGTGCTTGATTAAAATTCCTCTACAGTCTATTTTAGACAGGACAACACAGTAGCAATAGTCACTCATGGGTTTGGCAGTGTAGGCTTGCTAAAATCAAGCAAATTAAGAAACGGGGAACCATATAAGAAGTAACCTAGGCTAGAAACTTTAAGGCTTGCCTTCCTAGTGAACCAATTTAGCCAGCAAATTCCATCTTCTAAAGCCTGCATAACCATGCAAACCAGTACTACTATCAAGAGACCATGTGTACAAATACATGAAAATTATGAGCTAGTGTTAGGCAAATATTTAAAATTGATCACTTGAAACCTGCCAAAAAATCAGGTATGTTGCTCGAAGATTGTATCTACATCATCTGTTCTCCTAGATCCAATCCCCCAGTGTTATCCCCAAATCTGCCACAGAACACCTGTGGCAGCCTTCCCTTTCCTCATGTTTCCATCTCTTGTAGATCCCACAGATATTACCCTTCTAATATCCCTACTAGGAGTCATTTCTTTGTCTCAGCACTCATAACAAGCAAACACTCACTACTAACCCAAGAGCAACTCCTGTCAGGTCAGCAGGTAGGCTAAAGGTAGACCTATACATCTCCTGATCCTCTAGAGTCAAACCCCCAAGTCTCATTTCCAGGTCTACAACATAAAATCTGTTATGGTCTTTCTTTCTAGGACTCTCACCTCCAAGTATTATGCACATACACTTAAAAAAATACCTGGCAGAAATCTGATATTGGACAGGGACAAGGAAATGGGCTGCGTAGAAGAAATCTGACATAGGCCAAGGACAAGGAAATGGACTACAGGCAGGATTCTGACATTAGGCTAGAACAAAGAAGTAACATCAGGCAGAAATCTAAATCCTAGGCTAGAACAAAGAAGTAATTACAGGCAGTAATCTAAAACTTAAGCTAGAAAAACGAAGTAGGCTTCAGGCTTGAAAATAACTTCGGGCTAGGACAGGGAAGTAGACTCAGATATTTTGGTCATCCTGATAAGCCCTTAGAAATAGTGATCACACAAGTGACCATGGGACTGTTTATTGCTCAGCATGTTCTTTGACTATCTGTGTTTATTGTCTTGTTTGTTCCTTGACTATTTGCATCTATTGTATTGCTAGTTCCTCAGCCTAGAACTGACATTAATACATACATGTAATTAAAATGGTATAAAGGCATAAAGGAGGAGGGGGATGGAATAGGGGATTAATGGGGGAATGGGGGAAGGGGATAACATCTGAAATGTAAATAAATAAAATATTGAATTAAAAAACATACCTTGTAACATGATTGCAACCTAGAGACCTACATTAGTATGGGTCAGAATACAACACTCTACTTCCAGCAATGGAAAACTGATCTCCCATCAGTGACAATCACTGATGTCTAACTTCTATTGAATTGCCTTGTAGGATATATCAGAGTATAGATAAAAGAGGACCTATCTGGCTTAGAATCTCATCTATGTTTTATAAGGCAATCCATGCCCTCTAAGTAAAGTTTTGGGAAGAATCCCCTCTATCATCTCTATGCATAGTTTCGGGTCAAGTAATTAAAATCAGATGCATTGTGGGAAAATACATAGGAAGTACAAGAAAGCTTACATAATCTAAGTGTGTCTGTCAAAGTAGAGAAGCACACATGCCATAACCATAAGCTACCAAACCTCTCCTTGAACCCCATGAAACAAATTCCAGAATAATAATCATGACCCTTGAGTGCTATAAAACCTGTTAGCCTACTGTTTCTTTTCTTTACTATTCTTTGCTTTACAATAGTATTCTTAATATTTTACAATCTGTGTGCACCTTTATTTCATTCTTAACTAAGCTTCCAAAAATATAGAAACATCAGGCACAAACCATAACAACCAAAACCAAAGTGACAAGTTCAATAACTATTAACCCACCTAAAAAACTTTGTGTGGAATACAAATTTGTGAATAGATTTCATCTAATGCTGTCAAGCAAGAAGTATTACCTACATATTTTTTCTTTTACTATTGTTAGATTGGGGGGGGGGTTGTGGGGAGGTGTTTTCATGCATGATCGGCCAGAAGACAACCTGGGGAACTCTATTCTCTTCTTAAATCATGTGGGTCTTCTCTATCTGATTCAGGTCACCAGGCTTGACAGCAAGTGCTTGATCTGATAAGCCATCTCCTTGATCTTGCACAGGACTTTAAAAATCAAACTTCCTTGCAAATATCTTTACTCTTTACATGTTTTCAACTTTTTATTAACTCTGAAAGCAGTATTATTTTGAATAGCTATAATAAAATAGAATTAAGATACAGTGAAATGTATGTGCTAAATTGTGTATGAGTAAGATACATTTCTCCACATGTATACATTTGTTAAATCCCACCTTTCTTTACAATTGTAAGAGTGATAATAAATTCCCAAGATTTCTCATGTTCATTGTCTCTTTTGTGCTACTAAAGTGAAATGCAAGTGGCTGTGTATTTTATAAAGAGAGAATATGCATTTAGCTTACACCTCTGAAAGCAGAAAGTCAGAATTTGGGTAAACCCACTTAATAATTTTCTGATACTCTGCATCATACTGCCAAGTAACATAGCTTTTCATATTATTTGGTATAAGGACCAGAGAGTGGGAGAGGTAGGAAAAGACCATACTGCCAGAGAGAAAGTAAGAAGCAGCACTGCTTTTCAAATATTTCCATTCTCCTGGAAAGTAATTCAATATGTGAAGAATGTAAAGTATCTGCATCATTCTCTTTTGGGTTGGGTCAGTTATAAGCTAATAACCTGTATTTGGGCTCAATGTTTTCAAAGGAACATACAATAATCTTACATCATAGGAGCTTCAGTGAGGATAGCTCTCTTTCAAACCTCAGCAAGTTTGAGAAGTCTTTTCTCCTAAATCTGTGGGTTCTCAAGCCAGAAAAGGGATGTTACACCTTTGCCCATATCTTAATCTCTCAGAAAGCACACAAGACTGGAGCTACTCCCTACCCAAATCAGCACTGGGTCTACTTGTCTCCACAGAGACAAAGGGCACATCATGATAAAAACAGCTAGGCTTCTGTTTCTCTGACAGAGAACTGGCTTCTCAGAAATCATGTGACTGGAGGGAGTTCTGCTTAGCCAGCTTCTGTGCTTGAAAAGTCCCTGCTCCCAAAATAGCACTTCCTCCTTTCTCCTTACTCCTCCAAACTATATAAACTAGCCCCACCAGTTCAATAAATATGCTGCTCTCTGAAACAGTATACCAGGTCATTTATACCTGCTATACTCACCACTGCTTCAGACCCTGCTCCTCAGCTCCTCAGCTCCTCAGCACCCTGAGACTGAACAGCCTATCTTGGGCAGGAAAGCCTGAACAAGGCACCCTCTGGGAAGTGCAGAAGAGGGTGAGTACCCTCCTCTGAGAGACATTGGCATCTTGCCTTGCCATCCCTACCTAAGGATCAGCTGGTTCTTTTTTTCCATCCTTACTTCTACTTGAGCTGTCCTTAGGAAACAACTATGACAATTGGGCAGCTGACATCTTTCATCAGAGGCTATGTCCCAGCAATGACTCAAGGTCCTTAGTCCTCTGGTGAGACCATGACCTTGGGAGTCCACAAAAGTCCACCCTCTAAATTTCTCTGAAAGAACTTGGTAAAGTTAACAACAAGTTAAGAGCTCTTAAGGTGGTCACAAGTTTTCTTAAATTTGCAGGCAATCTTGAGCTGTGGTCTGGGTGGAATCCTCAGAACTTCTGCAGTCCCTGGAACAACCCCCTGTTTGACAAGTGCTTCCATAATTTTCTGTCATGGCAAATTCTGCTTCTCATCAGAAGGGGTTTCAAATAAGAGGCCTTCTGGTCTCTACAAGTTTCGAGGGGATAATTTCTCACAGAAGGAAATAATCACCCTGTGGGAATAGGTCCTACAATTAGCACCTTGGATGATCTCCAAAGTCACCTATGACACTGATGTCTGGACCCTGGCGACTTACCTCACAGGAAGGTGAAATGTCCAAGAAGGGACACCTCTCTTCTTCCTCCCCATCATTGCAGCCATCCTGCAATGTGTGGGTCCCTCCCAGAAGAAAACTGTGGAGGAACCCAAACTCCTTACTGCCTTGGATGAGGAAATCCCTGTGCTGGACCTTGCTGCCCTTGAATGAGCTGTCAAATAAGTCAGATAGGAAATACCAAACACTCCCACACATACCTCTTTTTAACCCTACCTATCTGCCACCTTATATCCCTCCTGCCTCTTCTTTTAAAAATTCTCATAAAACTACTGAAGTCTCCATGATTTCTGCCTGCTACAAACTACCACCCAGCAATTATGCAAGATTAGAGACATCTTCAAACTTGCCCACAATGGAAACAATACCTTGACTTTCCTTGCTCTCAGCCCTTATACTGGAATACCTACCAGGAAAATTAATAAAAAAAAAATCTTTGATGAGTGGTACAAGAGAATGATATTAATGCCCTTTAGACCAAATTCATTATCTACAGGAGGACAAGAGTCTACCATAACCTTTGGGGTACTTTGATCAAATACATCTCTGTGACCTTCAGGCTTGGAATTGCATAACCCCACCTCCTGCATCTCTAGAATGGGATTCCTTGATTCTTGTCCTGCAGCAAAAACTGCAGAAACCATTCTCTATTTTTGTTATTAGAACAGAAATGAGCATGTAAAGAAAATTTCCTCAGTTGAGAATTCCCTGTTTAGCTCTGTTCTCCATTTTTAATAGGCTTATTTGGTTCTCTAGAGTCTAACTTCTTGAGTTCTTTATATATATTGGATACTAGCCCTCTATCCAACATAGGATTGGTAAAGATCTTTTCGTCTTCTGTTGGTTGCTGTTTTGTCCTATTGACAGCGTCCTTTGCCTTACAGAAACTTTTCAATTTTATGAAATCCCTTTCGTCAATTCTTGACCTTACAGCATAAGCTATTGGTGTTCTGTTCAAGAAAGTTTCTCCTGTGCTCATGTGTTTGAGGCTCTTCCCCAACTTCTCTTATATTAGTTTCAGTGTATCTGGTTTTATGTGGGGGTCATTGATACACTTGGACTTGAGCTTTGTACAAGGTGAGAAGAATGGATCTATTTTCATTCTTCTCCATCTTGGTCACCAGTTAACACAGCACCATTTGTTGAAAATGTTGACTTTTTTCAACTGGATGATTTTAAATCCTTTGTCAAAGATCAAAAGATCATAGGTATGGAGGTTCATTTCTGGATCTTCTATTCTATTCCATTGATCCTCCTGCCTGTCTCTGTACCAATACCATGCAGTTTTTGTCACTATTGCTCTGTAGTACCATTTGGGGTCAGGAATGGTGATTCCCCTAGAAGTTCTTTTATTGTTGAGAATAGTTTTGGCTATCCTGGGTTTTTTGTTATCCAAATGAATTTGCAAATTGCTCTTTTTATCTCTGTGAAGAATTGAGTTGTAATTGTGATGGGGATTGCATTGAATCCGTAGCTTGCTTTCAGCAAGATGGCTATTTTTACTATATTAATCCTGCCAATCAACAAGCATGTGAGATCTTTCCATCTTCTGAGGTCTTTTTCTATTTCTTTCTTTAGAGACTTGAATTTTTTGTATTACAGACCTTTTACTTGTTTGGTTTGAGTCACACCAAGATATTTTATATTGTTTGTGACTATTGTGAATGTTGTCATTTCCCTAATTTCTTTCTCAGCCCATTTATCCTTTAAGTATAGGAGGGTAAATTATTTATTTGAGTTAATTTTATATCCAGCCAAATTGCTGAAGTTATTTATCAGGTGTAGTAGTTCTCTGGTGGAATTTTTGGGGTCACTTACTGTCAGCTTCTTGCCTGCAGGTCCAGGTGAGAGAAGAGAGGTTCAGGTCCTACAGGGTCTCCCTATAGCTGATCGGGATGGCAAGTGTTGATGGCTCAAAAGAAACACACTGAGCCAGGAGTCTTGTCAAAGCAGGAACTCAACTTTATTGCATCAGCCTCTTGCTTATATAAATTCAGAGCAGAGGAAGGGGGATTTTTGGTGGGGTAAAATGACATATGAGGCAGGGAACTATGACAGAAGGTATTGCATGACTGACAGGGCCAATGGCAAAGCTTTATATCAGCAACTGCAGGGCAGAAGCAGGTCCAAGCAAGTCTTGCTGAGTCACCATGATATGGAAGTGACTGAGACAGGTCTCAAAACTTGAGCCAGGCTGAGGCTCACCCACAAGGCTGCAGACACTGGAACTAGACTCAAGTTTGTCCTCAAGGCCCAAACCACTGCCAAAATGGGGCCCAACAACTTAACTATACTATTATATAATCTGAACATAGTGATATTTTGACTTCTTTCTTTCCAATTTGTATCCCTTTGACCTCTTTTTGTTGTCTAATTGCTCTAGCTAGAACTTCAAGTACTATACTGAATAGATAGGGGGAGAATGAGCAGCCTTGTCTAGATACTGATTTTAGTGGGATTTTTTCAAGTTTCTCTTCATTTACTTTGATGTTGGCTACTGATTTGCTATATATTGCTTTTATTGTGTTTATTTATGGGCCTTGAATTCCTGATCTTTCCAAGACTTGAATGGCTGAAAAGTACCTAAAGAAATGTTCAATATCCTTAGTCATCAGGGAAATGCAAATGAAAATGACCTGAGATTCCATGTCACACCACTCAGAATGGCTAAGATCAAAACCTCAAGTGACAGCAGATGCTGGTGAGAATGTAGAGAAAGAAGAACACTCCTCCATTGCTAGTGGGATTGCAAGCTGGTACAACCACTCTGCAAATCAGTCTGATGGTTCCTCATAAAACTGGACATAGCATTACCTGAGGACCCAGCTATACCACTCCTAGGCACACACCCAAAAGATGATCTAACATACAACAAGGACATATGCTCCACTATGTTCATAGCAGCCTCATCTATAATAGCTAGAAACTGGAAAGAATCCAGATGTCTCTCAACAGAGGAATTGATACAGAAAATGTGGTACATTTATTCAATGGAGTACTATTAAAAACAATGACTGTATGAAATTCTCAGGCAAATGGATGGAACTCGAAAATAGCATCCTGAGTGAGGTAGCCCAATTACAAAAGAACACACATGGTATGCACTCACTGATAAGTGGATAATATCCCAAATGTTCTGAATACCCAAGATACAAATCTGAGACCATATGAAGCTCAAGAAGAAGGAAGACTAAAGTATAGATTCTTCAGTGCTTCTTAGAAGGGGGAGCAAAGTACTCACAGGTAGAAACAGGAAAATAAAGTGTCTAGCAGAGACTGAAGAAAGGCCATTCAGAGACTGCCCCTCCTAGAGATCCATTCCATATACAGTCACCAAACTTAGAGACTATTGCGGATGCTTGGAAGTGCTTGCTGATGGGAGCCTGACATGGCTGTCTCCTGAGAAGCTTTGTTAGAGCCTTACAAATACAGAGGCAGATGCTCATAGCCAAGCATTGGACTGAGTGTGGTGTCCCTGATGGAGGAGTTGGAGAATGGATGGAAGGAGCTGAGAGGGGTTTGCTGTCTCATGGGGAGAGCAGCAGTGTCAAAAGGCAAGAACCCCCAGAGCTCCCAGGGACTGGACCACCAACCAAAGAGTACAAAAGGAAGAACCCATAGTTTTGGCCACATAAGTTGCAGAGGATGGCCTTGTTGGACATAAGTGGGAAGAGCAGCCCTGAGTCTGAGGGGGTTTGATTCCTCAGTGTAGGGATATTCCAGTATGGGAAGGTGGGAGTGGGTGTAGGAGGGGGAGTACCCTCATAGAGGGAGAGGGTAAGGGAGGATGTGATAGAAGGTTCTTCAGGGGAAACCTGGAAAGGGGATAACATTTGTAATGTAAATAAACAAAATATACAATAAAAGAAAAAATGAAGAAAATTTCCTGAGTTTAAGATAAATGGATACTTGACATTCAGGACACTGGAATGACTCTCCATAAAGCTGCTTCCCTTACTCAGGTCTTCATAGTGGCCCATAAAACAAAAGAAAAATGTTTTATATGTGGAGAGGAGGAACACTGGAAAGGCAAATTTGGAAATCTAGCCTATAAAAAGGGCTTGGAAGCCATTCCTAAAACCATTTTTCCCCAGCCAGAAAGGATTCCATTGACAAAAAAAAAATTGTTTTTCTATGTATGATAAAAATAGTAAGCCCTGGTGAGTCTTTAATCACCAAAAGGGGCAATCCTCAGTCCTGACAATCAGAGGGAAAATTCAAAAAATCTTGTAGGCCATTAACATTTTGGAAGGTTCTCAACCCAAACTCAGTATAAAAATTGAGGGAACACTGAAGCATACAGAAATGTTTTTTAAATGATCTGATGCCGGGGGCCACTCCACCCGCGCCCCGGCTTGGGGTGGCGAGGGGGAGAGAGAGAGATGCACCTTCTTCTTCTTTCTTCTCCTCCTCCCACGGTCCGGTTCTTCTCGAGGTAGCCCCTGGGCTGCTGCTGTGTGCTGATCTGCAGTCAGGGATCCTGTGACCTGAGACTGGCACTAGTATCCCAGCCTTAAGACCAGCAAGGGGTTAAGTAGATAGCTTTGTGCTATCCTAAAAACTTCTGAGGGTAAGAGACTGCAGGCTGGGGTGATTAACACCTGTAGCCTAACTGCTGAGGATTAGGCAAGATGGCCTTTGTTCTATCTCAGCAGGAACTGCTGGGCTCTAACTTACGGCTGGGTCGCAGGAAGAAAAGACACTTAGAAAAGTTGCTATAGAGTTTATTAAGTGTAAAAAGTATCCTATGAAAGCTATCTGAGGGGAAACGTGGAAAGTCCTAAATGGGGAAGAAGAAAGATTCTAACAAAGTAAAGATTCTAAGGGAGAAAAATTCTAGGCAGGGGGAAAGGAAAGGGCGACAGGGTTTTAACTGACTAACTCTATTCTAACTCTACTAACTAAACTTGCTCTCTGTCTTTGTCTTCAGTATTTGTACACCATTCAGAGTACATGATCACATGTTACAAAGTTCATCACAAGTTCACACCAAAAATTCAAGTCATAAATTGAAATAGAAGTTTACAACACAGAATGTTTACATGAATATCCATTAGGAGTAATTATCTAACTAGACATTCATCACCTGTCTAGCTCCACAGGTTCGCAGAAAGTTTGAAACTATAACTTAAGAAATTAGTGAAGTTTTGTATAGATAAACCCAGGCAATATTTTCTCTTCTGTCCTGGTACCTACAATAAATTGTGAATAACCTCTGTTGACCTAGGCTAATGGTTATGACTTCTTGGAATGTGCTCTAAGCAGGAGAAGGTCTAGGGGCAATTAACTGATAACACTCAGGAGACTGGCAGAGTTCTCTTTGCAGTTTCGACTGTGCCTGAGGGACTTAATAGCAGTCCCGATATAAAAGAGCTTAATAATCATTGATATAATTTTAGGAATTCTTATAAGATCATCATTGAGACTTAAGAAGTCATCTATTTGTCTATATAGTGCCACTACAAGACAGTACATCTTCGTGGGTCTGCAGAGATCTGCTACAAAGGGGTGTGCTATTGCTTAGTGATAGTAGCAAATGTCTAATAATAATAATAATGGGAAAAGCATATTAATAGCAGGAATCTTTCCTAAAATCACGTCCACCACAGCCTTGCTAATGGGGCACACTCGTCGCAGATTATATAATAATCCGAGGCAAGCATTTCAGGATGATCATCTGCCAATTATTAGCTTGTCCCATTATGGCTCCTGACAATCTGACATCCCAGATCATTGTGGCACTAACCCCTGGGCCACAACTAATGGGCATAGTAGGCTTCTCCTGGGAATATACAATTAAAAAGAAGCCTTTAATTGGAAAGATCCAGATTGTGCAGTTCGCCTCATCAGACCTCTTATCATGGACATGACCACCAACCTTAGAAACCCTAGATATTATTCTTTCTAGTAACATGGAAAGTAAATGCATCCAAATGGAGGATTATGACACCTTCCCAGGGGTCACCCCCATTTCTAAGAGCCACTGTTAAATATGATACTCCTTGTTTTAACTAGGTCTCAGATAAGCTTATCTCAGTTGAACAATGGCCTTTGCCCAGAAAGAAATTAGAAGCTTTTACTCAGCTCATTAAAAAACAATTTTATTTCCAACATATCTACTCCTCCCATAATCCATGGAATGCTCTTATCTACAGTTTAAATGAATTCTGGGAGATGTTAGCAATTAGACTCCACCTGGTCTCTGCAATCCTGGTAAATGCTCCGTGATTTGCCATAAACATTAAAGATTATTTTTTTCTCCAACTCCCTACACTCCAAAGATTGCCACTGCTTTGCCTTTTTAGTCTTCCAAATTAACAAATCTGGGGCAGCCTCCTTATATCAACAGAGAGTCCTCCCCCAAGGGGGGTCTAAAAACTCCACTATATTACAAGAAGTGGTTGCTGCCACCAGGAAATCACCTAAAGGAGATACACATTTATCATTAAATGGATGATATCTTGGCCTAAGGAGACAAAAAAATTCTTCATCAATTCTTTAACTTCAGTCCATCCTCGTAAGCCTGTTCTAATGTTTCCCTAGATGTTAAATCTCAATATTCTCCAGAGTTTCTTGGGAGAACTCAACTTGTTTCAGCCATGGCTACCTATCCCTACAAAAACATTACAGCCAGCTTTTCACCTTCTAAAAGGAAATACCAGCACCAGCACCACCACCACCACCACCACTCTTCTCACCCCAACGCTTACATCTGAGGCCAAATAAGCCCTTAGCAAGATTAATGAGTCACTCCAGGAAATTTCCCTGGCCCAATATAATAAGGCAAACATATCTATATCCTCATATTCAATCCTTTCTCCATCCTCATTCAGGCCTCATATCAGCCTCAGGGATTTTTAGAATGGCTCCACATTCCTTTTGGCAGTGCTCCCAGACTCCTAACAGAAGATAATGCTCTGGCATGTGTGACAAAGCTAGGATGAGACAGGGTCTTACATACACTGGGCACTGAGCCAGATATTCTCATGAAGCCTGTCCATCTCAGATGTCCAGTGGTCACTTAAAAATCACTCTCACTTGGCCATCAGTCTAATGAGGGTTCTCTGGGCAAATCAATAACCATTATCGCAATGAGAATCTGGCCTCTGCTCTTCTACTGGTGACATGGATGCACATACACTCACACGCTTCTTTTCATCAACACTAATTCTTGAGGCCCCCTTAGTCATCACCAGGGGAAAACTGGGGCTGTAGACATACTTTTCCACCCTTGAGATCAATTCCAATTCGCCCATATTGCATCCAGTTAACTACACTGGATCATAAAAACTCACAATTCACATCCTTCTCTAATACAACCCCTGCAATTCAACAAATGGAAGTTAACTACACTCCAGGCTGCATGGCCAATGCTCTTTCAGAGGTTAATGTCACCCATGTATCCCAATTTGGACTAAAAAAATTACATTTTTTGTTACAATAGATACACACTTCCACTTTATAAGGGCCTCTGCCCAAATGAGAGAAAGCTTTTAAAAGTTTATATTCCATGTGCTCTATTCATTCTCCATTATGACTTGCCACAATAAATCAGTACAAATAACAGCTCTGCCTTCACTAGCATTTATTTTAAAACCTTCTTCTCTACATGGGAAATGACTTCTCATATGGGAATGCCTTATAATTCCCAAGGACAAGGTATAATTGAAAGGACACATCAAATGCTCAAAACCCAGATAAAATGGCAAGATGCAACCTCTTACTCCTCTAATGTTCAGTTGGCAATGCCTCTAACAACTTTAAACATTACAGACTCT
>JANHMN010000005.1:6424213-6540956 GCA_030674055.1 Rhabdomys pumilio | reverse complement strand
CTCTCTCTCTCTCTCTCTCTCTCTCTCTCTCTCTCTCTCTCTCTCTCACTCTCTCACTCTCTCATACACACACACACATATACACACATACACGCACATGCACACACACACACACGCACACACACACTATTCCCCTGTATTAGTCAGGGTTCTCAAGAGTCAGAGAACTTATGGAATGTTTCTCTTCATTCAAGGAATTTATTGTAATGACTTACAGTCTGCAGTTCAACTAACCCAACAATAGGCAGCTGAGAATGTGAAGTCAAAGAATCTAGTAGTTGCTCAGTCCCATGATGCTAGGTTTTTCAGTTGGTCTTTTGTATATGCTGGAATCTTGAAGAAGTAGGTTCCAACAGATGTGCTGGCAAGTTAAGTGCAAGCAGGTGAAGTTGTTTTTAACTTTTCTTCTTATGTATGACTCCAGCAGAAGATATAGTACAGATTAAAGGTATGTACCACCAAGCCTGGGTTTGGAACTCTATAAAAATATTCTTCAAGAGGAAACACAACTGAAAAGGAATGCTTGTCTTGTCTAAAGTACATTTAATACATCACTGACCTGCTGACCCCTACATTCTACATCAACAGTTTTAGTGAGGACAGCTCTCTTTCAAGTCACACCATGTTTTGAGAAGTCTTTTCCCCTAAGTCAATAGCTATTGATTGGCCCCCTTACACTGTTAGTATTTTTCCATTCTAGAGGTTTGTTAAAATGAAATAAAAAAGAGTTTACTTTGTTGTTGTTGCTGTTGTTGTTATTGTTGTTATTGGGTGCTTTTGGCTTCATTAGTCAATGTTCTATATCATGTAAAAATATACTGTGAATTAAATATCTGAAAGATGGCTATGATAAGATGTAATGCCTAGCATGCTAGAACTTAAGTATTTGCCTATCCATAATTATCACTTCATACAAGAGCATATACTGAGCAATATTTTTGTTATCTTGATGCCATTTAACACTTTCATTATTGTTATATTTATTATAACCTCAGTATACAAGTTCCTCTATTCATATATATCAAAATATTCCTTTTGTCTATCTCTCCACAAATAGAAATTCTATTAGGAAACATTTTTGCATTTGTTTAAATTTCTCTCAGGCTCTTGAAAGTAATGCTTTTGTTTTTCTGTGTTTGATATTCATACCTGTATTTCATCAGATAGTGCTTTCCATCAGATGGTTTGCTTGTTTCCATTGATATTTTCTTGGAAACACATTTGTGAGCTTTCCATATTTTCTGCTCCTGTACTTGTTGTCTTTACATATATATATATATATATATATATATATATATATATATATATAAAACTCTTTTCTAGCTGCTGTAACATCTGTTTAATCTTGATGATACAGATTCATTTGCCATTCAAAAAGAGTTGTTTTGCTTGTTTACTTTAACTTGTAAAAAATTACAGTTGAATGGCAGGCATCTTACAGAGAGATAGTTTTATTTTCTACACAGTGTATATGACTCTTACCATCATTTCAAGCATGTAAGAATTTTGAGAAGCTGTTCGTGAAATCATGTTTAAACTTCAGATCTTTACTGTCATGGAATCCTGACTCCTTTCATTGCTTGTCTATTCTACTGGTGTGAATACACACACACACACACACACACACACACACACAGGCATGCACACACATACATGTGCACACACACACACACACACACACACACACACACACACACACACCTAATGCTAGGATGAGTAGAATATCAGAGTAGCTAATACTGCTTATTTATAAGACATATTAAAATTTTGTAAGTTGAGACTTATGGATATTATGCCACAACATGCATGACTTGAATTCATTTAGTCTCCTTCTACCATAGGGATGCTAAGGCTGAACCTCCTTTGGTCCTCAGGCTTATCAGAGAGACATGTCAGAGACCTAAAAATATTTTATGAGAGTAATTTAAAGGAAAATAAAAGTTTGTAAAGGTCAAGGACTTGAGACCAGATAGCCTAGAGCCCTAGGGTAAAAACAAATACTACTGTTTTTAAAAATGGAGTGCAGCAATAAAGGGACCTCTGACCACATAGGTCAAGAACTTGCTCAGACATCATTAGAGAATTTTCTATGTGCAGCAAATGTGCATAAATACATAGAGCCACAGCAGACAGTATGCAGAGAATGAGAGAGATCTGAACACCACTCTAAAAAACTGTCTCCATAAAATGACTTCTCCAGGGCCCAGGGAACACTGCAGAAGACAGGGATAAAAGAATGTAAGAGTCAGAGGGCATAGCAGACACCAAAGGGGGGAAAAAAACGCTTTTTAAAGACAGGATAGCAGGATCAAGTCACATATGAACTGACAGTGCCAGAGGCATGTACAGGGCCTTCATGGGTCTGCATCAGATAATCAGATAGCGTGTGTGTGTGTGTGTGTGTGTGTGTGTGTGTGTGTGTGTGTGTATGTGTGTGTGCTTGTGTGTATATATATGTGTGTGTGTCTGTATGTCTTTGTGTGTGTATATATTTTTAAATAAAAATAAAATACTTGCAAAACAAATTCAAAAACATATCAAAAAGTTCATCCACTAAGTAGGCTTCATCCCAGAAATGTAGAAACCAAATGATCATCTCATTAGATGCAGGATATATGGGCATATGTTCAAAAGATTCTCCATTTTACCATGGAGACACTTGTTCATTGACATTTGGTGCTACTCTATTCATAATACCCAGAAATTGGAAACAACCTAGATGTCCCTCACCAGAATGAATTTTAAAAAATGTAGTACATTTACAAAATCAAATCATAAAATTCTCGGGTAAATTGATAGAGTTAGAAAAAGTCATTCTGAGTTTCCCAGACCCCTCTTACCCCCAAAACATCAAATAAAGTATGAATTTGTTTATACGTTTAAATGTTCTATAGGCATGCCACAATCCATGCACAGATGTTAGGTATGTAGTAAAAAACTAAGAAGGAACAGAGAAACATTTCTAAAGAGGTGAAATAAAATATAAAATTATGTAGGGAGTGAAAGATTGAAGTGGATAATTAAATTATTATAATTAAATTCCCACAAGAGGAAGGGAAGAGTGGGTAGTGGAGAGAATAAGGGGAGAGAAAGCTAAACATAAAGGTCATCTCAGGGGTTATATAGAAACACACTTCAGTAAAAGTTTATGTATGATTTTTTTCTTTGTTTTTCCTTCAGTTTTCTTATAGGGGTTTTATGTACTTACTTGTTTCCTAAAAATAGAAAACGATGATTTAGAGTTTGAGAGGAGGAGAAGTTGGGAGGAAATGAGGGACAGGCAGCCATGTGATCAGAATTTATTAAATAAAAAATCTATTTACAATAAAATCAATGATGCTGCCCTTATATTTGTATTGCAATAAGTATACATTTATATTTGTCAGTAAATTAGGAATTATCAAGTGTAATCAAGAATACAGGGGAAATGAACTTGGAATTTTAAGCTACTAGTGGAAAATAGTAGCTTTAAAATATTTAAAAATACTTTATGTTTTTGTGATAATCAATTGTTCCCTTCCACTATTTGGTTTTCAAGGATTTAACTCATGGTGTCAGGGTAGACTGAGAGCACTCTGACCAGCTAAGCCATCTTTTTATTGTTATTGTTCATTTTGTGCCTTTATTTACCAGTTTAGAGAATAATGTTCTTTCCTACTGTTTGGGAAATGGAGAAAGGAGATAACATCTAAAATGTAAATAAAAATCCAATGTATATGTGTATGTGTATGTGTATGATGTATCTGTATCTGTATATGTATATATACATATACATATACATATATATATATATATATATATATATATATATATATATGTGTGTGTGTGTGTGTGTGTGTGTGTGTGTGTGTGTTTGTGTGTGTGTGTGTGTGTGTATACCATCAGGATCAAGAAATTAAAGAAGGTGACAATGCCCAAGTATGAATAATCTGAAGAGCTAAACCATCTTGATGGCCCAGGACTGTCATCAAGATTGCTGATTAGAATATTCTAGTAGGATGATAGTTGTCACAGGTTGCTGCAGCCAGATTCCCTTCTGGTAGAATGTCTTTGGTAAACAGAGATCTATCTGTTCAACCAATGATAAATCCATTTGTTTGTACATGCATGAAAAATATCGCCAAAGCAAGACATGAGTGGTTGTTGAGAGCAAGTATAACCACTCTGACTAGTAGTATAAAAAGTAAGAATACATTGATCTTCACTGTAATTCTATTTTTGGCATAATATGGAAAGATTTTCTGTTCTGTCTGTCTGTATGAAAAACACCTCAATTACTCAGAAATATTATGTTCAGCATCTTCCATGTGAGGAGCATTCTCAAGAATGCTATAAGCAATTTTACTATGGAAATAATTATAAAAGATAAAAAAAAAGGAGGCCTGGAGAAATGCCTCAGTGTATAAGAGCACTGACTAGTCTTCCACAGGTCCCTAGTTCAATTCCCAGCAATCACATTGTAAGGAGCAGAATAAAATACGGTTAGATGCCCAATGTGAGGGAATTCGAGGGTAAGGAGGTGAGAGTGGGGGTGGGTGGGTGGTCACATTCTCACAGAAGCAGGAGGAGGGGTGGTAGGAGAGGGGGTTCCTGGGCGAGGGGAAATAGGGTAAGGGGATAACATCTGAAATGTAAATAAAATATCCAATAAAAAATACAATATTATGGATAAAATGTGGCCATTGAAGCCAGGCCTGGGAGTGAGTGTGACAGCTAGATAAAGCAGTGGAGAAGGTAAATGCCCAATGGAGTAGTATGCCCTCAATTGTAATTGGCTGAGAGGTAACCATGGTAACTGAGCCCAAGCTGTCTGTATTTGAGTTATAAAACTCCCGCATCAATTCTGATTGTTTGAAATTAGCTTAAGTCCTCCTGTCTCGATCTGGCCCATGCAAAATTGCTCTCTCCCGGAGCCCCACGGAGATGTCATTGTGCTGAGATATGAGCCGGCTTTTCAGACTTCCTGACACCAAATGAGAAAGTCCGCATTCCTGTAGGTCTGCAAGGCTATCCCGTGGAAGCTACCCCAGGTCAGGTCCACAAGGCACTCGCGGGCCAAATTCCACCAAAATCAAGGTTGCATCCCATATCAATTCCCCTTAGAGCCAAAACTGCAGACAGACACATCATGAATCTTACCAGCAGCGCCAAACATCTGGCCAGAACAGAGGTTAGTAAAGAGTGTGTGTGCTTGAATGAATGTAATCCCATTTCGCTATTTGTTTGTCTATTGTCATTTATAAATAAATAAGCTAATGTGACCTTTCCTCCAGGTTTGAGATTCCTTCTCCTCCTCTGTCCATGGTCGTGATTTGCTACAGTTTACAGTGTTTCACAGCACACATGGTGGCTCAAAACCATCTGTAATGGAATCTGATGACCTCTTGTGTGTCTGAAGACAATGACAGTGTACTCACATAAAGAAATAAATAAATTTTAAAAAAATTAAAAATGAAATAAATATCTTATTCCCAGAATTGTGGTATCAATCCATTAAATTTTTAGTTTTGATCCAGGGGAACCACGAAAGTAGCATTTTCGAAAGTAACATTTATTCAGAATTATGGGATAGAAGACAGAGAAGTAAGTCAGAAAATGTAGAGTTAAAGACTTATGCGCCTTCCACTTTCCACCTTTGCTGGGGGCAGAGACTCAGCTCTGAATCCATACCTACACAGCTCACAACCCAGTTGCAGCTTGATGCCACAGGTATTCTGACACATCCAGGATCACAGGATCACAGGAAGGATAGGCTCCAATCAGAGACAGGGAGGTCAGATAACACTGGCAATAACCGGATGGCAAGAGGCAAGCATAAGGACATGAACAACAGAAACCAATTTGACTTGGCAACATCAGAACCCAGTTATCTAACCACAGTAAGTCCTATATACCCGACTATACCTATAAAGCAAGATTCAGATCTAAATTCTCATTTCATAAAGATTATAGAGAACTTTAAAAAGAACACAATAAACTTTCTTAAAGAAATACAGGAGAACACAACCAAACAACTAGAAGCCCTTAAAGAGGAAACACACAAATCACTTAAAGAAATACAGGAAAACACAATCAAACAGGTGAAAGAATTGAACAAAACCATCCAGGATCTAAAAATGGAAATAGAAATATTAAAGAAAACATAAAGAGAGACAGCCCTGGAGATGGAAAACCTAGGAAAGAGAACAGGAGATACAGATGCAAGCATCACCAACAGAATACAAGAGATAGAAGAGAGAATCTCAGTGGTAGAATATACCATAGAAAGCATCTACACAACAGTAAAGAAAATACAAAATGCAAAAAGCTCCTATCTCAAAATATTCAAGAAATCGAGGACACAATGTAAAGACTGAACCTGAGAATAAAAGGTATAGAAAAGAGAGAAGATTCCCAACTCAAAGGGCCAGCAAACATCTTCAACAAAATTATAGAAGAAAACTTCCCTAACTTAAAGAAAGAAATGCCCCAAAACATACAAGAAGCCTACAGAACACCAAACAGACGGAACAAGAAAAGAAATTCCTCTTGTCACATAATAATTAAAACACCAAAATGCACGAAACAAAGAAAGAATGTTGAAAGCAGTAAGAGAAAAATGTCAAATAACATAAAAAGGAAGACCTATTAGAATTACACCAGACTTCTCAACAAAGCCTCTAAATGGCAGAAGATCCTGGGCATATGTCACACAGACCATAAGAGAACAAAAATGCCAGCCCAGACTCATTTGTAAAAGAAATGTTACTGAAGCTCAAAGCACACATTGCACCGTACACAATAATAGTAGAAGATTTTAACACCGCACTCTCACCAATGGACAGATCATAGAAACAGAATCTAAATAGAGACACAGAGAAACTAAAAGAAGTTATGAATGAACCAAATGGTTTTTAACAGATATCAACAGAATATTTTACCCTAAAACAAAAGAATATATCTTCTTCTCAGCACCTCATGGTACCTTCTCAAAAATGGACCATATACACAGACACAAAACAATCATCAAAAGATATAAGGACATTGAATTAATCCCATGTGCTATATAGAATCACCAAGGACTAAGGCTGATCTTCAATAGTAACAAAAACAGCTGAAAGCCATCATACACATGGAAGCTGAACAACTATCTACTCAATGATAACTTGGTTAGGGAAGAAATAAAGAAAAACAAAGACTTTTAAGAATTCAATGAAAATGAAGGCACAACATATCCAAACTTATGGGACACAATGAAAGCAGTGTTAAGAGGAAAACTCATAGCTCTGAGTGCTACACACACACAAAAAAAATAAACTGGAGAGATCATACACTAGCAGATTAAAAGCTCATCTTAGAGCTCTAGAACAAAAAGGAATATATACACCCAAGAGAAGTAGACAGCAGGAAATAATCAAACTCTTGGCTGAAATCAAGTAGAAACAAAGAGAACTGTACAAAGAATCAACAAATCCAGGAGCTGGTTTTTTAAGAAAATCAACAACATAGATAAATCCTTAGCCAGACTAACCAGAAGGCACAGAGGCAGTATCCAAATTAACAAAACCAGGAGAAAAAAGGAAAACATAACATCAGAAACTGAGGAAATTAAAAAAATAAATCAGATCCTACTACAAAAGACTAAACTCAACAAAACTGGAAAACTTGGATGAAATGAATGATTTTCCTAGACAGATATCAGCTACCAAAGTTAAATCAGGTTCAAATAAACCACCTAAAAGGCCCCATAACCCCCAAGGAAATAGAAGTATTCATTAGAAGTCTCACAAACAAACAAAAAAACAAAAAAACAGGGCCAGATAGTTTTAGTGAATAATTCTATCAGAAATTCAAAGCAGATCTAATTCCAATACTTCTCAAACTATTCCATAAAATTGAAACAAAATGAAGACTAACCAATTCTTTCTATGAAGCCACAGTTACACTGGTACGTAAACCACAAAAGACCCAACAAAGAAAGAGAACTACAGACCAATTTCCATTATGAAAATCAATGCAAAGATATTCAATAAAACTCTCACAAACTGAATTCAAAAACACATCAAAATGATCATTCACCATGATCAAGCAGGCTTCATGCCAGGACTTCTCAGATGGTTCATTGTATGGAAATGCATCAATATAATCCACTATATAAACAATCTCAAAGAAAAAAAAAAACAAATGATCATCCCACTAGATGCTGAAAAAACCTTTGACAAAATACAACACTCATTCATGCAGAAAGTATTGGAGAGATCAGGAATTCAAGTTTCATACCTAAATATAATAAAAGCAATATACAGAAAACCAGTAGCCAACATCAAACTAAATGGTGACAAATTCAAAGAAATCCCATTAAAATCAGGGACAAGACAAGGCTGTCTACTCTCTAATTATCTATTCAATATAGTACTCAAAGTTCTAGCCAGAGCAATTAGACAACAAAAGGAGATCAAAGGCATACAAATTGGGAGGGAGAAAGTCAAGATATCATTATTTGCAGATGATATGACAGTATACATAAGTGACCCCAAAAAAATCCAAAAAAGAGCTCAATGAACTTCATCAATGTGGTCGGATATAAAATCTAACAAATCAGTAGCATTCTTTACTCAAAAGATAAAAGGGCTGAAAAAGTAGTTAGGGAAACAACACTCTTCACAATAGTCACAAATGATATAAAATATCTTAGTGTTACTCTAACAAAGCAAGTAAAAGAACTGTATGACAAGAACTTCAAGTCTCTGAAGAAAGAAATTGAAGAAGACCTCGGAAGATGAAAAGATCTCCCATGCCCCTGGATTGGCAGGGACAATGTAGTAAAAATGGCCACCCTACCAAAAGCAATCTATAGATTCAATGCACTCCACATCAAAATACCAATTCAATTCTTCATAGCTTAAGAAAGAGCAATTCTCACATTCACTTAAAATATAAAAAACACCAGGATAAAAAAAAAAACTACTCTCAATAATAAAAATACTTCTGTGGGAAATCACCATCCCTGACCTCAAGTTATACTATAAAGTAATAGTGATAAAAACTACAAGGTATTGGTACAGAGACAGGCAGGTAGATCAATGAAACAGAACTGTAGACACAGAAATGAACCCACACACATATGGTCACTTGATCTTTGACAAAGGAGCTAAAACTATCCAGTGAAAAAAGGACAGCATTTTCAACAAATGATGCTGGTTTAAATGGCAGAATTGATCCATTCTTATTTCCCTGTACATTGATCAAGTCCAAGTGGATTAAGGACCTCCACATGAAGCCAGATATGCTGATTCAAATAGAAGAGAAATTAGGGAAGACCCTCAAAAGTTAGGCACAGGGGAAACCTTCCTGAACAGAACTCCAATGACTTATTCTCTAAAATCAAGAATCAACAAATGGAACCTCATAAAAACTGAAAAGCTTCTGTAAGGCAAAGAACACTGTTAATAGGACAAAAAGGCAACCAAAAGATTGGAAAAATATCTTTACCAGTCTTACATTGGATAGAGAGCTAATATCCAATATATACAAAAAATTCAAGAAATTTGATCCCAGACAATCAAATAACCCTATTAAAAATGGAGTACAGAGCTAAACAAAGAATTCTAAACTGAGGAAACTTAAATGGCTGAGAAGCACCTAAAGAAATGTTCAACATCCTTAGTCAACAGGGAAATGCAAGTCAAAACAACCCTGAGATTCTACCTCACTCCAATCAGAACGACTAACTTCAAAAACTCAGGTGACTGTAGATGTTGGCAAGGATGTGGAGAAAGAGGAACACTCCTCCATTTTTGGTGGGATTGCAAGCTGATTCAACCACTCTGGAAATCAGTCTGGCAGTTCCTAAGAAAATTGGACAAAGTATTAAGTAAGAACCCAGCAATACTACTCCTGGGCATATACCCAAAAGATATTACAATGTATAACAAGGGCACATGCTCTACTATGTTCATAGCAGCCTTATTTATAATAGTCAGAAACTGGAAAGAACCCAGATATCTTTCAACAGATGAATGGATACAGAAAATTTGGTACATTTACACAATGGAGTATTACTCAGCTATTAAAATCAACAAATTCATGAAATTCTTAGGTAAATGGATGGAACTAGAAAATATCATCCTGAGTGAGGTAACCCAATCACAAAAGAACACACATGGTGTGCCCTCATTGATAAGTGGTTATTAGCCCCAAAACTCTCAGTACCCAAGATACAACTCACAGATCACATGAAGCTCAAGAAGAAAGAAGACCAAAGTGTTGGTGCTTTGGTCCTTCTCAGAAGGAGTAACAAAAAATATGAGCACAAATATGGAGACAAAGTGTGGAACAAAAACTGTAGGAGAGGCCATTCTGAGACTGTCCCACCTGGTTATCCATCCCATGTGCAGTCACCAAAGGCAGGTGTTATTGTAGATGCCAGGAAGTGCATGCTGACAGCAGCTTGATGCAGCTGTCTCCTTAGAGGTCTGCCAGAGCCTGACAAGCACTGAGGCAGATGCTAGATCTGATTAAGGAGTTCCCAATGGTGGAGCTAGAGAGAAGACTGAAGGGGTTGTTTTCCCCCATGAGGAGAGCAATACCAACCTACCAGAGTTCCCAGATTCTAAACCACCAGCCTGGGAACACACAGGGAGGGACCCATGACTCTAGCTGTAATATGTAAGGGAGAATAGCCTTGTTGGGTATAAGTGGGAGAGGAGGTCCTTGATCTCATGAAGGCTGGATGCCCCAGTGTGGGGGAATTTGTGGGTGAGGAGGTAGGAGTGGGTGGGTGGGGGCACACCCTCATAGAAATAGGAGGAGGGAAGATGGAATAGTGGGGTTTTGGGGGGGTGGAGGAAAGGGATAATATTTGAAATGTAAAGAAATAAAATATCCATTAAGAAAAAAGAAAGCCCTAAAAAATATTCACAAACTATAAGTTGAAAAAATAAATAAGGATGCCATATGTACACTTTTCTTTATTTGCACTACTATTTAGTCCTGTCTGCCTTAGAAGGCTCCTACAAAACAGACTGGTTTTAAGTTTATGATGATCTTCCTGACACTGCCTATGATATGCTGGTGTCAAGTGTTGATGACTCCACAACTTTCTGGTTTAGGCCTCCTCCCATTTTTATTACAATAAAATAATCTTTAATCTGCCTTACATCTTTTAAATACTTAATTTTAAAATTATCTATACTTATCATATATGTGACATTTTATCTGAGACACAAAGATTGTTACAGTTGACATAGATTGTCAAAAAAATGTTAGACAAAGTGCCTGGATTTGAATGTCCTGTCTTTTTTTATTATCAATCTTTGCAGACAAGTTATCTAAGCTCTAATTTTACTAGTTTACAACAATCTTATGGCATTGTTCTTATAGTTAATGATTCTATAACATCCTTAAATTACTGTGTACAAAGGAGTTTTTTTAACTCATTTTTGTGGACTATATTTTCTAATCTAAGAGGCACATGTAAAACATAATATTATGTATATATTGTCTTTTGTTTTGGTTTTTGAGACAGAGTCTCACTATGTAGACAAGACTGCCCTTGAACTCACAGGGATCTACCTGTTTCTACCTCCAGAGTATTGGAATTGAAGGCATGTACCACTGCTAAGTGCATATCTTCTTTTAAAATATCAGATGAATTTACTTTCCTAAAACCAAGAATCTTGAAACAAAGTATCAAATTCTTCTTATGTAATCCAAGAGGGCATAAAAGTGAAGATATTGGCAAGATTCCAACTCATATTTGACATACGAGATAAATATTTGAAATACAAAGAGACTTGTATAAACATCTTGATATTTCTTTGATTCTGTTATCAAAAGGAAATGCCTAATTGAAACAGGCAAGTAAATGATACAAGGACAGAGAGACTCAGAAGAGTAAATGATTCTATTTTTATCACTTAATTTCCTGTATATTACCCTCCCTCAATGACACCAAGGTGAGGTGTCATCACAGGAGGATGAATGGTATTTAACAAGCCTTGATTTCTGACTGATGCCCAGTTACTAAGATGAGAGAACTCATTTGTTTCCAAAAAACAAAATGGGTGCAAACAAAGCAAGCAAATAATTAAAACACAACTATGACTGTGCTGTGCTCAATGTTTACCATGCATATACAATTACCATTCACAAAGTGTGCTATACTCATGTGAATCAATTAAGGAGAAAAATCTCTAACATTTGATATACAACAAGAAAACTGTCAACAACATCCTATTTTGAAAAGATGTACTTGAAATAAGAGGAGAAATGGGAACCTAGTAAATGGCTTAATAGATGAAGCATATTCTGTACAAGTTTAGGGACCAGGTTTTGCATCCTTAGAAACTGCATAACAGCTGAGCAAGCCTGATTCCCACCTGCTACTCCAACTCTTGGGAGAAAGAAATCCCCCAGGGCTAGATTGCTAGACTAGCCAATTAGATGAATGAATTCTGATGTCAACCTTGGGTCTTCTCATACATGTATTTATTGTTTTGCACATGTGTGTACACACATAAATCTGTATACAAATATGTACACATCCATATGCTGACATACAAATATGTGTACATTTATATCACTCACATACACATGCAAAATACAGTGTAAAACAGTTTAAATTGTGATCAGATAAGGTGTATGAAGCACATAGAAGGCAAGAGATATTCTTCTATCATATGAACATGTGCTTTTGAAAGACAAGTAACTGACGCTTTTTTTTAAAATAAGAACCTATTCTTAAAGACATTCTTTAATCAAGAAGTATGTTTGATCTTTATCCCCTCTACATTGATTCTGAGCTAGAACTTTATTATTTTAACCCAAAAAGTAAAATGATTTCGCTTTGCCTTATGAGCCTAGGGCATAAAAGCCAACCAGATATGATCTGATATCTTACACAGCATTTTGTTTCTCAATATTCCTTTTTAGGTACTGTTAAAAATTATGAAATATTTCTAAAACCCATTTTACAGAGGATTTATAAATATGAATCTATGTGGTAGAACATGACAAGAAACATAAGACAATCACTCAACTCATTATCCCTGAAATATATCAGAAGTAAGTTTTAAAAACACAAGAAAAATAAATTATAATTAAAGGTAAAATACATGATAAAATATAAGGAAGAAATAAGAAAAAGGCAGTTGTATGAAAATAAGTTTCATCCACGCACACACCCATATATATACATATATATATACAGTATATAAATGCAAACATATACACTATATATAAACATACATAAAATATAGCATCCATAAAAACACATATACATACACTATACACACACACATACACACACACACATATATATATATATATAACATTATATATATATGAATGATTACTTTTTGAGCTTATCATGTGTAATTGGTAAAATAAAGGCAATGTAAACAAAAAAAAGAAAAATGTTCAGTAAGCAAAATGAAAATCAAAATAAGAATTCCTGCAATTATATCTGTCCTAGACATATAATCCAGTATAATCTTCCTCTTTTAAAGCAATTGGGACTTAGTTAGATCTGTATATTCAATTTTGCTTTTAATATGAAAGTTACTGGGGAAAAAATATGAAGGTTACAAAGGCATCCAGACTTTACATATTGTATATACACTTATGTAATATGTATTTTCATTAAATGTTTGATGAACTATATTCAAAAGACATTGTTTACAAAAGACTGTAAGTAGGCACATACTTCACTCTAGTTTTCCCAACTCTAGGACTATATAAAATATGAAATACATAAAATACATGAAATATAGTCTCCTCTTAAAAGTTGTCTATGAAACTATGGAAAATATTGAGGGCACATATGAAACATCTTCAAAGTTTTCAATTTTAATAGAGAACAAGGGTTTGAGCTATTAAGAATGTAAACGACTGGTTCTCATCTCATGTATGCAGGCAAATAGACATCATCAATTTTATATTCTTGAGTGTTTCAGTTTTGCACCATCATTTCTAGTATCTCCAGTATATGCAATTATATAGTCTATAGAATGATTCTCATATATTCTTCTTATTTATTCTATAAAGTTTATCCATTAGTCTGATATAAATAGTGACAAGTTAATTGTAGGAATTGAAGAACAGTGAGTGATAATCCAACTACAAATAGAAGGATGAGCAATATAATTCCTGAGTGAATTCTGAACACACACAGATAATAACCTAAACAGAATACAAAAGAGTACAAAAAATATATAGTAGCAGATGGTACTCTTGTAATTATATTGCAACTTGTTAGGAAAATGGGCATAGTTCCCTAGTGATCCTGCCACTTGATGCAAATAAAAGAGTCAGAGAAGTAAGCACTCTCCGGCTGTCCATGGTGGGGTTCTTCTGCTTTTCAATCTTTACTGCCATTGTGTTTATTAAACCCTAGGAAACAAATACAAACACATAAAATGCTTTCAGAAAGCCTCTTCCCTATTTTGAATCTGTAGGTTTCAATAACTTCTATCTGTATCTACGGACAAATAATTCAAAGAATGGGGCTAGAATCAGTAACACATCCAGATAACCAATAAAATTCCCTGAATTGGCTTTAGGATGCCTTTACTGTGAGCAGAGCAGATGGTAGGTAGCTTCTATGATGAAATTTTCTTTAACTCTTTAAAGAATACAAGCAGAAGCATTTATGAGAAACAAACTCAAATATTTAAGAAGACTGCTATCCATATTGCTTTTTGTTTGTGTTGTTGTTGTTGTTGTTGTTGTTGAATAATGCATACTTAAGTATGCACAAAAATCTACACTTTTTGCTTTTAAAACCTAATGGATTGTCAAATGATTGAAATTACCCACATTCATGTTATGACCATAAAATCAATAATCTAAACAAAAATGATTGTATGTGATAAATATATTGTTAAAGATGTATGATCAGTATTAAAAGAAAGTATGTTTTTATGATATGAAAAATCTCACTTTTTTCTTGCCAAAGGTAAGTAAATATAAGAATAAAGATCAAACCATTCACAACCATGGTTATTTATTATGTACTGAAAGAGACTTCCCAGAATTTAAAACTGTAAATACATCTCAGAGAAAAATGGAAACAGGTTAAAAAGCTAAGTTATTTTTCTATATGGCAACCTCATATTTTTTTGTCTTATCTACTCTCTTGTCAAAGGAAAGAAACATAGAAGGACAAGCAGTAACTCTTTTTTCAAGGGCTCTGGCCAATCTAAAAATATGAGATTATTAGTGATAATAAAGAAAGAACAGTAACTTAGGAGGCATAACATACTATGCTGAGAGGTAGAGTAAACTTTCCTTCAAACAAACTCTGACATAGAGCTAAGAATAACCGGCTACTGTGCTACTGCTCTTGAGTTCTTAGGTGAACAATTTGAAGAGATGATATCGTTTTTGTTATTGAAATATCTACTATGTCAATAATTATAATTTCATGGATTTATGCATATGTCAGTGCTCATCAATTTTATGGAATAAATATTTTCATTAATTTTGCATGTAAGTTAGACTTCAGTAATTCTGATTTTACCAAAAAAGCATTTTTATAGTAAATTTACAGACTAAAAGGATTTGGTCTACTTTGATATGTAATAATATAATTTCTTAAAATTTAAAGATATATCATATAACTAATTATATAAAAATCAAATTAGTAGCCATAACATAACATTTTCTGATGTTAATCAGTTGTTTCAATAGATCCCTGGATACAATGTAAAATATGCCTTTGAATTACTTAAATGAAAATATTTTATGGCCAATACTTCACTTGGTTAGGACAGTTGATCAATATTCATTCTGGAAACAGATGGTTAAAGTGTAATATTCATGCCTGAGGTTTTATAGGTATTACACTGGGTAATATTCAGTTAAATATAAATTTTAGTGATCAGTACTATGCTAAATCTTAACTTTTTGAGTTTATGGATATGTAAATTAGCTTGATTAAATCTTTCTATAACGTATGCATGGATCAAACCATGAAAATCTACTTCATAAATCTGTACATATATTACATGGCTGTTTAAATAACAAGATCAGCTCTGCTATTTTTTTTTTTGCTATTATTCATATTATATTCTTATATTCCAAGGAGAACAACTTTTATTTTGATTAAAACAAGAAGATATTCTGGTTTTCTCCATTTTTAAATAATAAGCTCGGAGATGTATTGCCCTGTTGACTAACCTTTTCATTGAAAGAGTAATGACATGAGTAAACATTGGACCAAAACAATTGAAGAGTCCTTAGTGCTGTTCAATATTGTAATATTGGACCCAAGCAACTTCTCTTTCTGGGTTCCAATTTTGTGCCATTGTAACAAGAGCTCTGTGTTCCCATTCAATTTAAAATGTAAGCTATTTTTTCTAATGCAGTATCAACAAAAATATAAATGAAAATACTTCTTGATGTTTTAAGAGAGCTTAATCTTATTAACTATTGATATACACTACAAAATGGATTATTTCTCATTTAATTTTTACAACAAACTCATGTGCCTTGTCTTTTTACTCATTTTACAGCTAATAAAGTTAAGACAAAGAAAAGTTAAGTTGTTTATATATAATCTAGACATAGGTATAGAAAATTGGAGCTTTGGAGCAACAAAACATGTCTAATTTATTGCTATACAAATATAAGCCCCCAAATCCATGACATAAAAAAAATGGATTGCTAGATCTAGAGATACAGATGAAGTAAGTGTTGTTCAATTTATGTAAGTAACTTCATGCTAGCTTTATGAACATTATGGAATGAGACATGATATAGTTAAATAATTGTCAATGAAAAAAAAGAGAATGGTAAAACAGTAAATAAAAAATAGATAAATATCCTGTGTTTACAGGAATCATACAGCAAAGCACAAGTGACAAGGATAGGCTCAAATTTGTCTCTAGTACTAGACACCCAAACTGGTTGCTGGAAAGTCAATTTAAATGACAAGCCAAAAATCCTTGAAAGATACTCAGTATCTGTAAGCATTGTCTTCTAAATAATAGTACTTGACTATAGTAGTGCCTAAAACTTAAGAGAGGTACCATGTCTTCTCTGTTTTCTAAATTCTGATGCCTGTGAACTCCTGTATTATAATATGTACACTATTCACCATCTATTGTTTAGAAGTTTGTGTGCCATTCAGGGTACATCGACTCATTAGTGTTGAAATTTTTTAACAGAGTTATTAAGATTTGTACAAGAAAACAAAAACTAGATCCTAATGGATAGTTGTTGCAACTCTGTTTAACAAAGTATTATTTATTAGCAAATGACAATAAAAATCATAATATATGTAGAAATAAGTACACTTCATGAAACATGAATATGATGCCTATCATATGGGCCTTTGGGTGCCATGATACAAAAGCTGAACTGATACTGTCTTCTTCACACCACATTTTTCTCCTTTTAAAAATTTTCATAATATCCCATAACATAATTTAATCTTCTCTTGACACAACTATGTCATTTATGATTATATCCACACAGCCACAGGCTCACATGCACTAGCACACATATGTGCATGTACATGCGTATACACACACACACACACACACACACACACACACACAAACACACACAGGTATGTATATCGCATCTACTTTCTTTCGCAGTTATTCTAAGCTAAGTGGTAAAAGTACCAACAGAATTAAAACATTAAGCCTGAAAAGTGCTATCATTTAATAATATTCAGTTAAAAGATTGTTTGGATAGAGAGCTCAAAGGTGTCCATATTATAAAATTGTCACAAATTCACTCTCCTAAGAAGCAAGTACTAATTATTTATGTAATTTGTCCCAGGTATATAGAGCTAAATTACAAACTAGTTAACTTGACAGATATATATTACACTAGCATTTCAATTAAAAATTTATTTGCGTTATAGCTTGAGGCAAGATACACTTTTTACTTCTGAAGATAGGTTAATAATTGCAGTTATCTAATGAATGTGTCACATTGATTCAATATGGTATCCATAAAATCTAACATTTAATATTGTGATTTCTCATAGCCAATTGTATTGAATGTTTTATCTTTTATTATCACAGCAAAAATCATCTGATCAGCTGTTCAAAGTCCATTACAATATGTGTATTCTTCCTTGTTCTCTGCTTCAGTTCCTATGCCCAGTTCCTGTTCTAACATTTTCCCTATTGATAGACTATGGTTTGGAAGCCAAATAACTCCTCAAACTAGAAAATAAAATGGAATTATGAAAGATAGTAATAAAAATTCTAATTTATTTAACAAAAATTATTCAAAACCATATAACATATTAGTGTGAATAGTAAATTGTACACATGAGGGATATGTTGAAAACTAGTGTGTATAAAACATATGAGGGATGTGTATAAAATTTTGTCTTTGATACTCCACAACTTCTTATGGGAAACAAATGAGAAAATAGTATTTGGACATATAAATCCTTAACATATAATGTCTAAATCTTATCCTGAAAGCAGTATCACAATGTATTTGAAAGAAAGAGAATCAGATATGGATTTCTGAAGGTGGAGACACTTGACATCAGATTTGAAAGATGATTGAAAGATGATTTACAAGGTCAGAGGTAAGTGGAACATATGGAGCTTTAAAGATTCATACAACACACAGTACTCTGTGAACTAAAAATTATAGGTTCTGATTTCTATAGCAAAATGGATAAGAAAGTGAATTTTAGACAGAAATGCAGAAGTCTCTGCCCTTATAAATACTTGCAGTAGCATTAAGCATAGTTTCATTTTACATTCATTTTGTGCTTTGATCTTTACTTGGTATGTTTGTTAACTCATGCACTAATTTCATAAATTACAATAATGAAAGCTAACTTTTATTTAATACTTGCTATGTGTAAGGCAATTTTCTAGCACTTTTATTTTTGGTGTCTCATTTGATTCTTGCTGGGAGCCTATCCAGCCTGGAATGGACTGAAGTGGGGCACAGTATTGGATGCATGCTTCAAAACTGAAGATCTATTTACTTTCTAATCCTCTGTGTTTGATAAGATCTGAAAAAACTTAACTCTTACTTTACAAACTCACTCTATAATTGTCTGTGCTCTATGAGTGCTGAAAAATTTAACATTTACTACTTTATAAACTTACTATATAATACTCTGGGAATTAACATATGCTATATAGCAACAGGGATTCATTGCTAGTACTTCCTTCTCTGGCCAGACAGACAGATGCCTCTTGCTGGCTAGGCTGGTTAACTCTTTGTGAACCAAAGAGTAAGGAAAGGATAAGAATTAAAATCCTTTACGTAGGCAAGTATGCACAGTCACATGTAATTTTATATATGCACATTCTGTCTAGCCCCAGCCACCAGTTTTATCTATTATACAAGTATTCTTGCACACCTACACATAGACAAACAGACATACATTTGGTGGATGGATGCTTGATGGGGAGAGACCCTCAAGCCAACATATCTTTATTTCTTTCCTCTGACCTTTTAAAAAAATATATTTAAATCTTTTTAGAGTCCAGATTTCCCCCCTCCCTGTCCACCCTCTGACTGTTCCATATCCCATACCTCCTTTGTCCATTCCCATGAGGATGTCCTCACCTCCAACCCCACCCGCAACCCTGCCCCACCTCCATCTCACCAGACCTTCCTACTCTCTGGGGCTTCTAGTCTCTTGAGGATTAGGTGCACCTTCTCTGACTGACTCCAGACCCAGCAGTCCTTTGTTGATCTCAGGGGTCCAGGTTAGTTGAGACTGCAGATCCTCCCACAGGGTCCCCCTTAGCTTTTTCCAACTTTTCCCTAATTCAACTACAGGGTTCAAAATCTTCTGTCCGTTGGTTGGGTGTAAATATCTGTGTCCAACTCTTTCAATTGCTTCTTGGGTCTTTCGGAGGGCAGTCATGATAGGTCCTTTTTTGTGAGTACTTCACAGCTTCAGTAATAGTGTCAGTCTTGGGACCTCCCGTTGAACTAGACCCAAACTTGAGCCTGTCACTGGACCTCCTTTTTCTCATGCTCTTCTCCAATTTTGTCCCTGCAGTTCTTTCAGACAAGGAACAACTCTAGGTCAGAGTTTGGGGCTGTTGGATGGCAATCCCATCCCTCATTAGATGCCCTGTCTTTCTGCTGGAGTTGGGCTCTACAAGTTTCCTCTCTCCACTGTAGGGCATTTCATCTAAGGTCTCTCCTTTTGAGTCCTGAGAATCTCCCACCTACCAGGTCCCTGGTACATTCTAGAGGGTACCTCTACCTCCTACCTTTTAAGGTTGCCAGTTTCCAATCTTTCTGCTGGCTCTTAGGGCTTCACTCCTGTTCAGTTCCCAGCAACTACATGGTGGCTCACAACCATCTGTAATGGGATCTAATGCCCTCTTCTGGTGTGACTGAAGACAGCTACAGTGTACTCATATACATAAAATAAATATTTTTTTTTAAAAAATATACACTGTATTCCTTATTATGCAGACTTTACTTACTATTATGAGGAATGGGCTTATTTTATTCTTGATTCTTACATTATTCCATCTTTTTAGCAAATTAACTAAAATCATTTTTGAAACTTTCTTTCTAAGATTATTTGAATTAAATTAGGCCTTCTATGAAATCATTAATTCATCTAAACAGCATACATTCATGAAAGTTTATTTTTAAGTTGATCTGCAGGAATTCTGCTCAATAGGGTGGTCTAATGCCCAGAGATTGTTATATTAATTTAATAATAACAAGAATGTTAAGGAAGCTTGCAAGTAGCAGTCCTAAGATGAAGTCTCTTTGTCCTTTGCCTCATAGAGTTCATACATCAAAGGCCATACAAAAATGGCCGGGCCACTTTCAGGAAAGTTACCTGCTAGCCTTAGCCTTTTCTAGATGGCTCTTGATATTTTAACACTTTTATATTTGAAATATCATTTGATTCTCATATTTTTAAAAAAATTCAAACAACACCACTTTAGGAATACAAAATTGAAGCCAGAATGATGTTACACAGTTTGTCCATGGTCACCAACTTAGTCAACGATAGACTGAGATTTGTAGCTTATATTTTATCACCATAACACCACTTCATCTCTCCATAATTTTATTATTTTCTTATATGTGCCTCCTAGGGAATGTAAATTTTTCACATTCTATCTAATAATTTTGCTATTTACTTTATAGCATTTCTTAAAGATATAATAAAGTTTTTACCCTTTTTAAAAAAGTATTTAATTAATTAATTTATTTATTTATTTATTTTAAACTCCAAATTTTATTCCACTTTCTGTATACTATCCAACTGTTCCATCCCATATCTTCTTTCTGGTGCCTCTCTGTCTCCACAAGGATGTTCTCACCCCTCCATCTCCACCCCACCAGACCTCTAAACACCCTGGGGCCTCCAGTCTTTTGAGGGTTAGGTGCATCTGACTAAACCCAGAGCCCTCAGTCTTCTGCTGTATATGTGTTGGGGGCTTTATATCATCATCAGGTATGTATTGCCTGGCTGGTGGTCCAGAGTTTGAGAGATCTCCTTGGTTTAAGTTAATTGAGTCTGCTGATCGTGTATGTGTGTGTGTGTGTGTGTGTGTGTGTGTGTGTGTGTTTTACACTCACAGTTTGAAGGCAAAACAGGAGATTTGCTGCACCCAGGGCAACAGGGCAGATCATAAGTGTGTCTGCCACTCTGAAGTCCCCACACTCTGAAGGCATCCCAGGAGATCTGCTGCAACCAGGGCAACAGAGTCCTCACTCTGAAGACCTCCAAGAAGATAGATCTGCTGCTGCCAGGGTAATAATCATAAGTGTGCATGCCTCTCTGCAGACCCCAGATTCTGAAGACCTCCCAGGAGATCTGATACAGCCAGGGCCACAGATCTCCCAAGAGATCTGCAGCAACCCAGTGACATGGGAGTCAAGCTCCAGACAGAGACACCAAAGCCAGTTAACACCAGAGATAACCAGATAGAAAGAAGCAAGTGCAAGACCATAAGCAACAGAAGTTAATATACTTTTGCACCATCAGAATACAGTTTGCCCATCACAGCAACCCCTGGATGTGCCAACATACCTGAATTTGCTGACCTAATGCTGACCTAAAATCCTATCTCATGGTGATAACAGAGTCCTTTAAGGAGGATATAAATAACTAACTGAAAGAAATACAGGAAAACACAGGTAAACAGGTAGAAGCCCTTAAAGAGGAAACAAATATCTTTAAATTAAGAGAGAAAACCACAATCAAACAGATGAAGGAATTGAGCAAAGTGGTTCAGGGCCTAAAAATGGAAGTAGAAACAGTAAAGAAAGCACAAATGGAGGCAATAGTGGAAAATGTAAACCTAGGAAAGAAGTCAGGAGCTACAGATACAGGCATCAACAACAGAATACAAGAGATAGAAGAAAGAATCTCAGCATAAAGTTACCTTAGAAGATATTGCCACAACAGTCAAAGAAATACAAAGCATAAAAAAACTCCTAAACCAAAACATCCAGGAAATCCAGAACACAAAAAGATCAAACCTAAGAATAATAGGAATAGAAGAGAAAGAAGCTTCCTAGTTCAAGGGACCAGAAAATGTCTTCAAGGAAATCAGAAAAAAAAATCTTCCCCAATTTAAAGAAAAAGATCACCATAAATGTACAAGAAGCATATAGAAAACCAAATAGATTGTACCAGAAAAAATTCTCTTGAAACATAATAACCAAAACACTAAATGCACAGAACAAAAATAACATTAAAAGCTGTAAGAGAAGAAGGCTAAGTAATATATAAAGCAGACCTATCAGAATTATACAAGACTTCTCAACAATGACCCTAAAAGCCAGAGGAGACTGGAAAGAGGTCATGCAAACCTTAAGGGAATACAAATAACAACCCAGGTTACTATACGCTGCAAAATTCTCAATCATCATAGATGGAAAAACCAAAATATTCCATGACAAAACCAAAATTAAACAATATCTACTTCTCCAGCACTAAAGAGGATTCTAAAACAAAACAAAACAAAACAAAACAAAACAAAACAAAACAAAACAAAACAAAACAAAACAAAACAAACAAAAAAAACCCTCCAACACATGGAGGGTACCTTCACCAAAGAAAAATCAAGAAATCAATAATCTCACAATAAAAAGAGAGAGAGAGAGAGAATCACATACACCCAATGCCACCTACAACAACAAACGTTACAGGAACTAACAATCATCTGTCATTAATATCTCACGATATCAGCAGACTCAATTCCCCAATAAAAATACATAAGCTAACAGACTGGATGAACAAGCAGGATCCAGAATTTTGCTGCATACAAAAACACAACTCAATAACGAAGACAGTCACTGCCTCAGAGTAAAAGCTGGAAACAAATCTTCCAAGCAAATGGTCCCAAGAAACAAGAGGTAACTGCCATCCTAATATCCAATAAGACAGACTTCCAATCAGAAGTTATCAAGCAAGACAGAGAAAGACACTTCATATTCATCAAAGAAAAAATTCACCAAGAGAAAGTCTTAATTCTGAACATTTATGTCCCAAATTCAAGAGTACCCACATTCATAAAGGAAACTTTACTAAAAGCTTCAAAAATTGAACCCCACCCAATAATAGTGGGAGACTTCAACACCCCATTTTTACGAATGCAGAAGTCATTAAAACAGAAACTAAAAAGAGACATAGTGAAGTAATAGAGGTTAAGAAGCAAATGGATTTAATAGATATATGCAGAACATTTCACACTAAAACAAAAGAATATACCTTCTTCTCAGCACCTCATCTTCTCGAAAACTGAGCATATAATTGGTCACAAAACAAGCCAAAACAGATGCAAGAAGGTTGAAATAATCCTATGCATCCTACCAGATCACCACAAAGACTAGAATTCAATAACAAAAAACAACAGAATACCCACATACCCATGGAAACTGAATAATTCTCTACTCAGTGATAACTTGATCAGGGAAGAAAAAAAATTAAAGACTTTTTTAGATTTCAATGAAATGAAGGCACAACATATCCAAACTTATGGGACACAATGAAAACATAGCTAAGAGGAGAACTCATCGTGCTGAGTACCTCGATAAAGAAAGTGGAGAGTTCCTACACTAGCAGCTTAACAGTTCATCGAAAAGCTCTAGAACAAAAAGAATCATGTACACACAAGAGGATTAGATTGATGGAAATATTCAAACTTAGGACTGAAATCAACCAAATAAAAACAAATAGAACAGTATAAGAATTAACAAAACCAAAAGCTGGTTCTTTGAAAAAATCAACAAGATAAATATACCCCTAGGCAAACTAACTAAAGTGCACAGAGAGAGTATCCAAATTAACAAAATTAGAAGTGAAAATGGAGGCATAACAACAGAAATTGAGGAAATTAAAAAAATTAAAAATTCATCAGATCCTACTACTCAATAAAACTGGAAAATCTCTATGAAATGAATGATTTTTCTATACAGATATTACCTACCAATGTTAAATCAAGGTAAACTATCTAAACAGGCCCATATCCTATAAGAAAATAAAGAAGTCATTTAAAATCTCCCAACTAAAAAAAGCCCAGGGCCAGATGGCTTTAGTGCAGAATTCTACCAGATCTTTAAAAAAGAGCTAATACCAATACTCCTCAAACTATTTGATAAAATAGAAACAGAAGTAATGCTATTTAAGTCATTCTTTGAAGCCACAATTACTTTGATACCAAAACCACACAAAGACTCAACAAATAATGAAAAATTCAATTTTACTTGAGAATATTGATGCAAAAATACACAATAAAATTCTCAAAAACGGAATCCAAGAACACATCACAACCATCATTCACCACAATCAAGTAGGCTTTATCCCAGGGATGCAAGGTTGATTCAATATACAAAAATCCATTATTGTAATCTACTATATAAACCAACTCAAAGAAAAAATGACATGATCATCTCATTAGATACTGAAAAGCATTTGACAAAATGTAACATCCCTTCATGTTAAAAGTATTAAAAAGATCAGGAATTCATGGCCCATACCTAAACAGAATAATATACAAGCCAACAGGCAATATCAAATTAAATGGAGAAATATTTGAAGCAATTCCACTAAAATCAGAGACATTACAAGGCTGCCCACTTTCCTAGTATATTCAATATACTCCTCAAAATTCTAGCCACAGCAATTAAACAATAAAAGGAGGTTTAAAAAAGATACAAATTGGAAAGGAAAAAGTGAAGATATGACTATTTGCAGATGATATGATAGTATAAATGAACAAAACCAAAAATTCATCCAGATAACTTCTGCAGCTAATAAACAACTTAAGCGAAGGGGCTGGATATAAAAGTAACTCAAGCAAATAAGTAGCCTTCCTTTTATACAAATTATAAACAGGCTGGGAAAGAAAATATAAGAATAACACCCTTCACAATAGTCACAAATAATGTAAAATGTCATGGGGGTAATGTTAAACAAGTGAAAGATCTGGATGACAAGAACTTCAAGTCTCTGAAGGAAGAAATTGAAGAAGTCCTCAGAAAATGGAAATATTGCCCATGCTTACAGATTGGCAGGATTAATTTAGTAAAAATGGCCATCTTGCCAAAAGCAATCTACAGATTCAATGCAATCTCCATCAAAGTCTCAACACAATTCTTCAAAGATATGAAAAGAGCAATTCTCAAATTCATCTAGAAAAACAAACAAACAAACAAAAACAATGGAGAAAGCACCATTACTGACCTCAAGCTGTATTACAGAGCAATAGTGATAAAAACTGCATGGTATTGGTACAGAGACAGACAGGTTGAACAGTTGGAATAGAACTGAAGACCAGAAATAAAACCACACATTTATTGACACTTGATCTTTGACAAAGAAGCCAAAAATATACAATGGACAAAAGAAAGCATATTCAACAAATGGTGCTGGTCTATCTGGCAATCAGTATATGAAACATTAAAATAGATCTACCTTTGTCACCTTGCACAAAGCTCAAGTCCAGATAGGTCAAGGACCTCAACATAAAACCAGGTATATTGAACCGAATAAAAGAGAAATTAAGATAGAGCCTTGAACTCATTGTCATGGGGGTGGGGCATGGATTTCCTAAACACAACTCCAAAGTCAAGGATGTAGAGAAAGAGGTACATACTTCTATTTCTGGTGGGAGAGCAAGCTGATAAAATCACTATGGCAAACAATCTAGTTGTTCCTCAGAAAATTGGATATAGTTCTACCTGAATAACTTGTTATACCACTACTTGGCATATACCCAAAGATGTTCCAACATATCACAAGGACATATGCTCCACTATGTTCATAGTAACCATATTTATAATGTCTAGAAACTAGAAACAACCCAGATGTCTCTCAATGTAATAATGGATATAAAAAATGTGGTACATCTACACAATGGACTACTACACAGCTATCAAAATCAATGACTTCATAAAATTTGCAGGCAAATAGATGGAAGTAGAAAAATGTCATCCTGAATGAGTATACACAACACACAACCAACACACAAAAGGGGACACATGGTTTATACTCACTGATAAATCAATATTAGCCAAAAAGCTCAGGATACCCAGGATACAATTCACAGACTATATGAATCTTAACAGGAAAGAAGATGAAAGTGTAGATACTTCAATCCTACTTAGAATGGAGAACAAAATAATCACATGAGGTAGAGGGAGGGTAGCTTCTGCAAGAGAGAGAGGAGAGGGAAGGGAAAAGAAAGTTAGAGTCAGGTTTGAGAAGAGACGGGAGAGAAGTCCAGATGGTCAGGAAAATGGATAAAAATATGTAGCAGTGGGGGGTGAGAAATTTGGGGGGAAACCACTAGGAAGTTCCAGATGTCAGAAAAACAAGAGGCTCCCAGGACTCAAAGGGAATGACATTAGCTAAAATACCCAACAAAGGGGAGATAGAACCTATAGAGACCACCCCCAGTAGGTAGGCATGACCCCCAGACAAGGAATGTGTTCACCCACACATCTCAAAAATTTTAACTCAGAATTGTTCCTCTCTAAAGGAAATTAAGGGAAAAAATGGAGCAGAGACTAAAAAAAAGGTCATCTAGAGACTACCCCACCTTGGGATTAACTCCATCTACAAACACCAAACCCTGATGCTATTGCTGATGCCATGAAGTACATTCTCAAAAAGTCTGGTATAGCTGTCCTCTGAAAGGCTCTGCTAGCACCTGAGTAATACAGATGCAGATATTCACAGCCAACCACTGGACTGAGCACGGGGACCCCAATGAAAGAGTGAGGGGAAGGACTGAAGGAGCTGAAGGGATTGCAACCCCATAAAAAGAACAACAATATCAACTGACAGGACTCCCCCAGAGGTCCCAGGGATAAACCACCAACCAAAGAGTGTACATGGATGGGTTCATTTCTCCAGATACATATGTAGCAGAGGACTGTCTTATCTGGCATCAATGGGAGGGGAGTTGCTTGGTCCTATGGAGGTTTGAGAACCCAGCATAGGTGGATGCTAGAGTGGGGAGGCAGGAGAAGGTCGGTGGGTGGGGCAGCACCTTCTTAGAGGCTAAGGGAAAGGGGGATATGTGGGGGGAGTTGTAGAGAGGAATAAGGACAATATTTGAAATGTAAATAAATAAAACATAAAAGAAAGAAAAGATGAAGAATTAATAAATGTGACCTCATGAAACTGAAAAGCCATCTATAAAGCAAAGTACATAGTTAATAGGGCAAGTCAGCAACTTCCAGATTGAAAAAATATGTTCACTAACCCCACATCTAGAGGGTTAATATTCAAAATATATAAAGAACTCAAGAAGTTAAGTACCACAAAAACAAACAAACAAACAAACAAATCAAAAATGGGGTATAGAACTAAACAGAAAATTCACAACAGAGAAATCTCCAATGGCTGAGAAGCACCCAAAGTAATGTTCAAAGTTCTTAGTCATCAGGGAAATGCAAATCAAAAAGATCTTGAGATTTTACCTTATAGCAATAAGAATGTCTAAGATCAAAACCTCAGGTGTTAGCACATGGTTGAGAGAACGTTGAGAAAGAGGAACACTCCTCCATTGCTGGTGGGATTGCAAACTGGTACAACCACTCTGGAAATCATTCTGGAGGTTTCTCAGAAAATTGGGAATAGATCTACCTGAAGACCAAGTTATATCACTCTTGGGCATATACCCAAAAGATGCTCTACCATGCCACAAGGGCATATGTTCTACTATGTTCATAGTGGCCTTTTTTGTGGTAGCCAGAAGCTGGTAACAACCCAGATGTCCCTAAAAGAAAGAATGGATACAGAAAATGAGGTTCATTTACACAATACAATACAATACTCCTAAGCTATTAAGAACAAGAACATCATGAGTTTTGATGGCAAATGGATGAAACTAGAAAATATCCTGAGTGAAGTAACTCAGGTCTCAAATGTCATGCGTGATATATACTCACTGATAAGTTGATATAAGCCAAAAAGCACAGAAGACCCAGGATACAATCCACAGAACTCAAGAAGGTTAACATGAAAAAGGGCCCAAGTGAGGATGTTTTAATACCACTTGAGAGGGAAAAGATAGCAATCTTGGGAGGAAGAGGGAGAGAGGGACCTGGGTGGAATGGGGAGAGGAAAGGAGAACATGATCATGTATGGGGGAACAGGAGAGAAGCCCTGAAGGCCAGCAGAATAAATGGAGATGCACAACTTGGGAGGAGAAGGTGGGGACACCCTCTAGAAATTACCAGAGACCTGTGACATGAAAGACTCTCAGGACTCAAAGGAAGGAGCTTTAGACAGACTGCCCAAGAGTGGGGAGAAGTATTATGTAGAATCTACCTCCAGTAAAATGGCAGGACATCAAGTGGAGGGATGGGGTTGCCATCCCACAGTCAAAACTCTGACCAAGAATTGTTACTGTTTAATAAAACTGCAGGGACCAAAATGGAGAAGAGACTGAGGGAAAGGAGATTCAGTGACTGACCCAACTTTGTATCCATCTCAAGGGGAAGTTCCAAGGCCTAACATTACTGGTGCTATGGTGTGTTTACAGACATGGCTGTCCTTTGAGAAGCCCAACAAGCAGCTGGCTGGAACAGATGCAGATGCTTACATCCAAAATGGATTGACATCTGGGACCCTGTGGTTGAATTAAGGAAAGGCTGAGAGAAGATGAGGAGATAGGCATCACCATAGGAGAACCAGCAGTCTAAACTCTCCTGGACCCCTGAGATCTTTCAGACACTAAGCCACCAACCAGGTAACAAACACTAGCTCGTCCAAGGAGCCTGACACATATATAACAGAGGACTGCCTTGCATGAACTCAGTGGGAGAATATGTGCGTAACCCTAGAGAGACTTGAGGTCCCAGGGAATAGGGAGGCCTTGCAGGGGTTGGGGGACATCCTCTTTGAGACAGGAGGGAGGTAGAATGGAATAAGGAGGGAGGACTGGAAGGCAGGTAACAATTTGAATGTAAAAAAATAAAAGTAGTAAAAAGAGAGAGAGAAATGTTTATATACCTTGTAAACCAAAGAATTCTAACCCAATAACCATTGCAACACATTCTGGAGTTCTGTCTGCATAACAATCTTTAAAAGTTGTTTTCTTCTTTGACACCCTCTTCTTACTCTCTTTCTTTTATTTTTCTTTCTGAACTGCTGAAGACAAAACCTACATATTGCCTTTGGCATGCTATATTCTATATCTCCATCCCAAAGAACTGAATTTTAATGTAAACATTTAGATTGAGCAAACATGCTTCACTTCCAAATGAAGTGACTTTTCTATTTCATTATACCTGATGCCTTGACAGATTTTTAAAATAAAAATTATCAGAAATATTGTCAGCAAAGGAACATAAATGAATTTTCTCACATTACAAAAGAAATGGAAATCATGTAGAAATTTGTGCCACCATCTGGCATCATCTTTTAAAATAAAGTCATGCTTGTCCTTTGACAGAACAATCCCCAAAAACTCATTAAATTTATTATTTTTCTAATTTGGATCTGGCAAAGTGATTGTTGCTTAATTTGCCTGCACTGAACATTCATTAACTGTTAAGTGACTTTGTTTTGTTTGTTTTCTTTTCACTTTTAATTATTAATTTATTGAATGCTGCACTGTACTGCTTGCAGTGTCTAAGCCCTTCAAGGATGAAGGCATTCATTTCTCCAGTTGCCAGCAATATTAGCTAATGATGATTCAAAGCTGTGATCTTCTCTAAAAATGGTGCTTTGTCTAAAGGAATTGCCTTGTTCATCACCTAATGGGAAGAAGATGCCTATATCCCAGCTAGATACTTCATACTAGCAATAAAAATGCCAGTTTCCAGGAATGGGTTACCACACAAAGTCAGTGGGACCCAATAGACACACTAGGATTATAGGATATTGCCAATGTGCTTTCTTACTCTTCAATGTTTGATTGTAAGACAATATTGCTGAATACATCACATACTCAAAGCAGAGAGCATGAGGAGATCAAATTTGTACTCATCCAGAAGATTCATCACCACTGGCTAGCTTTCATAGTGCTGGCAGATTGTATGCATGCATTGGAAAAGTATTCATACATTTCATTCGGCTATGAAACCTTAAATGTATGATAATAGCTGGCCTAACAAGATATGCCTATTGGTGCAGTTGTGGCATAGGAGTAACCAATGTCTTTCTGATTGGATCTAAGGTCCAGTTAACTTCATGAGAAAGAACCAATACCTAGTCCAGTTAGAGGGGCAAAGAACCTGGCACTAGACATATTGTAGAACACATGGAAAAAAATAAAATTAGTAGTTTGCTAAATGGACATGGTACTAAAATGGTTCCCAGTGATATATTGCTATAACTGTAGATCAGAGCATCTCTAAATCCTCACCAGGAAAGCTCCTCATTGCAATAGAGATACACAATGACTCAGTTTGCAGAGAATAAGAAACTGGAGTTTTCAGCCATAAACAGGACACATATATCACTTCTCTCACAAGGATTGTAGATCCTCTAAGAAAAGAAGGACTTAAAGACTTTAAGAGCCAGAGGTGGTAGATAACATACTGAAAGCAGTATTTGCTAAACACTACAAGACATTTGGAAATTTGAACTTAAAGTGATTATAACATAAGAATTGCACAAAATCAAGTCAGGCAAAATCTCAGCATCTGAGAGCATGAAATCGCATCGCTAGCTAAGGAAATATAGGAATTTTATAGTTACTGAGAGATGTAGAGTCAGTGATATTTTGAATGATGTGGCTATAATAGGCAAAAACTGGATAAAGGAGTCCTTACTCCTAAGACTAGCTGGGCAACACAAACTGAATTCAATATGAGAGTGGAGAAGAAAACACATAGTTGGGTAGGTAGGATGGAAATTATGCTTGTGAGAGGAGTTTGTGGGAGGTGAGTGAATGAGTTCAAAATACATTGTATGAAATTCTCTAGGAATTAATGAAAAAAATAAAGTGTTATTTTTCTTAAAACCTTCATCATGTGACTTGACAGTGAAAGTTAAAAGGGGCCTTTACCCATAGCTTCGATTCTAAGAAAATATATAGAGTCAGTTCTGCTATAGATTCTCCTTCAGTCTCATGAAGAATAACTTTCTTCTGTATCTCAGTTCACTTTCTCTTCTGTGTTCCATCCTGCCTCTTTCTTTCCCCACTTCCTTTTTACAGGTGTCAGGGCTTAGTATATTTTCCCCAAATTCTCCAGAATGCAAACTCTCTTCTAAATTCTTTTTTAAGAGATAACTAAGTTAAACTAATAGTTATGTTAAATAATACTTTTGTTAAATATGTGCGTTCTATTTTGCATGTAATAAAATTAATTCATGGTCTTATCTAGGAAAGGTAAAGATTAAAACCTTCCAATGTAATAAAATTACCAATAATTAAGTAAAAACATAATTTAATTCAGGTTTGTATGATAGTAGAAATGAACCTACATTTCCCTCAAATGGCTAAATAACTATATAGTTTGTCATGTGCCAAAACATAGACTATTATGCTGAATCTTTTAAATAATCATCAGAATGGAATAACCTACTTGCAGAGTGTTTTTCGACTTTGTTTGTTTGTTTGTTTGTTTGTTTTTCGAGACAGGGTTTCTGTGTAGCCCTGGCTGTCTTGGAACTCACTCAGTAGACCAGGCTGGCCTTGAACTCAGAAATCTGCCTGCCTCTGCCTCCCAAGTGTTGGGTGTTTTCGACATGTTGATACAGTTCCTTAGGTTGTGGTGACTCCCCATAAAATTGGGGATTTTTGCTACTTCATAACTGCTACTGTTATGAGTCATAATGTAAATGTCTTTCTTTTCCAATGGAAACTCCTGTCAAAAAGTCATTCAACCCCGAAGAGGCCATGATCTACTGTTTGAGAACCACTATATAACAAATAATGTCTGTCAACCAAAACATGGGACTATTCATTTTGTTTAAAAAACACAATATGGTGAATATCCATTTATCAGTGAGCATATACTATATATATTCTTTTGTGATTGGGTTACCTCATTCAGGATGATATGTTCTAGGTTCATCCAGTTACCTGCAAATTTCATGAAGTCATTGATTTTATACTCCATTGTGTAAATGTACCATATTTTCTTTATCCATTCCACTGTTGAAAGACATCTGGGTTCTTTCCAGCTTCTTGCTATTATAAATAAGGCTACTATGAATATAGTGGGGCATGTTTTCTTGTTATATGTTGCAACATCCTTTGGGCATATGCCCAGGAGTGGTATGGCTGGGTCCTCAAATAACACTTTGTCAGTTTTCTGAGGAAGTGTCAGGCTGATTTCCAGAGTGCTTGTGTCAGCTTGCAGTTCCATCAACAAGAGAGGAGTGTTCCTCTTTCTCCACATTCTTGCCAGCATCTGCTATCACCTGAGTTTTTGAGCTTAGTCATACTGACTGGTGTGAGGTGGAATCTCAGGGTTGTTTTGATTTGCACTTCCCTGATGGCTAAAGATATTGAACATTTCTTTAGGTGCTTCTTGACCATTCGAGTTTACTCAATTGAGAATTCTTTGTTTATATCTGTACCCCATTTTTAATGGGATTATTTGATTCTCTAGAGTCCAACTTCTTGAGTTCTTTGTATATATTGGATATCAGCCCTCTATTAGATGTAGGATTGGTAAAGATCTTTTCCCAATCTATTGGTTGCCATTTTGTCCTATTGATAGTGTCCTTTCCCTTACAGAAGCATTTTAATTTTATGAGGTCCCATTTGTCAATAGTTGATCTTAGAGCATGAGACATTGATGTCCTGTTTAGGAAATTTTCCCTTGCTCCAATGTGTTCAAAGTTCTTTCTCACTTTCTCTTCTATTAGATTCAGAGTATCTGGTTTTATGCAGAGGTCCTTGATCCATTTGGACTTGAGCTTTGCACAAGGGGATAAGAATAGTTCAATTTTCATTCTTCTACATGCTGACCTCTAGTTGAACCAGCACCATTTGTTAAAAGTGTTGTCTTTTTTTCCAGTGGATGGTTTTGGCTTCATTGTCAAAGAGCAAGTGATCATTGGTGTGTTGGTTCTTTTCTGGGTTTTTCATTCTTCCATTGATCTTCCTGCCTGTCTGTTTACTAATACCATGCAGTTTTTAAACACTATTGTTCTGTAATCTTGAGGTCAGGGATAGTGATTCCCCTGGACGTTCTTTTATTGTTAAGAATAATTTTCAATATCCTGGGTTTCTTGTTATTCCAGATGAATTTGAGAATTTCTCTATTTGTGTGAAAACTTGAGTTGGGATTTTGATAGAGATCGTATTGAATCTGTAGATTGCTTTTGGTAAGATGACCATTTTTACTATGTTAATCCTGCTGATCTATGAGCATTAGAGGTCTTTGCATTTTCTGCTTTGTGTCTTCTTCAATTTCTTTCTTCAGAGGTTTCATGTTCTTGTCATACATATTTTTCACATGCTTTGTTAAAGTCACACCATGATATTTTATATTATTTGTGTCTATTGTGAAGGATGTTATTTCCCTAATGTCTCCGCCCATTTATCCTTTATGTATATGAATGCTACTGATTTGTTTGTGTTAATTTTATATCCAGCCACTTTGCTGAAGTTGTTTATCAGCTGTAGGAGTTCTCTTGTGGGATTTTGGGGGTCACTTTATATACACTATCATATCATCAACAAATAGTCATATCTTGACTTCCTCCTTTCCAATTTGTATCCCTTTGATCTCCCTTTCTTGTCTAATTGCTCTAGCTAGAACTTTGAGTACTAAATTGAGTAAATAGAGGGAGAGTAGGCAGCTTTGTTGTGTCCCTGATTTTAGTGGTATTGCTTTAAGTTTCTCTCCATTTAGTTTGATATTGACTATTGCTTTTTTTGGTATATTGCTTTTATCATGTTTAGGTATGTACCTTGAGTTCCTGATCTCTTCAATACCTTTAAAACGAAGGGGTGTTGTATCTTGTCAAAGGCTTATGTAGCAGTGGAAGATGGGGCACTTGGGTAGCTACTAGAAATCCAAGATGCCAGGGACCCAAGAGGTTCCCAGGATCCAACAGGGATGACATTAGCTAAAATACCCAACAAAGGAGAGAAAGAACCTCTAGAAACCATATCCAGTGGGTAGGCGTTGTCCCCAGTTGAGGGATGGGGCCACCCACTCATCTCAAAAACCTTAATCCAGAATTGTTCCTATCAAAAGAAAATTCAGGGACCAAGAGTGGAGTAGACACTGAAGGAAAGGCTATCCAGAGACTGCCCCACTTAGATATCCATCCTAGCTACAAACATCAAACCTAGATACTATTGTTGATGCCAAGCAGCCCTTGCTGACAGGCATTTGGTGCAACTGTCCCCTGAGTGGCTGTGCCAGAGCCTAATCAATACAGATGTGGATGCAGGCAGCCAATCATTGGACTAAGTGTGGGGACTCCAGTGGAGGAATTGGGGGAAGAACTGAAGGCACTGAAGGAGTTAGCAACCCCAACAAAAAGAAACAAACAACTATATCAACCAACCAGACCCCCCCCCCAGAGCTCCCAGGGACTAAACCACCATCCAAAAAGTACACATGCAGGGACCCATGGCTCCATCTGCATGTGTAGCAGAGGATGGCCTTATCTGGCATCTGTGGGAAGGGAGGTCCTTGTTCCTGTGGAGGATCTATGCCCCAGTATAGGGGAATGCTAGGGTGCTGATGCTAGTGGGTGTGTGTGGGGGGGGAGCACCCTCATAGAAGCTTGGGGTAAAGGGGGATAGGGAGTTTAACTCTGAAGGAGGATAACATTTGAAATGTAAGTAAATAAAATAACCAATAAAAGAAAAGAAAAAGAAAACACAATATGGCGCTATGCATAAAGCAGGTACATAGTGTACTTTGAAGGACTTGGGGACACGAAAAATATAAGTGAAAACTTCAATGTAGAAGTCAGGACAGAATCAAATCAGGGCCTTCTAAATTAGATTGTGGTTCTCAGTCTACATCAAATTGGGTAGTAAAGTAGCAGGCTCCCTTTCTAGTAGTCACTTCCTGTCTGCAGGTAGAGCACATTAACTGCATCTCCCCCACACATTTCCAACAGGTTAGGCATATCAGCTCATAGAGATACCACCTGTCAAATGGGAATATGATCTACCTCACTGACAAATCCTGATTTTCACTAGAGGAGTTCATTACTTTAATAAATGATTTAGACCACTTGAACACCACAGGAACATCCTAATTTGCCACTTGAAATTAATATGATTGTTGTTCTTAAACTTGACAACTTTGGGGTTTTCATTGATCATGGTGAGATTCAAAGTCTTTTCAGTTGCTGCATATCAAAAGATGTACCACATTTACACTTTGGGAGCATGTAAGCCATATATCTCTTTATACTTTTATTTATTTGTATCTATGTTAATTTTTGTATGTCGAACTTGAGATGCTTCTTTTTATAAATTGAGATTTTTATTATAACATATTAAGCATTCATGTTTCTTAAGAAAATTCTTTTTATTTAATTAATATGTAATAAGTGAACAAATCTATGAGGAAAATCAGTCATGCTTTGATATCTGCACACATTATAAAAATGATCACATAAGGCAAATTAGCATATTCACTGCCTCAAACGTTTTTAATTCTTTATGCAAAAACACCAAAATTATCTTTTAAAACTTGAAACATATCCTTAGAAGCAGTGCCAAGTCTGCAGACCAGGAAGAGTCACCAGTATTTGGTTCAGAGGCAAAAACCACAGTGTAGCAGGCCTGGAACTACACTGGTCTCCCACAACTCAGCCAGATCTGCTCACCTGTGCATCAGAACTAAGAGCCCTAGATAGTGAAGACAGAAGAGAGTGTAGAAAAGGATACAGTTTTAATTAAAAATGAGAGAAGAGGTGTGCTATATTCTGAGCTAAATTGACCAGCCACTGTTCAGCTGGCCTCCACCAGGTCAGCCACAAAAGATACATTCAGGTTAGATCTAGTCTCCCCCATTCCACTACCTTTCTAGTTCCCTGGGCACACCCAGCTGCTCTGTCCCTCCAGCTCCACTATTTGTCCCCAACTCCTCCTGTTTCCAGCAAGCCTGCCTGCCATAAAAGGAACAGCCAGGACTGCTACACCAAGAATATCCACTCCAAGGCTGTTTACCTGAGATGCCTGCTTCACCAAGTACATCCAGATAAGTCTCATCTTCCTGATAGTTGCTACAGTAGAAACATTCAGTGACACCTCTATAACTAAAGCCCAGTATAACAATATATTCAACAAGATCCAGGGCAATATGGCATCTTCTGCTCATGGCTAACCTATTACAGCAAGTCCTGGATAACCAAACAAAACAAAAGCACAAGTAAATAACCTTAATTCTAATCTTATAAAGATAATAAAGGCCTTTAAGAGAAAATGAATAAATCTCTCAAAGAAATACAGGAAAATACAATCAAACAAAAAGAAACCTTTAAAGGGAAACAATAAAGCAATAAAGAAAACGTAAACTGAGCCAAACTTGGAGCTTGAAAACCTAGGAAAAATGACAGGAACAGCAGATGTAAGCATCAACAACAAAATACAAGAGATGGAAGAGAAAAGCTCAAGCATAAATGACATGATGTAAGAAATTGATACATCAGCCAAAGAAAATTTTAAATATAAAAAATTCCTGACAGAAACCATGCTGGAGATTTGACATACCAGGAAAAAATCTAACAAGAATAATAGGCAAGGGGGAGGAGAAATGGGACGAGGAACTGTGGGAGTGAGGACCAGTGTTGGGAAGCAACAGTTGAAATATAAATAAATTTAAAAAAAATAAAAGGAATAGCAGAAGGTAAAGAGTCTCAGCTTCAAGGCTGAGAAAATATTTTCAACATGAGCAGAAAAAAATGTTTCCCTGACCTAACGAAAGAGAGATACCTATGATCATACAAGAAACTTACAGAACACCAATTAGATTGGACTAGAAAAGAAACCTGTATCTAGCAAAACTCTCAAACAACATAGGTGGAGAAAACAAGATATTTCAAGACAAAACCAAATTTAAGAACTATCTATTCTGAAATCCAGCCCTACAAAGAATATTAAAAAAAAAAAAACTCCAACAGTTTGAGGTCAATTATACATAAGAAAACACAGGAAAGAAAATATGTTCACACCAAAACACACACACACACACACACACACACACACACACACACACACACATCATCATCATCATCATCATCATCATCATCACCATCAGCTACAAACAGTAGCACCACAACCACCACCAGCTACTCCAAAATAACCAGAATTAAGAATCATTAATCTCTCAACATCAATGGACTCCATTCCCAAATAAAATCACTCTGCTGCATGCAGGAAATGCACTTCAGCAACAACGATAGATACTACCTCAGAATAAAGGGCTGGAAATTTTTTCAAGCAACTTGCCCTAAGAAGCAAACTGGAGTAGTGATTGTAATATCTAATAAAATTTACTTTTAACTGAAATTAATCAAAAGAGGAAAGGAATTTTATATTTATCAAAGAAAAAATCCACTAAGAGGATTTCTCAAATCTGAACATATATGCCCAAAATGCAAGGGAACACACATTCACAAACAACATAATACTAAACCTTAAACTGCACATCAAACCCCACATATTAACCATGGGAGACTTCAACACAACACTATCATCAAGGAACCGGTCATTAATACAGAAACTAAACAGAGAAATAATGAACTTAACAGAGGTTATGAATGAAATGGACCTAAAATATATCTATAGAATATTTCTCCCAAACAAAAAACAATATACTTTCTCAGCACATCATGATACCTTCTCCCAACCCTATAGTCACAAACCAAGCCTCAACATATTCAAGAAAATTGAAGTAACTCCTTGTATCTTATCAGAGCACTATGGATTAAAACTTCAACATTAACAGAAACAAGAGAAAGTCTACAGACTTATGAAAAAGAACAACTCTGTACTTAGTGAACACAGGGTCAGGAAAGAAACAAAGACAAAAATTAAAGATTTTCTAGATTTCGATGCAGATGAAGACACAATATACCCAAACTTAGGGAACACAATGAAAGCAATGGTAAGAGGAAAGTTCATAGTAATGAGTGCCTTCATAAAGAAATTGGACAGCTCTCATACTAGCAATTTAAAATTATACCTTAAAGCTTTGGGGAAAAAAAGAAGCAAATACAGCAAAGAGGAGGCATCATAAAATAATCAAATGTAGGGCTGAAATCAATAAATTAGAAACAAAGAGAACAATACAATGTGACAATACAAAATCAACTCAAATAAATCAGTAACCCTCATTTATATAACTGATAAATTGGCTAGAAAAGGAATAAGGGAAACAACACCCATTACTCTAGCCACAAATAATACAAAATATCTTGGTGTAATTCTAACCAAGCAAGTGAAAGACCTGTATGACAAAAACTTCAGTTCTCTGAGGAAAGAAACTGAGGAAAATATTAGAAGTTGGAAAGATCTCCCATGCTCAGGGATAGGTAGAAATAATATAATAAAAATGGCCATCTTACCAAATGTAGCCTTCAGATTCAATGCAAATCCACATCAAAATTATAATACAATTTTTATAGACCTTGAAAGAGCAATTCTCAACTTCATATGGAAAAACTAAAATCTTAAAATAGCTAAAACAATCCAATATATTGTAGCTACTTCTGGAGGCATCACCATCCCTGACCTCAAGCTATACATGGTCTTCCCATAAAAACAGACAGGTTGGTTAATGGAGTAGAATTGAAGTCCTAAAAATAAACTAATACATCTATGGACATTTGATTTTTGAGAAAAAAAGTGAAAATCAAAGAATGAAAAATAAAAGCATTTTTAATAAATGGTGCTGGTCTAACTGGATGTCTGCATGTAGATAAACTGAAGTAGATCCATATTTATCACCTTCCACTAAACTCAAGTCAAAATGGATCAAATATCTTAACATGAAGCAGACACACTAAATCTAATAGAAAAGAAACTGGGGAATGCCTTAGCAGAGGAGACAAATTTCTGAACAGAAACCAATGGCTCAGGCACTAAGACCATCAATTAATAAATAACACCTCATGAAACTGGACAGCTTTGAAAAGGCTAAGGATACCATCAATAGGACAAAATTGCAGACTACACAATGGAGAAAAATTTCACAAATCCTACAACCAAAAGAGAAGTAATATCCAAAATAATTTAAAAACTCAAGAAATTTGACACCATCAAAGCAAATAACCCATTTTAGAAAAGGGTACAGAGCTAAACAGAGAATTCTCAACAGAGAAATGGCCAAGAAGCTCTTAAAGAAATGTTCAACCTCCTTAGTCATCAGAGAAATGCAATCCAAAACAACTGTGATTCTACCTTACAGAATGGCTAAGATTAAAAAAAACCTAAGTGATAGCAAATACTGGTGAGAATGTGGTCAAGGGGAACACTCATCCATTGTATTATGGAGGAGTGAAAACTTATATAACCACTTTGGAAATCAATTTAATGGTTCAGGGAAAATTGGTAATTGTTGTATCCCAAAACCCAAATATACTACTTTTGGGCATAAACACAAAAGATGCCCCAAGATACCACAAGGACACGTGTTTAACTACGCTTGTAGCAGGTTTGTTTTTAACAGCCAGAAACGTGAAACCAACCTAGATGCCGCTCAACTGAAGAATGGTTAAAAACGTATGGTAATTGTACACAATGGAGTATTACTTAGCTATTAAAAACAAGGATATCATGAACTTTGCAGGCAAATGGATGGAACTAGAAAATATCATCTTTAACAAGGTAGCTCAGACCAAGAAAAACATGCATGATATGCATTCACTTCTATGTGCACATTAGCCATAACGTACAGGATAACCATGTTACCATCCACAGACAATCCACAGACACAAAGAAACTGTATAATAAGGAGGTTCAAGGGTGGTACAGAGAGTTATGTTTCTTGACATGTTCCTAGATATGTAGTCTCTTAGACTGAAGCTAGGAAGAGATATATAGAGACTTAAAACTTTCTAAACACTTAAAGGAAAAACAAAATCTGAAAAGAATGTAGCTACTCTAATCCTTTAATTATAATTTTCCAGAATAATCATTTCAGATTTTTAGATTGGTTACATTACGCTGGGAATCATGGGAAACTCTGCTGTGTCTGAGTTACATAGATAATAAGTTCATGATATATTGTAGTATTGACATGCCAAGTACATGTAAGCATGCTTTTTTTCTTGTCATGAGTGGAATAGATAACCATAATGGTGTTAGTAGTATTGATACCGGAGTTATGATATACAACAAGGTTAACAATTGTCTGGCTAACGGAGATCTTGCTTCCCCATACATGAATAATTAGAGCCTTCTGAGCATCTCAAGGAGAGTACCCTGTCAATAATTGAGTGCATCCCAAAGGCGTATAGACTTGTTCTGGCTTGTAAATGACAAAGACATGAAACAATTTACGGGTATTCTTCTGAGTCCAAAACAAGAAAGATATGAGGGCTTATATCTGGTGGTACAGAGAGTTTTTTCTCCTGGCATGTTCCTAGATATGTTAATCTAGTCTCTCTAACTGAAACTAGAAAAAGATTAAGCTAGTTATGCTTCTAGGTATAACTAGGACTGATGTCATTAAGGCTGACACTAAAAAGACAAGTGAATGTGACAAAGTAGTGTATGCTATAGATTTCTGTTGGTATTAAGAAAAACAAATGGACCTATAACTGAGCCCACAAAAAGACAAGTTAATTTTCACATATGTAGTTGGGAACACAGTTCAGCAAGTGTTTCACTTGTATGGAATCTGCTATATTTAAATATATATCTTTGGTCTTGGACTCCATTAATGATTTCGAAACTTCTGTTTTGGCTACAGTAATTCCATAATGGCACTTCTGTCTATGGATAGATATAAATTATTGAAGGCTCAGGGTTCCTCCTATACCACTTTCTGATTATTATAATTGTGGATTAAAATGATAATTTGTCATGATTGAGCACCTGAAGCACAATAATTTGCCAAAGGTCAATTCATTGAAATATATCCTAAGAAAAAAACAAATTTTTTTCAAATGAAATAAACTTGTGAAATAAATTTGTGAATGAAATAAATTTCTCGTTTTGACTGTTTTAGATGTAGAAAGCACAAAGACATCCTAAACCAGGTATCAGTTGCTTTTCTTTGATTTTGTAAGGAATTATTTGTTTGGTAAACTGCTTATCAGATAACTTTCATATGAAACAACACAGAAAAGAGAAATATTCATTATCAGGACAGATGACTGAAATACAGTTTTTGTAAAATTATGTATGAAATTGTATACTATATAAACAGTAAGCATGGGAAAGCTGTTATGGATAATAGTACAAAATACAGTGGGGTTCAAAAAGTGAAGAATAATAAGCACAATGAGGGAGTCACTTCTTCTGTAAGACCTATAAAATTATGTATAATTAATATATAGACCTTGAAACCAAGGAAAAAGCCATTATTTCATACATTTTGATTACAGAAGTATAAAACTTATTTCATAAAGCTGCAAATAAAGTCAAGTAACAATGAGGAAGACTCACTCTTATTTTCTACCTAAAAGAACATTCATGATTGTGATACACTCACATCAGTAACCTAGGGTCAGTTCTCCACTTCAAAAATCCTTAACTAGGTTATATCTGCAACGCTATGAGGCCACATAGAGTAATACTCACATACTGAAGATTATAACAGGGATATTATTGAAAGAGAAGTATATTTTAGTCTCTGAAACTTTTAAACTGCTAACGTTTTAAATTTACTGTGAACAACCTTCCCACAAGAAAATCATAAAAAAGAGATCTTGCTGAATTTTATGAAATAATCGTGAGGGGAAATCATCATCATCACCAATCTTATTTAACACTTTAATACAAAGTATAAAAAGAAAAAGCAGAGTCTAAGTACTCATATAAGGCCAGTATAATTCCATTGTCCAAACTCAGAGACATTTAAAAACCTGATCATTTCAGACCAGTGTCCTTTTTTAGTGTAAATGCAGCTCAAATACATGTAAGAACACAGATGTAAAGCCTTTCTCAAAGTCATAAATAATCAAGGATTTGCTTTTCAAATATTAGGTTGGTTTAACATTCAAAGGCCAATTATTTCAATTAACAATATTAATAGAACAAATAATTTAAAATATTCATTAAAATTAATTTTTAAATGTACTTGAAATAATGAAATGTTCACTCAAGGTTAAACCTTTAGCAAATTATAAGTAGCATATGGTTAAAAAATGCAGTGCTTTCTGAAAAATATTTGGAGAAACAAATTTAGAATAATATAATTTCCTTTAATATTATCCAAGCAAAGGAAGGAAATTACACCACCTTTCAAATTTCATGATCCTAATGCAATGTCCAACTACTGAAGGAAATTGTAGGGCATCTCTTGTCAACGAATGAAGCTTCCAGTTTTGGGATTATGTTTTACCCATTTGAGTTGCTGTCCAAAAAAGTACTCCAGGGAAATTCCCAAATAACCCAGACTACTGTTGCTATAATTTTTTTTTCCACAAATGGGCAGCAAGGCCTCATTGCTAAAGATGACACCCACACAACTCAGTGAACATGTAGAAGTAGAGATGGTGCTAACATAAAATCTTTGCTGCTATGTCCTAGTGTCTTTGGTACATTAAGGTACTCTGCAGGATACCGAGAAAGAAATGTAAACACCAAGCTAGTTGCAAACCCTTTGATCTACAATGATGTCCTTCCTGGAGAGTTAGGAACAACACTAGGGCAACACTAACACAAAGCAAGTAACTCATCAATATTTGAATTGATTTAAGGCTCACTCCAGAAGATGGAACCCATTCCTGACACTGCTTTGGTAACTGAGAATCAGACACAAGATAATCTAGGAAACTGGCATAAAGCCAAATACTACTGCTTGAGAGAGAGAGAGAGAGAAAGAGAGAGAGAGAGAGAGAGAGAGAGAGAGAGAGAGAGAGAGAGAGGGGGGGGGGGGGGGAATAATAAAACGACTCCTAATATAGTCTGTTATACTCATACACGAGCACCTTCATCAGGGAGGTTGCTTCCTCCTGTAGCAGATAAGAACAAATGCAGGCAACCACACTCAGATATCACACACACACACACACACACACACACACACACACACACACACACCAGAGTGTGCACGTACATGCCTATATATAGAGAAACACACAGAGACATGGAGAGAGAGAAAGGGAGAGGGAGGAAGGGGGAGAGGTGGTAGGGGTGTCTTAGAATTCTCATTTCTAAATGAGATATCTCCATCAAATTTTTTTCCCTCAGAGTTCAGTAAACCACATGGAAGAGAAAGCAGAAGAAATGAGAGGGTAAAGAGAGGGGATAGAATAGAGGAAACCAGGAGAACAAACTCTTTGAAAACAACTAAGCACCTCTCATATGATCTCAGAGAGACTCAAGCAGCACACACAGGGCCGACATGGGTCTGCACCAGGTCTTCTGTGTATTTACTACACATTTCAGTTTAGTATTTTTATGAAACACCTAAAAGTGTAAACAAATGGATCTCTGATTTGTGTGTCTTCTCTTGAGCTGCTTCTGTTTTCTGTTAGCTTGGCTTATCCAACTTATAAACTTTTTGCTTTACCTCATCATAGTTTATTTTGTTATTTCTTAGCTTTTTGATTATTTGTTTTGTTATCTGTAGAAGCCTGCTATTTTCTAATGAGAAACTTAATGAAGTGGACAGTGATGGGGAAAGGAAGTGGAGAGGAACTGGGAGGAGTAGATGGACAAGAAACTGAAATCAGATTGTATTGTATGAGAAAAGAATATTTTTAAAACAGCAGTAGGAACACTGCCAAATACATTCTATGAGGCCAGAGTCACTCCCTACTAAATTGCACAAAGACTCAACAAAAAAAAGGGAATTTAAGATCAATTTCCATTATAAACATTGATGCAAAAATACTCAATAAAATCTCTACAAACCGAATCAAAAAACACATCAAAAACATTCACCATGATCAAGTAGGCATTATCCCAAGGTTGCAGGGATGGTTCAATATAAAAGAAAAATCCATCAACATAATCTACTATGTAAACAAACTGAAACAAAATCACATGATCATCTCATTAGATGCTGAAAATACAATTTACAATATCCAACATCCCTTTCATATTAAAAGACTTAGAGGGGTCAGGTTTACAAAGCACATACCTAAACACATTAAAAGCAATGTACAGCAAATCAATAGTCAACATCAAATCAAATGGTGAGAAACTTAAAGTAATTCTACTAAACTCAGAGATAAGACAAAGCTGTCCACTCTCTCACTATCTATTCAATATAGTACTGGAAGTTCTATCTAGCGCAATAAGACAATTAAAGGAGATCAAGGAGATATAAATTGGAAAAGAAGTCACAGTCTCTCTATTTACAGATGATAAGTTAGTCTACATGAGCAACCCCAAAATTTCTATCAGAGAACTTCTACAACTGATAAACACCTTCAACAAAATGACTGAATACAAAATAAAAGAAGAAAAACTAAAAAAAGAAAATCAGTAACCATCCATCCTTTTTACAAATAATAAACTGGCTGAGAAAGAAACTAGGGAAACAATGCCCTTCTCAATAGCCATAAATAATACAAAATAATGTGGTATAACTCTAACTAAGCAAGTAAAAGACATATATGACAAGAATTTTAAGTTGCTGAAGAAAGAAATTGAGGAAGATATCAGAAAATGAAGAGATCACTCACGTTCATGGACAGGTAGCATTAAGATAGTGAAAATGGCTTCTTCTTGCCAAAAGCAACTTCATGTGGAAAAACAAATAACCAAGAATATCTAAAATAATCCCGAACAACAAAAGAAATTCTGGTGTTATCACTATCCTTTACTTCAAACTCCACAGAGCAATAGTTATAAACACTGCATGGCATTGGTATAGGAACACACAGGTTAGTCAATGGAATGACATCTAAGACCCAGAAATAAACCCATACACCTAGCAACACTTGACGTTTGACAAAAAATATCAAACCATACAATGGAAAAAGAGTGTATCTTCAACAAATGATGCTGGTCTAACTGGATGTCTATGTGTTGAAGAATGCAAATATATCTATATTTATCACCCTGCATAAAACTCCAGGCCATGAAGATCAAAGACTTCAACATAAAAGTTGCCCCACTATACCATAAGGACACTTGCTCAACTATGTTTATAGCAAGCTTATTTGTAATGGCCAGGAACTAGAAACAACCTAGAAGTATCTGAACTGAAAAATCAGTAAATAAAAGGTACTTGTACACGATAGAATACTATTCAGTTATTAAAAACAAAAATATAATGAGTTTTGCAGGCAAATTGGTGGAAATTAAGAAATGTTATCCTGCTTAAGGTAACCCAGAGCCCGAATGGCATTGATGATAGGTGCTCACATGTAAGTGGACATTAGCCATAAAGTGTAGGACAACCATGCTATAATCCACCTACCTAAAGAAACTGGATAATAAGTTGGGCCCAAGGGAAAATGTGCAAATCTCACTCCAGCAAAAACTAAATAATCGTTGGTGGTAAATGGAGAGAGGAAACAATAGGGGACAAAGGGGCTGCATATCAGGTGTGGGAATGGGGGACAAGAGAGAGCTGAAAGTAAATATGGAAATTGCCAGCAGAGGTAACTCTGGAGTTTAGCTGGAGGCTTGGTATAGAAGATAAGTGGTGCCTCTGGGGGTGCCCCTACCTTAGATTCCTACCAGAGAGGGATATAGAGATCAGAGAGGGATATAGAAGGTGAAATGACCACATCCTATAACCAGACAATACTTCCAGAGGAAAGAGGGCCACATCAATCCATCCACAAAACATTCAAACCCTATAATTTCTTGCCTACAAAATTTGCAGGGATAAAGCTGGAACAGAGACTGAGGGAGAAGTCATCCAATGACTGCTACTATTTAAGACCCAATTCATTGAAGTGACCCAACCACTGACAGTATTAATGATATTATGCTATGCTTGCAGACAGGAATCTAGTATGTCTCCTGAGAGGCTTCATGTAGTAACTGATGCAGTCAGATGCAGAGACTCACTGCTAAACATTACATGAAGGTAGGGAATTCTTGAGGAAGAGTGGAGAAGAGAAGTGAGCAAGTCAGATTGGTCAAGAACACCACAGGAAGAACCACAGAGTCAATTAACTTGGCACCATGGGGGCTTATAGAGCCTAGGCCACCAACCAGGGAGCAAGCATGAGCTGGACCTAGATTCCTACACATTTCTACGAAATATGAGGCTTGGTCTTCGTATGGACCCCCTAACAAGTGGAGCAGGGGCTGTCTTGGTCTCTGTTCCCTGCTATTGGATTCTCTTCTCCCCTAGTTAAACTACCTGGTTGGCTTCAGTGCAAGAGGATATGGCTAGACTTTCTGGGCTTCTGTTCTCTGAGGAGAAGGGGAGGGAGCAATGGAGGCAGTGATTTATAAGGGTGGGACTGGGAAGAGAGGAGGGATGGAGTTGTGATCAAGTTGGAAAGAGAATGAAAAGTTAAAAAATTTTTAAAATGGGATAGAGCCAAGCAGAGAATTCTCAACACAGGAATCTCAAATGTCTGATAGCCATTCCAAGAAATGTTCAACATCCTTAGTCCTTGGAGAAATGCAAATCAATATGAAGCTGAGATTTTATCTTACAACCATCAGAATGTCTAAGACCAAAAACTCAAGCAACAGCAAATGTTGGAGAGGATGTGGAGAGAGAGGAACACTCCTCTGTTTCTGATGGGGGCAAAAATTTGTACAACCCATCTGGAAATCAATCTGGTGATTTCTCAGAAAATTGGCAATACTTCTACCCAAAGACCCAGCTATACCATTCCTGGGCATATAGACAAAAGATGCTCCACCATACTACAATGATACAGTCTCCATTATGTTCATAGTTGCTTTTTTGGTAATAGCCAGAAACTGGAAACAACACAAATATTCCTTAACCCAAAATGGATCCAGAAAATGTGATTTAATTATACAATGGAATATACTCAGCTATTAAAAACAAGAACATCATGGATTTTGCAAGTAAATATATGGAACTAGAAAATATCATCCTGAGTGAGGTAATCCAGGCTCAAAATGACAAATTGTATGTCTTGACTTTTAAGTGGATATTAGCCATAAAATAAAAGATACCCAGGCTACACTACACAGACTGGAAGAAACTAAACAAGAAGAAAGGCCCATGTAAGGATGCTTGAATTTCACTTAGAAGGGCAAATAAAATAGTTATAGGAGGCAGATGGAGGGAGGCAACTAGTAGGAGAAGGGATAGCAAGGTAAATGGAGGGAAGCGCTTCAGGTCAGGTATAGAGAAACAGGAGAGAGAGCCAGAGGGGCAGGGGAATGAATGTAAAGCTGCAGCTGATTGGGGAAGTGGAGGAGTCTCTAGGAAGTGGCAGAGACCTCAGATGGGTGAAGCTCCCAGGAGTCTCTGAGGTGACCTTAGCTGAGACTCATAGCAGTGGGAATATAGAACCTGAAGAATTCACTTCTTCTAGCCAGGCAGAATCCTCAGTGGAGGAATAAGGATAACAATCCACACACAAAACTTTTGAAAATTTTATCCTGTCTTAGAACTGCAGATCCAAAGATGTAGCAGAGACTGGGGAAAATGATAAAACAATAACTATCCCAACTTGAAATCCATCCCATGGGCAAGAACCAATCCTTGACACTATTAATGATACTTTGTTATGCTTACAGACAAAAATATGGCATGGTTGTCCTCTGAGAGGCTTCATCTAGCAGCTGACTGTCACAGATACAGAGGCCCATAGCCAAACAGTGGATGGAGCCCAGGAGTATCATGGAAGAGTTGAAGGAAGGATTGTGGGTCCAGAACAGGATAGGAGCTCCACAGAAAGACCAGCAGACTCAACTAACCTAGATCCTGGTAGACTCTCAGAGACTAGACCACCTACCAAAGAACATACATGGCCTAGACCTAGTCCTCCCTGCACATATATAGCAGATGTGCAGCTTGACCTTCACATGGGTTCTGAACAACTGGAACGGGGATATCCCCAAAGCTGTTGCCTGTATGTGGGATATATTCTAGTTGGCCTGCCATGTCTAGCCTCATTGGAAGAGGGTATGCCTAGCCTTGAAGAAACGTTGATGTGCCTGGGTGGGAGCATGCCCAGGGGGCTGCCACCTGCTCAGAGAAGAGGAGGTGGGCATGGAGGAAGAGACTGTGTGTGGGTGGACTTGAAAGAGAGTATAGCAATAGGGATGTAAAATGAATAATTTAATTAATAGAAAAAAAAGAAGAAAAATAAATAGTGCCTTTTCCTTTGAGTTCATTTCATGGTTTGTTAATATATGAATACATATTTTGTGTTTCATTCTAGTTGGTTGCTTTATTTTCTTACATTTAAATTGCTTTGTACAACAGACAACTGACAAAAAATGAGATCAATGGCATCTTTGAGATTTCTTTGTCTCATAATATTGTGTGTGAGAGGTTTTTTTTATACACTTTACACGTCCTTTACATTACATTTATATTCTGGTTTTGTGTTTTTATGGGATTCTCGTATAAATGAATGTGTGTGTCTCTCTGTCTATATGTGTTACTTATGTTTTTTCTTTGTCCCTTATCTTCTGTTTGTTTGGATCTATTTTTATTACTGTTTTGTTTTATTGTATTCTACTTTATTATTGTTCTTTAGATACCTGTTTATTTTCTAAAAAGAAGAGTAGGAGTGAGGATATGGATAGAAGGAGAGATAGAAAGAATATTTATCATTATTTTTGTACTTATAATACATTGTTTTGTCAAAAATATTCTCAAATATGAGCAATTTAAGATATTATTTTGAAAAACAGTTGTAAATATTTTCTATTCAATACTTTCATTTTTTAATTTTTTATTAGAATGTGAAATAAATACATAGACATATGTAGAATAGTATTTGTTATATAACAAATCATTCAGTATAAATAATAACTTAGTTGAGACTTTCACATACAAAACAAATCTAAATCCATTATTGAGAATTCTTCCAGTGTTTCCCTCTAAATCAAGATCTCGAATTATATTCACTTTGTGAATTGTAGCCAACTGGTAGCTACAAAGTAGTCCATTCACTATAGTAACTGTTAATTTTTTCATATCAATCAAATAGCTTGTTAGCCTTTTAACCTTTTTTCTCTTTTTTTGAAAATTCAATTGCCATGCATGTTATATAGCCTATCAAGAATTAATCTTAGAAATTTTCCTTTTCTGTACCTTTTAAACCACTCAGTAGCATCTACCTGTGTTTTTTCTTTCATTTCTTTTTTTCTTTGTTTCAGTTTTTTTAAATTTATGGCCCTATCATACTCATGCCATAAATATTCTGGGGAACAAAAGTAAAATATGTGTTTATTTTGATTTTCAGGAAAAATGAAGAGGCTTTATAGTGGTTGCTATATTTTTTTCAAGAGTATGAAGCTGAGCCACAAATCTCCTAGAGGTCATTTATGAATTTTTATTCCAGAATGACCATATGCCTTTGTTCCCTTATGTATGCTGGCACTCCAGAATGATCAAACAGAGGCAAAGTACTGGCAATTATCAGCTGAAATATTTTTTTACATGCTCCAAGTTTGTAAATTTAAAATAGCCATTATATACCTGTGGGGTTATAGAATATTAAAAAGTTTTTTAACATGAAGAATAAAAAGAAATTTTGTGCTTGGAATGCTTCAGAATGGTAAGAAGGTAATTCTCATTTTAACCAGATAAAACAATAGTTCAGTTATCTTACTAAATAAAAGACAGCCTAGAAGTGCATTTAGACTCTGTAACAGTGTGGTAAGAACATAGGTAAATTGATTAAGAAGCTCGTTTCTGTCTGCCTCTTCCTTCTTCCTCTCTTTCTCTCTAAGTCTGCTTGCTTTAATTATCACAAACTACCTAATGGTGACACTGAAGTCTACAAGTTTGGTAGTTCACATCCAGATGGAACAAGCCAAGGAGATAAAGCAGCTTGAAATAACATTTTAGAAACAGTTACAGAAAATAATTTCTCATATTAAACTCTATCTTTTTTCCTGCATCAATAAAATGCGATATAACAATAAAAAAATTTCTAATGTTTGACATTTTAAACTTTGCCTCCTAGGTATAATTCACTTGAATTTAAGAATATGTTCTACTAACTTAAACAATACATCAAAAATACAGATGACCGCTTGTATTCTGCTATTTGCCCCCAAGTGATCTGATCTGATTGAAAAATGTGACAAATTTGGAGACTTATAACTTGAAAGGGGGAGGTTAATAAGTAGAGAAGAAGGTGGTCAGAAGATGAAAACAGTAGTGGTGTCTAAAAGAGGGATTAGATACATAACATACATATATAATGTGCCCTCCAAGAGCCAAAGACCAAAAAAACAGCCCCAAAACCAGCTATGATTAAGTCTTCTTTTGAACTATTGATAGGGTTGTCCAGCAGATTACAAAACAAAGAGCCCATTTTTATTGTCCTTGGTTACAAAACCAGTCCTGTTTGCTGAAGACAGCTTACACATCAGACACAAGGCCTAGAAGCCCCTGAGCTATAACAGACCAACCTGAATGCCTCATCTCTGAGGACTATCTTACACAGCACCAGAAGTTCCCATACAAGCTTCCAAAGAAGGGAAGCAAACAACAGTCCTACTCAGCTATGATGCCTATGAATCACAATTACCACCAGAATGATATGAGAGGTTTACAGTGGAGTGGTGGGATGCAGACATTGGTGGTAACTTAACTACTTTCTAATTGGATTTTAGACTGTCTCAACAAGCAGGAAATCACTCCTGATTTAGAAACCTATGCAACTACCCAGGGCTTAGTAAGGGCATAAATCTTGTATGAGGGACTAAACCCACTATTTTAGAAGAATGGTACCATTCCTATCATCAAAATATTAGTCCTTATGCCCATAGATAAATGCTGTTCTCTCCTAATATCAACTTCTTTCTGCAACAAATGAAGACCACTACAGAAAAGCATCACCAATCAAAATGTAGTTATTAGCCCAGTCAAAAGGATACATCCATAAAACAACTCCAAATTTAAAGCTCAGGAAGCATTGAGATACAGGGACTAAGGGAGAGATTGAACGATTGAAAAACTCAGAGGATTAGAATTTGTTGTAAAACTATACCTCCTAGTAGTATCAGAAGCTAAACCCATAAGTCTTATCAACATGACTGCAAAATATAAACAAAAATGGCAGCAATATACCTGACAAAGTAGACAGGGGAAAGACCAGAAGGCCACAGCCATACACAGGGACTACAGCCAACTAAGGAATGCTGAAAGTGGGATAGATAGTCTTCCCTAAAGAACAGCACATCAACTCATTATACAACACCAAGTAGTCATCCCTGAACACATATACAACTCAAGTAACATATAACAGATTGAACAGTTTATATTTGGAAAAGTATATGGATATGCACACATATTATATATAATGTATACATATATGCATGCAACAACACTTAATGAAAAAGAGAGGCTATGAATTTTAAAGAGAGAAGGAAGTGGTATATGTGAGTGTTTGGTGGGAGGGAAGGGAAGAGACAAATGCTACAACTGTATTATAATATCAAATATGACAAAAAACTTTCATAGTATGAGAGAAATTCGATAAAACAAAACAACAATAACAACAAAAAGAAAATGGAAACATAAGTGAGTTCGCACTGGGAAAATACTAAAGTCCAAATTGGCATCTATGCAGAAGTTCCTGTTGATAGCTATTTTGGAAGAAAAGCAAACCTGAGCTCATCAATACATGGGACATTAATTTTTTTCTGAATATTCAAGTAAACTACTTCCCTTCTTGGCATGGAATCAGGTAGAAAGAACAAATGTAGAACAAGAAGGACAGACACTTGCAGACCTATCCTACTCTGTTTCTTCAGGTGGACACCCCCTCCCTAACCTAATAGGTCACACTGGCCAACAGAACTCAAGATAGGACTCCTGTCCACAGATCTCCTTAACTTTCTCTATGTACCCACCAGTCTCTATACTTCCTTTCCTCCTTGACAGCTCAGGCAGAGACTCCCTGCTGGATGAGAGGCTACCCAGGGTACCAGAACTCCAGCTTATAACATCAGCAGAAGCCCCTGCTCTAAAAGAGATGAACTGGCCACTAGAAGTTCAGCCCTCAACTCGAGTGAAGAACACTTGGACAAACACAGACTTCTCCTGCCAGCATAACAAAGAGGAAACAAAAAAACAGAAGAAAAATCTCCCATCCACCACCAACAAATCCAGAAACCTAGATCTATAATTCACCCAAAATACAGATGTTGAGTAGACAGAAAAAAATACAATCAACAACAGCCAGGACAATAAATCACCACTGGAGCCAAGCTATACTACCACGGCAACCCCCCCAATTTTACAACAAAACTGAAGCAAAAGACAATGGTCTTAAAAACAATGTTATTAAGAAGTGAATAAATCTCTTAAAGAAATCTAGAAAAACACAAACAAAAAGTTTGAGGGAATATCTATCTCAGGTTTTCTCCGCAGATACCAACATGGACTTTAATGCTAGTCCAGTGTAAATTCACTGCTGTTTCCATTTTCTTGTTCATGTTGTTGTCCTTAAAGAAAAAGAGGATAAGTCTCTTAAAGAAATCTAGAAAAATACAACTGAAAACTTGGAGGGAATGAATAAAACCCCTAAAGAAAGCCAAGAAAACTAATGGGAAAAAAACAAGCAACCAGTTGAAGAAAATAAAGAAAAGTGTTCAAGAACTGAAAATAGAAATAGATGCAATGAAGAAAACATAAGCTGATGGAATTCTAGAAACATAAAATCTAGGTAAATGAATAGGAACTACAGACATATGCATCATTAACAGAATACAGAAGATAGAAGAGATAACCTAGGGTATTGAAAATACAAGAGAAGAAATGGATACACTGGTCAAAGAAAATGTTAGATCTAAAAATTTCCCAGTGAAATTTCCCAGTGTCCCAGGAAATCTGGGTCACTATGAAAAGACCAACATGAGAGTAATAGGAATAGATGGAAAAGAATAATTTCAGCTCAAAGGCCCAGAAAGGATTTTCAGCAAAATCATAGAAGAAAAATATCTTAACCTAAAAAAGGGGATGCCTATAAAGGCACAATAGCCATACACAACACCAAAATGATTGGACTAGGAAAGAAAGTCCCCTTCCCACACAATAACCAATATGATAAACATACACAGCAAAGAATGAATATTAAAAGCTGCAAAGGAAAAAGAGCAAGTAAAATACAAAGGTAGAAAATCAAATTTGTTTTGATTTGCATTTTTCTGCTGACTAAGGATTTTGAACATTTAAGTGCTTCTTGGCCATTTGAGATTCCTCTGTTGAGAATTCTGTTTATTTCTGTACCCCATTTTTCAATTTGGTTTAATACAATGATATTTATCTTCTTGAGTTTTTGTAAATTTTGGATATTAGCCTTCTGTCAGATGTAGAGTTGGTGAAGATTCTTTCCCATTTTGTGGGCTGCTGATTTATCCTGTTGACAGTGTCATTTGCCTTACAAAAGCTTTACAGTTTCGTGAGGTCCCATTTATCAGTTGTTGATCTTAGAAAGCCTGAGCCATTGGTGTTCTGTTCAAGAAATTGTCTTTTGTACTAATTCATTCAAGAAAATTTCCCACTTTCTCTTCTTTGTGATTTATTGTCTCCAGTTTTCTGTTTATGTCCTTGATCCACTTGGACTTGAGTTTTATTCAGGATGATAAGTATGGATCTATTTTTATTCTTCTACATATAGTTATCCAGTTAAACCAGCATCATTTATTGAAGAAGCTTTCATTTTTACATTGTATGGTTTTGGCATCTTTATCAAAAATCAAGTGTCCATAGGTGTGAGTTTATTTCTGGTCTTTAATTCAATTTCATCATTGATCAACCTGTCTGCTTATGTACCAATACCATGCTCATTTCTTTTTTCTTTTTTTTAGCTATTGCTCTATAGTACAGCTTGAAGTCAATAATGGTGAATGGTGATTCCTTCCAAAATTATTTTATCATTCAGGATTGCTTTAGCTATTCTAGGTTTTTTGTTTTTCTATATGACATTGAGAATTGTTATTTCATGGTCTATAAAAATATGTTGGAATTCTGATGAGGATTTCTCTGAATCTGTAGATTGCTTTTGGTAGGATCGAAATTTTTACTATGTTAATCTTACCTATTCATGAGCATGGAGGATCTTTCCATCTTTTGATATCTTACACTCATCAGAATGTCTAAGATTAAAAAACTCAAGAAATAGTGCATTCTGGTGAGGATGTGAAACAAGGGGAACACTCCTTTATTACTGGTAGGAAGGTGAACTCATACAACCACTTTGGAAAAAAAAATTGGCAGTTTCTCAGAAAACTAGATAGTACTACCTCAAGACCTAGCCATAATATACACCCAAGATATGCTCCAACATGCCACAAATGCACTTGCTCAACTATATACATAGCAGTTTTATTCTTAATAGCTAGAAACTGGAAACAACCCAGATGTCCCTCAAACTGAAGAATGGATAAAAAAAATGTGGTACATCTACACACTGGAATACTATTTAGCTATTAAAAACAAGAACGTCATGAATTTTGCAGGCAAATGGATATAATTTGAGAATATCATCTGGAGTGTAGTATAGAGTGTTAGGGATTTTTGAATGCCCTTGATTGCATTGGTACACAAGACAATTTTCTGAACAGAATGCCAATAGCTCAGGCTCTAAGATCAAGTCCCAAAAGGACATGCAACCAGTTCCAAAAGGACTTGCATGGTATGTACTCACTTATAAGTAGATATTAGCCAAAAATTACAGGTACCATGTCACACTCCACAGACCTGAAGAAGCTAAATAAGAAGGAAGGCCCAAGTGAAGATGCTTGAATCTCACTTAGAAGAGGGAATAAAATCATCATAAGAGGCAGATGGTCAGAGGTAACTGGAAAAAAGAGGGATGGAGAGGGGAATGGAACGTTCAGGATCAGGTGTGAGGAAGTACAGAAGAGTTGGCTAGACGACCATGGAAATGACTGGAAATCTGAAACTGATGGGCATGAGGAGGTTGGGGGCATCTCCAAGAGGAGACATGGCCTGGGACAAGTGGAGGCCAAGAATCAATGAGGGTAACTTTAGTTGTGACTAACTTCACTGGGGATATGGATCCTGAAGAGACCACTGCCTGTTTCTAGACAGGAACACTAGTAGTGCAATGGAGACACCAACCCATCCAAAAAATGTTCAACCCAAAATTTATGCTGTCTACAAGAAATGCAGACATGGGAAAATGAGCAGAGACTAAGGGAATGTCCAACCAATAACCAGCCCAACTTGAGACTCATTCATGGGCATTCAAAAATCTCTAACACTATCAATGATACTCTATTATGCTTGCAGACAGGAGTACAGGAGTATGTTGTCCTCTAATAGAATCCAACCACAAACTGACTCAGACAGACACAGACACTCACAGACAAACAGTGAATTGGAGATTCTTATGGAAGAATAGTAGGAAGGATTGTGGGTCCTGAAGGGGATAGGAACTCCAAACGAAGACCAACAGAGTCAATTAACCTAGGGGCTCTCAGAGACTGAACTACCAACCAAAGAGCTTTCATAGGCTGGACTCCTTCATATGTAGCAGATATGCAGCTTGAGTTTCATTTGGGTCCTAAACAACTGGAGTAGGGGCTATTCTAATAGCTGTTGCCTCTATGTGGGATATGTTCTACTAGCTGGGCTTCCTTGTCTGGCCTCAGTGGGAAAAGAAAGGTTTAGTCTTGCATATACTTAATGTGTCTGGGTGGGGTGGGATCCCCATCCCACTTGCCTAGAGAAGAAAAGGGAGAGGATTATAGGTGGGGATGGCCATAGGCAGACAGTACATGTAATATAAAGTGAGTTTGTAAAAAAAAAATAAAAAATTAAAGTAGACCTAAAATATATAAAGAAAGACCTCACTTCTCAATGGTTATTCAAACAAGTATCTTGTAGAGTCTAAGAGACCACAAATACAATCCCAGACTTCTATATCCAGCAAAATTTTCAGTCACCATAGATGGAGAAAATAAGATATTTTATTATAAAGCCAAATTTAAAGAAAACCCCCAATTTAAGAAGGTTAACTACATCCATGAAAAACTATATCCAGGAAAAAATAATTTCACACCTGCAAAAACAAAAAAGACACACACACACACACACACACACACACACACACACACACCCATAAACATCAAAATAACAGGAATTAACAATATTTAGATATAAGATCAACTCAAACAAATCAGTAGCCTTCCTCTACTCAAAGGATAAACAGGCTGAGAAAGAAATTAGGGATATGACACCCTTCACAATAGTCACAAATAATATATAATACCTTGGTCGAATCTAACCAGTCAAGTGAAATATCTATATGAAAAGAATTTCAAGTCTCTGAAGAAAGAAATAGAAGAAGATCTCAGAAGACTGAAAGAACTTCCATGCTCATAGATTGGCAGGATTAATATAATAAAAATGGCCATCTTGCAGAAAGCAATCTACAGATTCAATGCAATCCCCATCAAAATTCCAACTCAATTCTTCATAGAGATAGAAAGAGCAATTTCCAAATTCATTGGAATAACAAAAAACCCAGGAGAGGAAAACTATTCTCAACAACAAAAGAACTTCAGGGGGAATCATCATCCCTGACCTCAAACTGTACTACAGGGCAATAGTAATAAAAACTGCATGGTATTGGTACAGATACAGGCAGGAAGATCAAAGGAATAGAATTGAAGACCCAGAAATGAGCCCACACAGTTTTGATCACTTTATCTTTGAGAAAGGAGCTAAAAAACCTTCAGTGGAAAAGGGACAACATTTTCAACAAATGGTGCTGGCTCAACTGGAAGTCAGCATGTAGAAGAATGTAAATTAATCTATTCTTATTTCCTTGTACAAAGCTCAAGTCCAAGTGGAAAAGTAGGAAAAGTACCTAAACAGACCACCAATGGCTTATGCTCTAAGATCAAGATTTGACAAATGGGACCTTATAAAACTGCAAAGCTTCTCTAAAACAAAGACACAGTCAACAGGACAAAACAGCAACCAACAGATTGGGAAAAGATTTTTAACAAACCTATATCTGATAGAGGGCTAACATCCAATATATACAAAGAATTCAAGAAATTAGACTCCAGACAATCAAACAACCCTATTAAAAAATATTGGGTACAGAGCTAAACAAAGAAATCTCAACTAGGAAACTCAAATGGCTGAGAAGCACCTAAAGAAGTATTCAACATCCTTATTCATCAGGAAAATGCAAATCAAACAACCCTGAGATTCTACCTCATACCAATCAGAATGGCTAAGAACAACAATTCAGGTGATAGCAGATGCTGGCAAGGATGTGGAGAAAGAGGACTCCTCCATTATTGGTGGTTTTGAAATCTGATACAAGCACTCTGGAAATCAATCTGGTGGTTCCTCAGAAAATTTGTCACAGTATTACCTGAGGACCCAACTCTACCACTCATAGATATATACCCAAAAGATGCTCCAACATATATCATGGACACATGCTCCACTATGTTCATAGCAGCCTTATTTATAATAGCCAGGAGCTAGAAATAATCCAGATATCTTTCAACAGAGGAATGGATACAGAAAATGTGGCACATTTACACAATGGAGTACTACTCAGCTATTAAAAACAATGAATTCATGACATGTTTAGGCAAATGGATGGAACTAGAAAATATCATCCTGAGTGAGGTAATGCAATCAGAAAAGAATACACATGTATGCCCTCACTGATAAGTAGATATTAGCCAAAAACTCACAGTACCCAAGATACAACTCACAGACCACACGAAGCTCGTGAAGAAGGAAGACCAAAGTGTGGGTGCTTTGGTCCTTCTTAGAAGGAGTAACAAAATACTCATGGGAACAAATATGGAGACAAAGTGTGGAACAGAAACAGTAGGAAGGGCCATCCGGAAACTGCTCCACCTGAGTAGTCATCCCACGATCAGTCACCAAATGCAGACACTGATGTGGATGCCAGGAAGTGCATGCTGAAAGGAGCCTGATATAGCTGTCTCCTTAGAGGCTCTGCCAGAGCCTGATATACAGAGGTGGAGGCTCACAGCTAACCATTGAATTGATCAAGGAGTTGCAAATGGTGGAGTTATAGAGAAGACTGAAGGAATTGAAGGGGTTTGTAGCCCCAGGGGGAGAGCAACAATTCCAACCACTCCAGAGCTCTCACTGTCTATATCACCAGCCTGGGAGTACACAGGGAGGGACCCATGGCTCAAGCTATATATGTTAAACATAGGTGGGAGAGGAGGTCCTTGGTCCCATGAAGGCTGGATGCCCCAGTGAGAGGAACTTCGAGGGCAGAGAGGTAGGAGTGGTGGCACACACTCATAGAAGCAGGAGGAAAGGGTAGATGGAATAGGGGTGTCTGGGTGGGGGGAAATGGGGAAAGGGGATAACACCTTAAATGTAAATAAATAAAAGATCCAATAAAAAAGGAAAAAAATTGTCATTCATAAAAAATTATTACATGAGAATTCAAAGATTAGTTTTCCAATTAGTGAGAAATATTTATGTTTGATCCCGTGATTCAAATGCTTATTCCCACTATTAATCTTTAAAAATAAAGCTATATAGATCTGTAAAAAATAAAGTTAAAAGTTCTGATTAAAAAATATAGTGAGATTAATTCCATGTGAAATACAAAATTTGGTAAAGGTGTTATTGTCTTTTTGCAGTATTATATGCTGTAGAGGTGTGTGTGTGTTTGTGTGTGTGTGTGTGTGTGTGTGTGTGTGTGTGTGTGTACTAGTATATAACCCAATAATAAATATTTGTGCTTGGGATTTGAATCATAAGCATTATTTTGGTAAGTTACTGTTTTGTTTGGTTTTTAAAAAGAGAGCTATGAAAACTAGGACTCTGTAATAAGAAAATGATGCCCAAGTATAGGCCTACCTTAAAATTTACATTAAATTCAATGTTTTCTAATTAAAGACACTGACTAATTTTATACAATCAGGAAACATTCAAATGTATTGTAAACCTATGTCTATACATGTATTTGTTGAGACAGTGTTTCATACTATGGTACAGACTAACTAGGAACTCAATACCATGGTTCTTTTTCAGACTTGTAAGTTCTAGGATTACAAACAGGAGACATTATATTTTGCTCACATTCTTTGCTTTGTTTCATTTTGTTTTGATTTTGATTTTTTATATGTGTATATGTCTGTGCCTGCATGTTTATATAGGTACTATGTACCTAAAGATACCTGAAGAAGGTGTGGCATCAGATGAGATGGAGGTGGAATTAAAAATAGTTCTAAATTTCCATTTGGATGCTTGGAGTCAAACCCAGGTTCTTTGGAAGAGCAGAGAGTGCTAATCAAGTAATCTAGATAGTCACATGTGGGGCGGTGGGCTGTGAGAAACAGCTGGGTGCTTGGTCGAGCATGAGTTTGGAACCCTGGAACCTTTTTGGACAGCAGGAGTTCAGCTCTGCCCCCAGGCCCTGGTTTTTTTCATTTAGCTTCAGCCCTACAAGAACCCCTCCCACAGAGAGGTCTATGACCATCAGTCAGGAGGAACAGTGTTTCAGGCTCTCCCACATGCAAATCAGGTATCTCCAAGCTCTCAGACCAAGTCAATAGGCATTATCTGCTGCCATACCCTAACCCGCCCTAAAACTGTATCTGAGGGCTCTATTTAGGGGAAGTAAAGTGCTCAAGAATCATTCTGGTGTCCGAGAGTTTCTGTCACAAGAGCCGTAACACTTGGGGAGAGATCTGCTCTCCCAGAACCTGCCTGGGACACCAAGCTGCCTCCTTCCCAGGTAGCTGGCTTCTTATCATCCCAGCCCAGGCCTGGACCAGCTCAGCATGGAAAGACATGTGCAGCACCTGGGAGCAACCGGTCAGCGACAGTGGTGAGCAAGTAGAGGCAACAGTGGGGACAAGCAATTTCCCCTCCTGCTCGCACTCTGTTCCCTTTGGCCTGGACCTCCAGCATCAGGCCAGGCCAGAGACCTACAGACAGTGGAGATGCAGGCCAGAGGCAGCACAGAGACAGTAACAAACCCTCCCTGCTCTCACCCTGTCCCCAGCCGGGAGATCCTCGTGGGACACCCTGCAGAACAAGGGACCCACAGCCACACTCATAAATTTGTAACCTTCTGTACTATTTTGGAATTTCACCTAAATATAAACATATAGAATTAACAGATGTTCTAATTTATTCATAAAAGTTTATATGCTTTTATATTCAATGTGATCAAATATTTGTTTAAGAAATCTATATTCTACAAATTGATGTTTACAACAAGACTAAAACTCATTTTTTTATTTCATGCATACCTACTACTGATTGATCTTGAGAAAACAAGCTTTAATGTTTTTAGGTTACCATGTATGTACAGCTATTTATTGTATAGAAATATGGTAGCTGATTCCTTAAGTATGAGTATGTCTATTGGGGTAGAATTGTATCTCATGAAATAGAAGTATAGTACTTGTTTATAAAATAATTTTGCAGTGGATAAAAACCAGAATTTTTATTCTACTCATGCATTTGTTTCAATTAAAATGCCAATTTTATTATTGTTTTTTGTTGTTGTTTAATTACTGTTCTCATTTTCAAATACTGATGGTTCTGATCTGAATGCTAAGGAGCAAGGACTATGATTGCAGTTGGAAAATAAGTATTAGTTACTGTAGAAGCACTATCTGAACATTTCCAGGAACAAGGGGGTGCAAAGCAGACAATGACAGAAGGACAGAACAAGAACAGATGATATGTAGACACGCAGAACTCTATAACTTGTTTTTATCAATAGCTTTCATGACATGAAATAGAATGAGAGTGGGGAGGTGTGTGTGTGAATGTGTGTTCATTGTGTATAATTTAATGACCGACATTTCAGGATAAAGTCAGAAGCGTCAAAGATAAAGCTTTGGCTAGGAAAAGACACTTGGCATTGCTCAGTACGTAGTATTTAACAGATATCAGGAGTGACACTTCAAAAAAGCAAAAATCAATACTGCTCAATTTAGCTATGTGTAGCAACTTTCACATGCTGAGAAAGACCTGTTCAGTACAAGTAAGAGAGACGTAGACTGTGAACAGCTTTTGTAAAATGTAAATACATTATTGTGATAGCAAATGCAAAACACAATAATAGAATGGAACATTTTCTAAAAAAAAAAGTTTCAAGTATTCTACATATGTGACTTTTGAAAGTATGTTTAATGACATGGGCCTGAATTACTGAAAATCTCTCTTCATTTTTAATTATTGATGTGATTTAACTACTGTGGTCAAGGGAAACAAGAAATGTATATTTAAATTAGCTTTCACCTTCTATATGGTCATATGACCATTCATATGTTTAAAGATATACGTACTTTTATGTGTGCATAGGTATGCATTTTTATAGTGGGTGCACATACAAGAAGAGGGAGTACATGTATGTGAGTCCAAAAAAAAAAAAAAAAAAAAAAACATTGAGTGCTGTTTCTCATTAAACATCTATATATCTTTAAAAATGTTGTGAGACAAAGTCTCTGACCAGAAATTCTACTATGACTATGTTGGCTGACTGGCCAGCCCCAGGGACCTACTTTTATCTGCCTTCCCATGGTTGAGATTGTAAGCAAGTACCAGGACACTCGTCTATTTTGATCTGGGTACTGGATGTTGCACTCATGTTTTGTATGTCAAAGTAAGCACATTTCATTTACTGGGCTCTCTTTCCAACTATCCTACTATAGTGTGTATAACCATTTTAAGCCCTACAACATAATTTTGCTCACTTCAGGCTAAGATAGCCTCAGACTTTGCTCATGGTTTCTGTTCAGTGCAATTTAACAATAAACTTCAATGTTCTTTACCATTGTCAAATAAAGGATATTGATTCAGTTCATTTTTGTTCCTTACACAAGTGTTTTAATAAACTAGCAGATGAACTGATTTACATTACCATTTACTTGCTTGTTTTCTAGGCATAGTTCTAAGCACCATGAATAAGTGAGCAAAAGTAAGAATACTGTCTTGGAGCTTATATTCAAATACAGAAACATAATATTAAAAAAGAAAGATTAATTAAATTTAACAATATTAAGAGAATCAAATATTTTCATCCACTTTTTCTATATAAATCTTCTGAAGAACAAAGAAAGGTAAATTTTCTACTCCTTGGAAATCACTTGTTCCTTAATATTTTCTCTTGGAAGAAATCAAATTGTGCCTGCTTATTACCTCAAGTATTGCTTTGTAGAAAGAATATGTGAGATAGGTTTAGAGTCGGGAAATAGTTGTAGACTTGTTTAAAAAAAAAAAAGAAAGATTCCTTTTAAAAAATGATGTTTCCATCAAATCTTTCGCCTCAGGCCTCAGGGAACACTGTGAAAGAGAAGGAAAGAGTTTGAGAACCAGAGGGAATGGAGGATACCAAGGAATCACAGCATAGCCTATGTGTGATTTAGCCTCATATCTAAATGAGTCTGTACTGAAAGAATGCATGGGCACACGCTCCCTTCCATAGCACAGAAGCTAGCTTCAATTGATAGCCAGTTTCAAATGATATTTTTCTTTTTTTCTAAGGGAATGTTACTGGCAGAACAAACCATTCTTCAGGGTAGGTTCAAAAGAAAATGAATCTAATGACATTTTGGAGTTGTCTCATAAAGTTAAGTTAGGGCACTGGTAGTTGTTTTGTTGTGTTTTGTGTTGTTTTTTTCCCCTACCTTATACATCTTCTGTGTATATATTATGATTTTGACTTTTATTTTTATTTCTGGGTATGTAAAATCATTTGCCTTTACATTTATATGCACTTCTCATCTTTTGTCTTTTGCTCTTTTTGTTCTTTGGTTGTTTTCCCCTATTCTGATTTGTTTGTTTTGGGTTTATATTATTAATTTATGTTCTTTTGTTATTGTTTCTTAGATGCCTTTGTTTTTTTAAGGAGAGAAAGGGTTCAAATCCAGAAGGGGTGGGAGGAGAGAAGAACTGAGAGAAGTAGAGGAAAGGGAAAATATAGTCAAACTATATTGTACAAAAAATATTATGTCCAACAAAAGAAAAATAACACAGCTTAAAATGTATTCTTGTTTTTAGAACATTTTCTTTGTAACCCTAACAAAAAGTGGTGAATTTTAATACATACATATATGAAGTGTGTGGATTTTCTCTTGTTCATTCCTGGACTTGGTTGTGCTCCTTTATTATACTGTTATATTTATAATATATTTTTATATTTTTTCTTTTTAATTTATATGTATTTCCATTTGAATCTATGGCCTGCTTTTATGTTTTGCTCTAAAAATTTCACATTGATTCTATTATTAACTTAATTATTTTATTATATTGTTAAATTAATCACTCTTGTTCTTTAAGGGCATAGGACTAGTAAAGATTCTTCTTATGTCTCACACACTACAAGTGTCTTCCTTTCTAAATGACAGAAAAGCAAGCACTATAAATCTGATATATAATTCAAGATATTCTTCTCTGGTGGGTTTTTTCTTGTACTTTTAATTTTCACCTATATATTTACAAATTAACTCTTAGAACATAAAGGTAATGGATTTTTTCATCAAACCCCATTAAGGTTTCTCAGTGTGCAGATCATTTCTCTCACTATTCTACCCATAAACTATAGTTTTCTTGTGTTACCCAAAATGTGATTGATGTTTGTTTCATTTAGATTGCCACAGAGCTACTGGTTGATTTTCCTATGCATCTATTGTGATATTGAATATGTCTTAAGACGTTTGCGTAGAAGTTTGTGCACTGGATTAAAAAGAGTTGAAAATGAGTATCAATTAAATCGATAAAAGTAAAGGAGGGTGTTGAGTAAGAGACCAGTTTTACATGTTTGAAAATACAGAGGAATTTTTTATTTTAATTTTTTTAAACTCAATTCTTCTACACCAAAAACATGTTTGCCTCCCCCTCCATATTATTTGACTGTGACAGATTATGAGACATGAGGGGGAAAAATTTTAGTATTTTAGGTATTTTTTTACAATTTCAAATTAAACTTGTGAGCTCTAGAGATGTAGTTATACTAATTATTTTAATAATACAGTAAAGAAACAAAGCAAGTCGATTAAACATTGGTTTGACTATATTTTACAATTTTGTTATTAACTTGAAATAATAGTTTAGAACTTGAGTATCCCTCTTTCCTTTCAAAAAGTACAGACATATCTTTAGGAATGGTGAATTGATTTTTTGTCTGAAACTTGTAGAGCCTTTTAAAATATTTTGTAAGTAATTTTTTGTTATTTTTATAGTTATGTCTTTCATGATTCCTAATTTCATTTTTAAAATTTTTCATTTTAATTGCCACAGAAATTTTCTACATATTAATATTATGCAATATGATAGTTTTGTGATTTATGTAAATTAAAATCAGAGTAATTAACATTTTAGACTTCTTAAATACTTATCATTTCCTTGTGTTAGAAACCTTCAGATTCTTCAAGTCCTTTCACATTGCATAATAAGGTATTATAAAATGTACACTTCTGTGACTCGCGTCACTTTCTTGCCAGCAAGAACGCACATGGACACCAGGATCCTTCTGTAGCAAGCTTTATTGAAGCCTAGGAGAGGAAAGACCCCGAAGGAGGAAACAGCCTTCCTTAAATAGCCCCTGGGTTGGCGTGTCCCTATTCTATTGGCTTGCGCGACTCGGCTGATGTGACATCTCGGGCTACGTCACCTTTTGGCGGTTGATGGCTACTTTTGACAGTTGATGGCTGAGCGAGAGTGCGCATGCGTGGCGCACTACACACTCCCTTAAGTGCTATATATTTCTATAATGTGTTACTATTTTCTCTCTTTTGGAATCTATTATATAACCTTACACTCAAATTCTCCAAAAAGAGAGGAAAGTTGTGATTAATTTATAACGAATGTAATTTATTAGAATAAATGATCTTATCATAAATTCTCAATATTCTGGAGCCTTTATTGAATATTTCTTTGAAACAACTAAAAGTCTCTCATATTATAAGCCTGCTTAAATTTGGTACAAGTATATCTTAAACCTTTGGGTATTATTAAGTTTATACAATCTGTCATGAAGGTCAAGAAAATATCAGCATAAATGTGAAACTTAAATGTGCAAATATCTAAAACTGAGGTTCTTCTCACTCTTCATTTTTCTACATCTAGACCATTTTTTGAACCACATCTCCTTTCATGACATGCCTAATACTCATATTCTGTAGCACAGACTATTACTAACGTAAATACTATATAGTAACTATGACTCTGGTACATTTCTATTGCTGCTTTTCAAATAGTCTTTCCCTTCAGCTTTCACCATTCACAACTCAGTAAAATATAAATATTTTCCTATCAATTCTGTTTTGATCAATAAAAGTTAATTAAGGGAAAGCAACAACATTTTTGATTTAGCCATCTTTGTTTAATGAGGTGTCCATGCTTTAAGAACTTAAGTGGAAATGACTTTAGAAGGTCTGGTTGTTCTGCAAGATACTTGAAAACAGATTGTGACATACTACTGGTGTATATTGGCCTTGATGCTGTTTTTGTCTTGACGATGATTCTGCTTTCCCAGGAGGGGCTGACTAGGACAAGGAGTGAGGAGTGAATCACATACTCAGGTGACTTCTTGTGAATCTTAACTTATAAAATAAAGGCTAAATCTGGTGATTGGGCAGTGGAAGGGAAGGTGGAGCTGAAAAGTTTTAGGGAGAAGGAGGAGAAGAGAGGAATAAAGGACAACAAAGGAAGAGGTGGAAAGAACATGGAGCAGAAGCACGTGGCCTGGAGAAACCAAACTTTATAAGGGATCTCATAGATGGGGAATAGAGTAGTATAATGGTAGACCTGCCCATCTAAGCACACAGCTTGTATTCATATTAGTTGAGTTGTGTTTTCTTTGCATGGGCTTATTTGGGTTGGAGATTTATCACAACCTACCACAAAGAAAGAAGATGTAGAAATTCCAAACTAAATTTACCAAGGCCCGAGAAATTTTTTCTCTGATCAGTGCAATATAAAAATCCTTCTTTCTTGCTGAGGCTACATATCTCATTACTTTTATTGTTTACATTGTTGTTTAATTTAATTACATATTATTTGTTTTCACATTCCTCATTTTGGCCATAACTTAAAAATAACTGTTATTTTGCCTAATGATATGACAATTTCATAGATCTTTGGGAAATCACATAGGATGATATAGTATTGTCAGAATCAATCAGGTAAATTAGAAAAAATAAAGTGCAGAGAAATTGCATATTGTTAGAATTCTGTCTAAACTCCACCCCTACAGTTACACCTGTAGGGTACACCAGGTACACCTGGCCCACTATAAAAGGTGCTGCTTGCCCCCTCCTCTCTTTCTTGCTCTTGCTCTCTTGATTGCTCTATCCCTTTACCCCTTTTCCCCTCCCGCATACATGTGCTCATGGCTGGACTCTATTTCTCTACTCTCTCCCTCTCTCTGCCTCTACTACACTCTTAACTTCCTTCCTCATGCCCAAAATAAACTCTATTCTATACTATACTGTCCTGTGGCTGGTCCCTCAGAGAGAAGGGATGCCTCCACATGGGCCTGCTTAGACATCTCCATACCCTATACCTCACCACACACTTATAGAACATATTCTAAATCTCTTTTTTTTAGAAACACATCACATATTATCTACGTCTGTGATCTGAAAGGTTCTGCATGTATAGTTATAAAGAACTCTCTACTGCTTATAGAAGAGCTTACACAAAGTAGTATAAACAATTAAGTAAAGATGACAGCACAAGAGTTGGTCACCAAGGAAGAGCACACCAATTTGTTGTCTAGTGCTAAACAGTCATCCTTGCAACATACATACAAGTAACATTATACAGACTCAACAGGTTATATTTAGGAATATATATGCAAATACATATACAAACTGGTTGGAGTAACAGCCTGACTACAGTACAGAAGACTGTGTTTAAAATATAGATATTTAGAATGGCCTCAATTATAGCTGCAGTTGAATAAGAACAAGTAGTTTTTGTGTGGTATTTGCACAATAGAGTGAGTACAGATAACAATAATATAGAATGAATTTCTAACAGCTAAAAAATAGGATTTACATTTTTAACCGTGAAGAAACAATATTTAATCATACAGAAATATTTAGTATCACTTAAATATTATGTAATTTTTACAAGCATGAAAAGTCACTTGATATTGCATCCATATTTATACATTTTCGTATCTTTTAAAAGTAGATATTTGGTTTGAGTTTCTTGTAGAAAACACACAAAATTCTTTTAGATCAAGGGATAAATAATTAAAGCTTGTTGACAATTTTATCTAAAGAAAAGATTAAATATGAGAATATTGAATGAATAATGGACCTCAAGTGATAAGACTACCACTGAACATCAAGGAGTAGACACAAAAATTGAAATACCCAGTGGATATTCTTAAATGTCTTTCCTTTATCTCTAAATCTAGGGCAAATCTGTGGATTTGTATAAGGTGTTTTTAAACTCTAGCTGAAAGCTGGTTATTTCTGCTTTCAAAGATAATGACCATAAAATATATTCACAAGCAACTTGCAAATATCTGTATATCATGTACATCTTACTACGAGAGACAACAATGGTTTGTATTTACAAGAATCTGTTTACCTAATATTTTGCACTTGGTTTATCAGTAATGGCCAGAGAGTAGCTCATGTTTCTACCTTAGTCCTTAGAAAGATGACACAAGTTTAAACAAGGGAAATGATTGGATATTGTAATCAACTCTTAAAGGAGTTGAGTACATTATAAAACTTCCTCAATGTCTGCTCAATAAGGAGAGGGAAGCAAATACTGTATTAGGAAACATAACTGGTTTTACTACCTCACAGGAATCAGACTATGCTATGTTGTAAACTGTCAATGTTTACTAACTTTATAGGTTAAAAAATAGTTCAATATGCAAATTTAGACTACCATTTGGATGGTGAAAAGAAAAACTTCCAACATTTCTGTATGATGATAATGGCTGCTTTTTATACTATGCATCCTAACAATTATGATGTCCATCTATAACATAGTAGTGATAGAAAGCTCTAGAATAAAATGTCAAGAAAGCTAATAGAAATGAAATTCAGTTTTGTATTTCTGGATCTATGAAGTTTCATAGAATATTGAGCTAATGTATTTGGACAGATAAAACAGACTCTACATTCAAAAATAGAAAAGAATGTCAATTGTAACGATAATGCTAGCAAAAGGCTGAATCTTTCACTTCATGTGAAACATAGGACCCTTATGGATATCTTTTGTATACTACTGTTTATGATTCAACCTGAGACCTTTTCCTAGATGAAGACTGTATAATATGTTACTTACAGAAGCTTGGGCTGATAGTTTGATACACAAGGCTGTATACATTCTAGTCCAAAATCAATCATTTGAACTTAATATATCCATAGTTATTTCAATCACATGTTTTTAACCATATCTTCATTTTTTCTCTCTCCAATACCTATTTCTATTATGTAATCCTCTATTAGTTTTAAAGACTCAAACCATTTTATTTGTCAAAAATTACCTGAAAATTATTTGCTTTGTTACTTAGGGATTGTGCCACTCATGATTCGATATTTTCAATAATTTGCACAAATATGTTAGCCACATTCAACAATAAGCTCACCAAGGACACAAAACAGGCTAGGCCCTTCCTCTCCCACTGAGGCCAGACAAGGAAGCCTAGCTAGTATAATGTACCCCACATACAAGCAACAGCTTTTGGCATAGTTGCTCAGGATGCACATGAAGACCAAGCTGTACTTCTGCTACATATATGCAGGGAAGCCAAGCTCCAGCCCATGTATGTTCTTTGATGGTTCAGACTCTGAGGGCACAATAGTCTAGGTTAGTAGACTGTGTTGGTTTTCCTGTGGAGTTCTTATCCCCTCAGGGGCCACAATACTTCCTCCTATTCTTCCATAAGAATCCCCAATCTCAATTTACTGTTGGGCTCTGGGTGTCTGTATCTATCTGAGTTAGCTGCTGGGTGGAGCCTTTCAGAGGACAACATGCTCCTGTTTTGAAGCATAACAGAGTATCACTGATAGTGTTAGGGATTTTTGCTTGCCCATGGAATGGGTCTCAAGTTGGGCTTGTTATTAATTGGCCATTTTCTCAGTCTTTGCTCCCTCACCCATGCCTGCATTACTTGTAAACAGGATATATTTTAGGTTGAAAGTTTTGTGAGTGTATTGTTGTCTCTATTGCTCTACTCGGGTTCCTGTCTGGATACATGTGGTGGCTTCTTAAAGTTCCATATCCCCAATGTAGTAAGTCACAGCTAAGATCATTCCCACTCAGTGGGACCTTATCTTGGGTGCCTCCCTTATTCCAGATCTTGGTATTGTCCTGAAGATCCCCTCTCCTCCTCACCCCTGTCAGTAGCAGATTTCCACTCATTTTCATGACCATCTATCCTGTCATTCCCCCTCCTGGTCCTGAATCCTCCATTCCCCTCCCCATCTCCACTCTCTCCCAGTTCCTTCCCTCCATCTTCCTCTGATTGTAAAGGAAAAGTTACTGAAGCTTAAGTCAAGCATTGATCCCCAGATGTTAATTGTGGGAGATTTCAACATCAGACTCTCACCAATTGGCAGGTCATCAAGACAGAAATTATACAGAGAAATATATAAATCTATTTCCTGAACCAAATGTATATAACAGATATCCACAGAACCTTTAACCTCAAAACAAAAGACTATATATTCTTCACATAACCTCACAGAAGCTTCCCTAAAATTAACTTTGGACACAAAGCAAGCCTCAACAGATATAAGATTGAAATAACCCCATGCATTATATCAAATCATTGCAGATTAAAGATGAACTTCTACAACAACAGAAGTGTCAGAAAGCCCACAGACTTATGGAAATAGAGCAATTCTCTACTCAATGATTACTTGGTCAGGGAGGGAATAAAGAAAGAAATTAAATACTTTCTAAAATTCAGTGAAAACAAATGCACAACATACCTAAACTTAGGGGACACAAGTGAAAGCAGAAGAGTAAAATTCATATCACTAATTGCCTTCACAAAGAAAATAGAGACATCTCATAGCAACTTAACAGCACACCCAAAAGATCTAGAACAGAAAGAAGCAATCACATCTAAGAGAGGTAGGTGTGAGGAACTAGTCAAACTCAGGGCTGAAATCAATCAAATATAAAAATGAAAGAATAACAATATAAAAAAATCAACAAAACTAAGAGCTGGTTCTTTGATAAAATAAGCAAGATAGATACAAACTGTTAGACAAACTAAAAGCTACAGAGAAATTATCTAAATTAACAATATCAGAAATGAAAAGGGAGACATGACACTATGTAAGGAAATTAAAATACTCGTTATGTCTTACTTCAAAAGCTTGTCCTCCACAAAATTGAAACATCTAAACAGAATGGATGAATACCTCTTACCAAAGTTAAATCAAGTTCAGGTAAGCAATATCAAAAATCCCAGGAAACAGAAGCAGTCATTAAAATCTCCCAACAAAAACAAGGCCACAGCCAGATGGTTTTAGTACAGAATTCTACTAGATGTTCAAAGAAGAGTTAATATAAATACTCTTCAGACTATTTTATGAAATAGAAACAGAAGGGACTTTGCCAAACTTATTCTATGAGGCCACATTTACTTTGATACTTAAACCAAACAAAGACTCAACAACAACAAAAATTCAGAACAATCTTCTTTATGAACAGTGAAGAGAAAAATAATCATCCACCATGATTAAGTAGGCTTCATGCCAGGGATGCAGCGATGGTGCAATACATAAAAATCAATCCATGTGATCCACCATATAAACAAGCTGAAATCAAAATAATGTAATCATTTCATCAGATTCTGAAAACTCATTTAACAGAGTTAATTCAACACTCCTTCATGTTAAAAGTCTCAAAGAGATCAGAGATACAAGGCACAAAGCTAAACACAATAAAGGCAATATACAACAAGCCAATAGCCAATATCAAATTAAATGAAGAGAAACTGAAAGCAATTCCACTAAAATAGGAACAAGATAAGGGTTCCACTCTCTCCCTTCCTATTCAATATAGTATTTGAAGTTTTAGCTAGAGCAAGTAAAGATGAAGAAGATACAGATTGGAAAGGAAGATATCAAAGTATAGCTATGTGCAGATGATATGATAATAGACACATGTGATCCCAAAAAATTGACCAGAGAAATTCTATAGCTGATAAACACCTTCAGGAAAGTGGCTAGATTAAAAATGATCTCAAAGAAATTAGTAGCTCTCTTTTATATAAACAAATAAGCAAGCAGAGAAAGAAGTTAGGGAAAGAGCACCTTTCACAATAAGCATAAATAATATAAAATATCTTAGTGTAACTCTAAACAAGCAAGTAAAATAATTCTATGACAAGAACTTCAGATCTTTGAAGAAAAAGTTTAAGTATCAGGAGATGGAACGATCTCTCATGCCCATTGATTGGCAATATTCACATAGAAAAATGGTAATCCTATCAAAAGCAAGATACAGATTAAATGAACATCTCATCAAAATTCCAACACAATTCTTTATATACCTTGAATCAGCAATTCTCCATATTCATATGGTAAAACAAAAAATCCAGGATAGCTAAAGCAATCATGTACAATAAAAGAAATTCCGGGGGTATCACCATTCCTGATTTCATGCTTTACTACAGAGCAATAGTAATAAAAATTGTATGCTATTGATGTAGAAACTGACAGATTGGTTAATGAAATCAGATTGAAGCCACAGAAATAAACCCACATAACCAGGAACACTGGAATTTTTTTTTTTTAACAAAGAAGCCAGAACCATATAGTGTAAAAAAAAAAAAAAAAAAGCATTTTCAACAAACAGTACTGGACTAACTGGATGTTTACATGTAGAAGAATGCAAATAGATCCAGATTTATCACCCTGCACAAAACTCAACTCCTAGTGGATCAAAGACCTGAACATAAAACCAGATGCACTAAATCTAATACAAGAGAAAGTGGGAAATCACCTTGAATGTATTAGTACAGGAGACAACTTCCTGAAGAAAACACAAATTGCTCAGGCTTTATGGTCAAAAATTGATAAATGGAACCTCATGAAACTACAAACCTTCTGTAAGTCAAAGGACACTGTCATTAGGACAAATTAGGCAGACAATAGACTGGAAAGGATCTTCATCAACCCTACATCTCACAGAGGGTTAATATCCAAAATTTACAAAGAACTCAAGAAGTTAGACAGCAACCTAAAAAACAAAACAATTAAAAATGCATTACAGAACTAAACAAACAATTCTCAAAGAGGAACTCTCTAATGGCTGAGAAGCACTTAAAGAAAATTTCAAAGTCCTTAATCATCTGGGAATTCCAAATCAAAAGGACTCTGAGACTCCATCACACCAGTCAGAAGAGATTAAGACCACAAACTCAAATGATAGCACATGCTGTTGAGGATGTGGAGCAAGAACATTCTTCCACTATTGTTGTGAATGCAAACTTGTACAACCACTTTGGAAATTTGGCAGAGACTAACAGACAAACATTAGATGGAGCTTGAGGAATCCGGGAGCTGGAGGAATCTTGTGGAAGAATTGGGGGAAGGACTGAGCAAATCAAAGAGGATACGGAATCCACAGAAAGACCAACATAATCAACTAACCTGGACCCTTGGGGGTTCTCAGAGACTGAACCACCAAGCAAAAACCTTGCAAGGGTTGGGTTGAGAATATCTGTACAAGATTTGCAGCTTGGTCTTCATGTGGCTCCCTCAACAACTGGAAGAGAGGCTGTTCCTAAATCTGCTACCTGCCTGTGAATCCCATTCCTCTTACAGGGTTGCCTTGTCTGGCTTCAGTGGGAGAGGATGTACCTACCCCTGCAGAGACTTGATATATCCAACCTGGGTAACCTTCTCACAAGAGGAGGAGTTATACGAAAAGGGACTTGTGAAGGGGAACCAGGAGGAGTGGGGGCAGTGATAGGGTGTAAAGTGAATAAATAAATGGAAAAAAAAGCCTTCATAGTTTTTATTTATGGAATTTAAAATATCATTTGGGAATGTATGTAATCCACAAGCTTTCCTCTATGCCTTCCTCCCAGCTCAAAGTTTCCTACTTTTTAATACATTCAATTGATTGTATTTTCAAATTATTTTCACCAATGTAAATTAATGTCACAAAGTATGTGCCATAAAGATATTAGAGAAAATGAGACAGTTAATACAAATAATGTTGTTGAAGCACACAAGCAAACAGGAAAATGTTACAACTGGCTGTAATTCTTCTTAGAATTTTAGAATTACTCAAACCTCCCAAGTAATGGTAACACGTTGCTATTCTAATAATGAATAAAAATAATGGTCTTTTGATAGAATTTTTTACTCATAAGAAAATAATTTCAAGACAAATACTTGAAAAGTTATGACTGTCAGATTATTCATCCTCAGGGTTTAAATTCTAGGAAAATATTTTAATGTTCTTAGAGTATATCTCTTAAATATAAATGTCAAAGCTCTCATAATTCTTAATTATTTCTTGCAAAATTAGAAAATAATACAAATTTATTAAATGTCAACCATTATACAAATTGTATATTTGATATTTGCTACTGAAAATGCACACAATATTATACACTTTCTGTTTGCATCCATGTATATCTGAGCTATTTTTTCAGATATGCCATCATTTAAAACAAATCTTTAGGTCTGAGTTTTTGCTAGTCTTTTGAACTACTGTTAGTTATTACTGAAGATTAATTCAAATAAGTAGTGATCTTTCAGCAAATTTGATTATATTTAAGTTTTCTTTATAGAGAAGAAACTTGATATATTAATGTTTCTAAGTGATTTATTTTCTCTTTAGCTCACAATGTCTATGCCTATGTATTTGATAGAACACATTAGTTTTTGTTTATGTAAAAATAGGACACATTTCAAATCAGTCATTTTTGCATTCATGGATTCAACAAATTATGTAAGAATAACTTCTAATTATACCTTAACAAAATATGTAACAACTTGGTAAACACTTTTTCTTATAACTATCTACTAAACAATGAACTGTGAGTATTTTTATATAACATTTATACTGTATTAAATATAAATATATAGATACATTAACATACATAGATTATATGCATGTACAATGACATTTCATATAAGATATCTGAAAATTCACAGATTGTTTTAGTATTGTAGTATTGTAGTTTTGTATTTGGTTTGTAGTTATTCATGCTTCTATTCTCAATAGAAACTACATATTTATATGTGCATTATTATTGATGAAGTATTCTTAACTGAACAACTATACCTTTATTTATTTATTTTTGTCCCTATTTTATACCTCTGTATCAGTGGTTCTCAACACCTTTGGCACTGTTTTCTACTCCTCTTCCCACAAAATTTTATTTTCCTTCATAATTTACAAAATACAGTTTTATCTGTTTTAGTTGATGATTCTGCCATGAAATTGTCTTAGTAAGATCTTCAAGATCATATTCATTACTCCTATTCATATGATGATTCTTTAGGTTTCCATGTAATTTTTATTGTACCTTTATGGTTAGCTTTGTTCATAGTGATTCTTCTAATAGCTTTCACAAAGGCTCTTTCCCCTCTTGCATGCTTTAAGAGTGAAGATCACAGACTTTGTATAAATTTTCTCAATGTCTAACATAGTAACTCATATGGGATAACCATCAATGAATATGTTGGAGTACATTTACCCAGAGAAATAATTAAATAAGTAACTACCGCAGCTACACTATTCTGAATACCATAAATGGTACATAAACTTACCTCTTTAACAATGCATTGATTACATAATATTTTTCTTTTAATCTTTTAAATCTATACTTATAAATTAACTTTTTCAAGGATTCTAGGAATTAATGTGACTGTAACAGCAAATATGACAAAGGCTTTATTGTATTAAGACACAACACAAAAAAACTGACCAGATGTTAACTACTCTGAAAATGTTTCTTGTGCATTTCATTTTTGTGTTTGCAAAATATTAACGAGGGAGTCATTTTTCAAAATTACCTATGGGACTTACATGCACCAAGCCCATTACTTTCCCATGTGTGCCTAAAGTAATGGGGGTTGTGATCACTTTGCTTCTGTGTTCTCTACAGACATCTAAATAAGAATGTGACCATAGGGACTCATGAAATATATTCAATAGCTCTGGAGCTGTTTGTAATTCTTTCCTTCACAAGCAGCTATTTTTCAAAATGAAAATGCTCACAAGAGTCAACTCTAAGGTTGAGATATCAAATGAGGTATTTGAAGTTTTTGCTGTCTTGGTTGCTATTGTTATTTTGTCTATTGAATTCAATATAAATTTTGAGAAAATATGACATAAAGAACCAATATTTAGCCCTTCCAGTCTACCTCAGAGCACTGAGCAGACCTGGAGTGTCAGCTCTGCACTGAATCCCACAAAACCCAGAGGAGGCTGGACTCTCAGGAGCTCTAACATGCCCAGGATAGTAAGTATCTAATATCAGGAAGAGGGCATGTTTGTGTTTTTTCTGCAGGATGTTGAAGGTGGTTGTCAGAGTGATTGGGGAGTCATGCTGATGCTGAGACAAAGAATGATGCTGACCTGTGAGCTTGCTGAGTGCCCAGACAATGGTGACTGGGAAGTTGTATTGGACATATGTTCCTGACCCACCTTTGCTTACCTGTACACCTGATGGAACAAGTTGCCTTGCCCTAAGATTTAGACCTTGTGGAATAGAGAATCAAAAAGAAAAGTTATAATGACTCTTCTATTTTTCTTAAAGGTGACCAGTTATTCAGATTCAATCACATACTGGTCTAGAAATAAATACAGTATTAGAAATAACAGTTTTTGTTTGGAAGGCTCGATGTGGACATTTTCAGAAATATGTTTGTAAGTTAGCTGCAATTCTCTATGATGTTATGTTAGCAAAAGATAAAGTTGGGACAGGTTCTGGATTTCAAACAAGTGTTAGTGCATGTGATAAGGCTCTTTTAATTATCAAGTTAAAATTACCTTTGTCTCTTCTACAGTATTTACTGTAAGTTCCATTGATTGTATACTTTCTAATTGTGTTAGTGTGCTGAAGCCTGGCATGTCTGTTATGGAGATCTATCAACCAGCTTTTGTTTTATTGCCCTGAGTATTACAGAACCTCGGTATTCTGAAAAAAATAAAAGCTTGCAAATACTGGAAGAAGTGAGTCAGGCTTTAAGCAGCAGCAAGAGGGTAGTGGGTTTGATCATTACTGGTAAAACAGCTTTAATTACATTAATTGCTAGCACTATTACTTCTGCAATTGGTTTGGCACAAGAAGTTAAGAGAGCTACTTTTGTTGATCATTTAGCAAAAAAAATGTTACCAATGTGTTGAGTATACAAAAGGACTTAGGCATTTCGAAGAAGGGATTGAAGTTCTTTATCCTATTCAAATTGCTGGAAGGAAGTTCACAGTTTAAGAGTAAGGAGACATTTCAATTTTCATGCCACATATCACTGGAGTTGTGTTGCTTCAAAATTTACAATGATAGTCATTATAATTAAAAATGTTTAAAGACACTTGTAGGGTATTTGGCATAATTCTAACAACTTTCTAGATGTTTTTAACTTCAGATAGTGAGCTTATGAGTTTAAAGAATGCTACTCTGCTGAGCTTTGATGCTGCAGATAATGGTGATATAATTATCCATGGCTTGAGGTCAGCATTTCCATTTTGATTAAGTTTCAAGAATTTCATATATAGCTTGATCATACAAGCCCTTTTTGTCCTGGGAATACTTTTGTTCCTGCCCATCATGATAAAACTTGTCTTTAACAACATCAACATGTAAACAGCCAAATTACATGACTTGAAACTGAAAATGGGCCCCCAGACAAAGTTATTAATTTAACAGGCTGGTAAGCCAAGGAGTGGGAAGATTCCACACAGAGCCTGATCAACCGAAGACAGAAGTGCATTGCTTTTGATAATGCATATTGCATGACAGTTAAAGAAGGCATTCTTGTCAAAAAAGACCCAAGACAGGCTCAGTCTTGTTTATGCAATAAAAAGGGGGGGAGATGTGGAGATCTTTTTGGGCTGCTTAGCAGGAATCTGACATTAGGCTAGAACAAAGAAGTGATTTCAGGTAGGAATCTAAATCCTAGGCTAGAACAAAGAATTTCAGGAAGGAGTCTAAATCTTAGGCTAGAACAAAGAAGTAATTACAGGCAGGAATATAAATCTTAGGCTAGAACAAAGAAGTAGGCTTCAGGCATGAAAATGACTTTGGGCTAGGACAGGGAATTAGGGTCAGATATTTTGGTCATCCTGATAAGCCCTTAGAAATAGTGATCACTGGAGTGTTCACGTAATTAGGATTAATGCTTTGCTTTTTCTTTGATTACTTGTGTTTATTGTGTTGCTTGTTCCTTGACTATTTGCATCTATTGTATTGCTAGTTCCTCAACCTAGAATTGACCTTAATACTTGCATGAAATTAAAATGGTATAAAAGCAAAAAGAAGGAGGAAGGATGGTATAGGGTTTTTATGTGGGAAAATAAATGGAAAAAGGAAATAACATCTTAAATGTAAATAAATAAAATACCTAATTAAAAAAAGAAGAAGGAAGGAACAAAAAATCTGATATTTACTTATAAATAGTAAATTAAGAGAAATTTTCTCAACTGTTGTTCATCCAGTTGTCAGTAACTAATGTGTATAAAGCAATAAATGGTTTATAAGACTTTACCAGCTTATTAGTAGCTATAGCATTTTTAGAAATTACATAACTATATGTTTCTTTACTTTTTTGCTTAACTGAGATTAAGAATGTAACTTTCCAACAGGTATTAAGTTAATGGAGATAGTAAACACATTTTATTGAAGATATTATGTATCATAGTTATGGTTTTAATAACAGCATTTCAGCTTATAAATTATAAAAGTGCATTATTTCAAAGGGATTTTAATTATTCAAAATATATACACTTTTAATTTTTTAAAATTATTTGTGTGGGTAGGGAATATGTGCATGTGACTACAGGTTCTTGTGGACTCCAGAGGTGTCAAATCTCTGGTGTTAAAGTTTATTAGTGGTTGTGAATGATCTGATGTTACAGGTTGGGTCCTGTGAAAGATCAGTAAACACTCTTAACATCCAAGCAGATTATATTGTTGTCCCTAGTACTGTATCTCCTGTATCTACTTCATGATGAGTAAAACTCGTTATTCATCATTTGACTTTGGTTCTGCCATGTAAGTTTCCTAAACTAACAGAAGAAAGTAATGCTGTGATATCTATATAAGTTATGAATCTAAGTGTCATTCATACTTCTAAAATCTCTATTGTCTGTTCAAAAATCATAAAAAAGACAAATAAAAGGTCAAATTCAGCTTTTTCTAAGCTAGATCTAAATCAAGAGATACTTGTTACAAAACAAAATTCTAAGTGATAGTACAAAATAGAGATTATTCATGTAGTGTAAATGAAGTAGTACCAATAATTTATAAAGTTGGCTTGAAGTACAGCCAGTCTTAATTTAAAACTCTGTCTATGAAAAAACACTATTGATATGTTCATTTATCCTCATCATAAAAATAATTTAAAATAAATTTAGAATATTGAGTATATATTAACTAGTGTGAAACACAAATATCTGTAAATCAGTTGCATAAGCACATTTAAGGAGTAACATTTTCCTACCAGTAACACCATAATTCATATACAGACATTTTTAAAATTTAGATCTGCATTTTTCAAAACAGATACCTATGCCATCAAATTTATAAACTGGGCTCAAACTGTGTATGCTATTTTGTTATGAATTATCTCATAAAATATGTCCTGAACATTTTATAAAGCTATCAGGTGCCCTAGTCTTCCGATTGTTGCCATACCTTTCAACACTTTGACAATGCTTTGTACATAAAATAGGAGTAGTTTAGCTAGGTGACTGAGCAAACACAGATAGCTTCCTTACCATCCTTGCAGTGAACTACTGGGAAATACCAAGCTTAAACTCATGTTTTTCAAAACCCCTTTGTTTTTCAAAGAAAGGGACTGCCTGTCCTATGAATCATTGAGTCTGGTATCACCTTAGCCTCAGAGATCAGCGTCTTTGGAATAGATAGCCAAAGAAACCAGCTTCATATAATTAAACAAAAAGGACAGGAATGAAAAATCAAGAGAAAAGCTAATCACAAAATTCAGGAGAACACAGTACAATAAAGCTACAATGCACACATATCTTTATCTACTTGCTTGTGACTCTGATACTGGAGAAGGAGATACATGATGGAAGGATTCCAATGTCTTCTTTTTTATTTCTCTTGAATTCTTATCAACTACCTCAGAAAATCAACTGGCAGTTACTGGGTGATCAAAATCTCTACCCCTTCCCAAGGAATTACCTTTTGATTCTTCAGGGAAGAATAGGAGATTGTCTTGGACATTAGCAAGGGATGACATAAGGTAAAATAAAGAGTAGAATAAATATGTTGTAGTTTTCAACACTATCATACGTACCTGTGAGAATGAATTTAAATAAAGTATAATTTAGTTTGGCTCATGGTTTCAGTATATGACTGCTGAAACCATGCACTTGCTTTGTGCACAAGACATGGCAGAATATCACAGAGCCTAGAATATGAACGAAAAAATAACTTCATCTCTTTCTGGAAAGGAGCCAGAAAATGAGAGGGGGAAGCAAGATAATAGAGCCCTAAAGACTCAGTCTCGGATATTTTTAACCTACTCCTAATATTGCCTTCACATTTTGAATCAAAACACTACTCTACTGATTGGTTCGAGACCATAGGAACCAATCACTCACTCCTAAACAGTTCTTAATATAGTCACTGTGATCTTTACTATATGCAAGTATGTTAAAAAAATGTGAAGAATAGTGAGAGAAAAACTGACCAATGGGACACCATCTGTAATCAACTCCTTTTCTCTAGAGAAGCTCTATATTCTTCCAAGTTGGCATTCAGTCTTGAGGATATAGAATTATTCTCTTTTTCAGTACCTTTGTTTTATTCATCCACTGTTGTGTTGCTTAACTCTGAGAAGTATGGTACCTCATAGATTGGACCCTGTGTGACCATTTCATAGTGAAAGAACCATGACCCATGGAACATATTCATTTTCAAATAAAGTGGAACAAAATCCACCAATGATGCTAGTCATGTGTCTATCGTAGTGTGCAAAGAACAGTAGAGAGATCTTCCTGCTTCCCAAGAGTAAATTGAGAAACAAATAAAAGCAGAGAGGGTGTAGTTTCCTATTTACCTTGCTGAAAATAAAGGGTGGGTCACTCAGGAATCTCCACTCTCCAGCATTTTAAATGGAAATGGAGAGGCTCTTACCTCAATCTTTAGCACATACCCTCAGTCTTTAGCACATACTACTTTGACTTTAGCTCTTCATTTATTCACTTTGCTATTCCTTACATAATTCTAGATACTAGCATTTAACTTTCTTCCTGAAGTTAGAGTCAGAGTCAAAATTCTTCCAAGCTGTATGTGTGGGTGGAAGCTAAATGAACAAGTAATGATATCTGCAAGCCTTGGAGGTGCCCCTTTTGTTTCACTAGACACAATTATAGAAACAAAACTTGGCTTACCAGTGTGATGTTTCACAAATTTTTTACAAATATAAAAGACCTTCTAGCTCTGTGATCAAATGTCTGGGCAATAAAAATGTACAGAGGGCAACCCCATTAAAAATTATAATGGCTGCTAAATATTGCTAACTGCAGATAAGAGAGGAGTTCACTATTGTTCATAATAGCATGGGTAAAAAAAATTTTATAAAATCTGAAAAATTTATCTACTTTGATATGACTGGTCTCCCCAGACTCATACTTTACACCATGAAAATCAATTGTTCATTACGTCATTTTAGATTATAAATGCCATCATCACCATTTCTAGTTCTCAGAAGATAGAGTGTCTGGAAAGAGAATCAAACACTCTACACTGTGAACCAGAAAACAGACCTGAAAAAGTCCCCAAATTCAAGACACTGGGCCTCTTACCATACTTTTATGAGGCAGAAGTACAAGTTTTAGGTTTGAGAGAACATGTATTTTAACATGTAATCCAGAAAAATCTGTATATAACCACTTAGCAATTGCAGAACTACACTATACTGGCTAACCCTGTGTAATATGGAGAGTTCCCACAGGAAGATGAGAGGTAACAGGAGCAGTTAATAGAGAAAGACCAATTTCCTTTTCCCACATCACAAAAGAATTTCTGTGAATTGTCCAAGCTAATATGGAGCTATTTTGAGGTTGGTATTTTTTGTAGTGCAAAATTGCCCCAAATCCCCTAAGTAGTATAGGGACTCTCTCTTGGGTATGGGAAGCAGGTTTTTCCCTATTCCTAACTCAGAAAGAGAGAGTTTACCTCAAGCCTCCCAGAAAGAAATTCTGCACATTGTGGTTCAGTCCTGTACTTGTATCTTCAGCTCATTCTCTCTCTTTTATAGGAAAACTGGAGAGCAAAATAACCAGTCTGTATCCCCAACAAATCTGTCCAATGTCCATCTGCTTCATTCCTTCCCAGAATACAGAGTGGGAAGGAACGATTAAAGGGAACATAGTGACAGGTACTCAAGTGGACATCTAGAGTAGGCAGTACAGTCTTGCTCATATATTGTCAATGCAATATTTTCATATTCAACTGAAAGGCAGAACATCACACTGGAAAGCCAAGTTTTGTTTCTATTATTGTGTACAAAGAAGAATACTAGAATTTTTCCTTTGTTTTTCAATGGGATTTAAACAAATGAAGACAGAGAGGGAGTAGTTCTCCCTTTACTTTGATGATAATAAAAGATTTCACCCAGAAAACCCCATTCTTTGATCCTCTAGAGTGAAATTGGGGGGGGGGTGGCTATTAACTCTTCATCATGTACTTCACTAAATTTAGTTGTTCATATATTAGCCTTGTTTTCTCCATACAATGACTCCAAGTTACTAGCATTTAAAGTTCTGGTTCTTCATGAAGTCAAGAGTCAAAGTAAAAATTTCTACAATCTGCATGTGTGGATTGAATTAAAGTGAACAAAAGCAGTAAATGTAAGAGATGGATCTAACTGTACATCAGAATACAAACTATTTTATAAAATGTAAAAAATTGTCTCCAAGAACTTTTAGCAATGTATCAGTAGACTGATGTATGTTCTAGAGTCTTTTTCTAAATAATGCCTCCAATGGAACAATAAAATCATCAAATTCAATTAAAGCATTAAATAGTTAAATTCAGCCTGAAAGCAGAGCTTTGTAATTAAATTAGAGGGTGTATGAAATGCCAAGGAGATAATTCTAAATCCTAATAATAGTTAAATATAAATTCAAAGTTAAGATATATTATAAAACTAAATACTGCATTTTAGTGATATTTTTATAATTTATTTTAAAACTACTAAAAGTTTGATAAGGCATTAATAATAGTTCAAAATAAAATATGTTTGTGGTATTTTATAAGACTGAAATATGTATACTGGGTCATATCATTATATGTAGTAACCTATCATCCATCTTCACACCAAGAAAATTAAATGTTCTTTATCAACTTTGAGAACAACACTCTTGCCATCCTCACCTCTGCTGGATACCATAAACTATGAACCAACAAAACTCTTTGAGTAATGCCCTAAGCTCAGTGATATTGGCACAGGTATAATGTAAGCATTCTGAATAAAAGTTGCTCACAGTTATAACGACCAACATTCCATGATGCCAACAATATAGCTGAAAGATATTACGAATTATCTATAAGAGCTTCTGAGCATCATAAAATCATCTCATCCCACAAGACCGGCTGAACCTTAAGAGTTGGGAAATTTGAAGTACAAAATGAGCTACATCAACCAATGAGTCTCTACTGTCCTAATGGAGATTGCAGGAGAGCTGCTCTTACTTCTGAATGAATTAATTCAACATGGACTTTACTGTCCTATTGTATGAAAAAAGTCAAAACTTTAGATTTTGGAGAAAATATATCCTGTGAAGTGTATAGTCATACAGAATCTACATGTTACTACTTAGCAGCTGTAAGATTGATGCAGACAGCCTAATCCTGAGCAAGGCTGACCATTCTCACAGAAAGGCAGTAAGCACCAGGATCAGTTAAGTCCTACAAGACATAAAGGAAGTGACCCATAGGGGGTGTTTTCTGTTCCCAGATCACACATGAAACTATATAAATTGTCATGGTATGAAGCTGCATGAAAATTCAGAGACAAGAAAAAAATCACCCAAAATATCCTAATGTGGTATAGAACTCTCCCTTGGGTGTTGAAAGTAGAACCACCCATGTTCCAGACCCAGCAATGGGAAGTCTAACTCCAGCTTCCCAGAGAGGAGGGCTTTTGTTTTCAACTTCTCAGATAAGAATTCTGTAGACTCTCTCCTAAGTCATGATCTTGTGTTGAGAGCCGCGGCGAGCAGTGACTGTATTCGCCAATACAAGATGGCGCTGGCACCCGATGCTCCCGTGGGTAAACAAGTAAATAGCGCATGTGCAAGTGGTGAAAGCGCGCCAAGTCACTGCCCAGCCCAGGGCATCATACAGGGTTTTGAGCAAGCAGCCAATCAGATATGTCCACGCCACCCTAGGGTGTATATAAAGCAGTGCCATCTTGGGGCTCTCTCTCTCTTCCTCCTTTCATCGCAATAAACGCTTGCTGCAGAAGGATCCTGGTGCCCACTTGCGTTCTTGCCATCGAGATGATTGCACGGGGCACAGCTGGTGCCGAAACCCGGGAACCCACCATCGCCTGTGCTGAAGAGAGCCTCCGCTCGCAGAGAGGATTCAGAACTGCAGGTCAAAGATAAGCTCTGAGAGGCATGTTTGGTCTTGATTTATCTCATCTCTCTCCCCAGTTGGCAGGAGCTCCAGAAGCTTTCGCTATTGTGCTAGCAGAGCTCGTTCTCTTTTCTTTTTGATTTTACAGGATGAGAAATGCCGCTCAACTATCGTGACAGGTCAGGGAGTGTTAGAGGAGTTACAAGGCAGCATGTCAGAAACAGAGCGAGATAAGAGGCTAGCAACTCATAAAGAAAAAAGGAAAGGTGCGCTCAAGAAAACAGACTCTTCCAAAGACGCTCAGTCAGCAGAAGCGAAAGATGAGGGAAAGTACACCCTGGGAGAGAGACGTAAGAGGGGAAGGAGGGCCCCAAGAAGGAAACCTCTTTATCCAGTAAAGGAACTGGAGGCCTTAGGGCTTGGTAGCTCTGAAACGGGGAAATGGGTCCCTCTGAGGAGGAAGACTTAGATGTAGAGGCGGCCTGCTATGAGGAGGAAAGGTACCATCCAGATGAGCGGCCACTGCTGCAAAGTCAAAAGCAAGGGAAGGCGGGACATAGGAACTGCACGACCTCTTGGCCTGTCGTGCCCTCCCAACCTATTGTCTCTAGCACTCCTCCGTCTTATGCGGACAAGCCTTGCTCAGACTCCTTCCTTTCAAAGGAAGACAAAAGAAGGATGTTACAAGTCTTCCGGTTGAGGCCGCGGAGGGAGGTTGCATCCACGCGCTGGTAGAATCTGCAAAGATTATTGAATGGTATCCAGATGCAGCCGCTCAGCTTGCCCTTTGTGGGCTAAAAGCAGCCATTAACCATTTTAGAAGGGATCCTAAGGTTTTAATAGTGCCATATACTGCACATCAGGTTCAAACATTAACTGCTACCTCTGATGTTTGGGCGGTGTTGGTCACCTCCTTTAATGGTCAAATAGATAATCACTATCCTAAACATCCTATTTTACAATTTGCCTTAACTCAAGCTATTGTGTTTCCGCACATTATATCTCAGAAGCCGCTCCCAGATGGAGTGGTTGTTTACACAGATGGGTAAAAAACAGGTGTGGGTGCCTATGTAGTTAATAATGAAGTCACAGCCAGACAATACCATGAGACCTCACCTCAAGTTGTGGAATGCTTGGTAGTATTAGAGGTTCTGGAAACCTTCCCAGGTCCTTTAAATATTGTTTCAGATTCCTTTTATGTAGTAAATGCAGTTAGGGTTCTGGAAGTTGCTGGATTAATTAAGCCCTCTAGCAGACTTACAATAGTTTTTCAAAAGATTCAATTTACCCTAGTCAATAGGAGATCTCCTGTTTTTATTACACACATCAGGGCTCACTCAGGTCTACCAGGACCAATGTCCTGTGGAAATGACCTGACAGACCACAAAGTTAATAGCTGTCGCCCTATCTCCAAAGTTGACCTTGGCCAAAGATTTCCATAAAAGATTTCATGTAACCGCTGAGACTTTACGTTGGAGATTTGACATAACCAGAAAAGAGGCTAGGGATATAGTGACTCAATGTCAAAATTGTTGTCAATTCTTACCAGTGCCTCATGTAGGAATTAATCCACGAGGAATTCGGCCACTGCAGATTTGGCAAATGGATGTTACTCACATCCCATCCTTTGGCAAATTGCAATATTTACATGTTTCCATTGATACTTGTTCTGGAATTATATTTGCTTCCCCATTGGCTGGAGAAAAGGCGGCCTGTGTTATTCAACATCGCCTCGAGGCATGGAGTGCCTGGGGAAAGCCTAAAATTCTTAAAACTGACAATGGACCAGCTTATACTTCTCAGAAGTTTGGACAATTCTGCCGCCAAATGGAGGTGACCCATCTAACGTGTCTACCATACAATCCTCAAGGACAAGGCATTATAGAACGGGCTCATCGCACTCTTAAGTCCAATTTAATAAAACAAAAGGGGGGAGTCCAGGAAGCTCTACCCTCAGTGCCATGAGTCACCGTTTCTATAGCACTTTTTACCCTTAATTTTTAAAATCTGGACAGTCAAGGCCACATGGCAGCTGACCGTCATTGTTTAGAGCCTGACAGGCCAAAAGAGATGGTCAAATGGAAGGATGTTTTGACCGGACAATGGAAAGACCTGGATCCTATTTTAATAAGATCCAGGGGAGCTGTTTGTGTTTTTCCACAGGAAGAAGATAATCCGTTCTGGCTACTGGAACGCCTAACACGAAGAGTCTTGGAATCTCAGCTTGATCCTGCCCAGAGACATGAAGACCCTCCTGCTGATGGTGATATTCTGGCTGACACTGCTGATGGTGTGACATGCAGAGCTGAGATGGGGGATCATCCCTTTCTAGGTTTTTGCTGCAGAACTGGAACCTGGAGTTCGAGGAAACGTTGAGAGATATTCGGCCTTTTCCTCCTTTAATGAATGGGTGGGAGTAGGCCTGTTTGGTACAGCCCTATGCTGTGGATTAGTGTTCATGTTATGGTTGGTCTGCAAACTCAAAACTCAACAGAAGCGTGACAAGGCGGTGATTGCCCAAGCATTTGCTGCTTTAGAACAAGGTTCCTCCCCTGGAGTCTGGCTGTCTATGCTACAAAAGTAGCTAGCGCTTGAGCCCTCAGCCGATGCACCCCATGGGTTCTATACCATTGCACTGGGTCAGTGAGGCAAAAGCCCCGCTCTCTGCACGTCTCTGGGTGGAGTGTATACTGTGATATACAGGGGATGTTCCTCAGGGATAGATTCTTCGAAGGCATGGCTGGCTGCATAGAGGTCAAGTTGCCAAATCCTCTCCCTGTCAAAGGCAACAGGATGGGTAGATTAAAGTACACTCATGGACTCAACGACCAGGGTGGAAATTCTTTACAATATCCCAACATTTTGCACAAGGGACTAGACCTCTATCTTCCTCTACAAGAGAGATGACTTAGTGCCTTGCCAGACGACCTTACGGTCTCATTTAATAAAACTAAAAGGGGGAGATGTAGAGAGCCGCGGTAAGAGGTGACAGCATTTGCCATTACAAGATGGCGCTGGCACCCCACGCTCTCCCATGAGTAAACAAGTAAATTGCACATGTGCAAGTGGTGAAAGCACGCCAAGTCACTGCCCAGCCCGGGGCATCATACAGGGTTTTGAGCAAGCAGTCAATCAGATATGTCCACGCCACCCTAGGGTGTATATAAAGCAGTGCCATCTTGGGGCTCTCTCTCTCTTCCTCCTTTCATCGCAATGAACGCTTGCTGCAGAAGGATCCTGGTGCCCGCTTGCATTCGAGACGATTGTGCGGGCCACAATCTTGGGTGTTCTTCTACTTGCTCTCATTTACAGGAAAACATGTCAAGTGAAAGTCAAGAAATCTATCCCCCACTCACCATTCCCGACTCATCTACCAACTGTACGAACCTGCTTAAGTCCATCACAATATACTGAGGGGAAAGGAACAATTCAAGTACCAATGTGGTGATTACATCTCAAGTGAACATCATGGGCATCCAGTTCAACCTTTCTCATGTGCTGCTGACAGTGGGGAGCTGTGTGCAGGAGCTGTAAAGGACATCAGAGAGTCATGAACAAGCCTCATTAGGCTCATGTCCCCTGCCCCTGCCATCCAGAGCAAGTGTTCTCTCAACAGACCTGAGCACCAATGCACAGAAAAATGCTTTAACTTAACATTCCCTTGGGCAGAAATTTGCTTACCTGTTGATCTGTGTATTGAGGGAAGATGTACCAACTCAACTGACAAATAAGAAAATCTATAAGGAATATCCTGGTCCTTACAAGTATTGGTTTTTCTGGCCATAATAACTTACCTAAGTCAGAGCTCCAGAATGAACAGTACAAGCCCAGAACAAGCAGGGGAATGAGAAAACACTCGCTGGCGTGGAAAGGTCAGGAACCAGGTTGATATTCATGCCCTGCAGAGAAAGAATCCTAACTATATCCATATCTATGAAACCAACTCTGTGTGTGAGTAAGGCCACATAATTCAGTCTGTATTGCCATCTGTGGTGGCATCCTGAGACATTGCTCTTCTAAACCGAAAGAAAGCCCAAAGCATCACATTCAAAAAAATAGAATTCTGGAACTGAAAAGTTCCAGCCTCCATACAAGGTACACACTGACCTCAAATTCAGAGCATCATCTGTGACTTTTGGCAGGAAATGTGAGACAGAAAGAAACCAAATTCAGGGGATTCTTTGGTACTCTTTGGTACTAATGAAGATGGAACTCAACTAAAACAGCATCTGTGGTGGATGGAAAAGACAGATATTCTCTGTAGAATTTTGCTGGTAATAATATCACAAGTTTCTAAACTCCTGCTAGAACACAAGGTTTTCAGTTAGTTCAAAGGACATCTTTCATCACTAGAGCTTATTCCCCTTCCTTACCTGTACATACCTGCCAGAAATCTTCACATGTTCAGTAGGCATTTTCATTTACCCTTATTCCTAAGTCTCACTTCTCCCTCTATGTTTTGAAACAAGTATTTAATTAAGGTATAAGGCATAGGAAATGAAACTCTGAAGATTGATGAACAAGACACAAAGTAGCTTGACCACAGGACCCTCCCCATTATGACCATCTTTACCTCCATTCAGCTCCACTGAGAGGAGAGCCCAATGGAGGCATCAGTTACCAGGATGACATCAAAACAAGGAGAGCATAATCAGTGCCTAATTTTCACCCCTCCCGTGTCCCAGTGTTTCAGACCTCCCCTCTGCTCCCCATTTAGGAAGTTGTTTACTGACTTATATAGCTCAGCTCTCCAGAATCTATCATGGCTGCTCCTTTAACCCCAAGCTGCTTCCTTACAGTATTTTTTTTTTTTTTTTTTGGTGTTTACATCAGAAATGTTTAGATCAGATGGAACTTCTGGGGTGGGGATAGAGAGTCAGAAGTTTCAAAAGGCACATCTAAATTGTTCAGTTAACTTATTTGATAGGAAGTATCAAATTTTCCAAGACAAGGTCTGTGGTTTCAGCTAGCCATACAAAAATTAATGCTTATAGTCCTTTCTTGGAAATAAAACTTTTTAATGGGAAAGGGACTTTATTTTGACAAAGTTTGAGCACAAAAAGTATCCTTTGTCTTTCTTTCATTTTGTTTTTATGCTTTATCATACCAGTATCAGTTCTACAGAAGCATTCACTGTGTGTAGACACCAGAAACGTCAAACACAGTATTTCTAATACCACAAAGTGTTCCTTAAAACTCCCTCTATTCATTTTTCAGTGCACTAACCAGTTCTTCACTATACACTACTTTAGTTTCTTTTCTCATTCATAATTTTTGGAACAAGAATCTATTTATACTTTAGTATCAGGAATTTTTCTTTCAACATTTAAATTGGAGAGACTATTCTGTACTGTTTTATGTAACAGTTCTCTATTATAGTTATTCATTGCTTAGTATTGTACTCCACAAATGAAGTTGGTTTTGTTCATTCTGAAATTGTTATATCCATGTTTCTGTTTAGTTACTGATGTCTATATATAAATTCTAAATAAGCAATTGGGTATAGGCATATTTTTTTCATGTACATATATCTTTTGGTTCATAATTTATTGTGGAAATATTTATCCATATTGCTTCTTCATCAGCTCAATTGCTGTAACAAAATACTCTAATTAAGTTGTTTAAAAGACCCAAAGATATCCTCTCAAAAAATAAGAGTAAAAATTTTAAAATTTTATGGTTACATATTTAGCTTCTGTTGATAACCATCTCTAGTGTTTGTCATTCTAGATCCTGAAATGGCAGTTACAAGAGAATGAAAAGGAAGCTTTCTTGACCTTGAAAAAATACTAGTTACATAATCAAGGTCCAATCTTTACAACATCACCCCTAATAAATTATATTTCAAAATTCAGAGTTTAAAATAATAATATATTACCAGATTGGTGATTTAAGATTCCACCTGTTAATTTTGTAGTAACATAATACTGTCTGCGGAATTCTACTCTACAGTACCCAAATAATGCATGTTCATTTACCTTTTCTTTTTGTTGTTGTTTTTGTTCTTGTTGTTGTTGTTTGGTTTGGTTGGTTTGTTTTGTTTTTCAATACAGAGAGTTTCACTGTGTAACTCTGGTTGTCCTGGAATTCACTCTGTAGACCATGTTGGCCTTGAACTAATAAATTCTTCTGTCTCTGCGTCTTGAATGCTGGGATTAAAGGCTGTTCCATGACTGCCAGAGAATAATTCCCATTTTCTCTACATGTACATATCCATCCAAATAGTGTTCAACATGCTTATATATTTCAGCATCAAGTATATTCTATAAAGTGCAAAGTCATATTCAGGAATAAGACTTTTAGTACAGTAAGTATGTCAAAGTTTCTATCTCTGAACTAATGAGAATATATATCTTTTTAACATTTTATTGGATATTTTATTTATATTTCAGATATTATCCCCTGTCCCCATTTCCCCCCACCCAGGAACACTCTATCCCATACCCCCTCTTCCTGCTTCTATGAGGATGTGCCCGCACCCACCCACCCACTCCCATCTCCCCGCCCTGGAATTCCCCCACACTGGGGCATCCAACCTTCACAGGACCAAGGACCTCCTCTCCCACCTATGCCCAACAAGGCCATCCTCCCCTACATATACATCTGTGGACATGGGTCCCTCCCTATGTGCTCCCAGGCTGGTGTTTTAGACCCTGGGAGCTATAGTTGTTTAGTATTGCTCTCCCCATGGGGCTGCAAACCCTTTCAGCTCTTTCAGTCTTCTTTCTAACTCCTCCATTTGGAACCCCATGATCAGTTCAATGGTTAGCTGTGAGCATTTGCCTATGTATGTGTCAGGCTCTGGCACACCTCTAAGGAGACAGCTATATCAGGCTTCTGTCAGCATGCACTTCCTGGTATTCACATCAGCTTCTACCTCTACCTTTGGCAACTGCACATGAGATGGATACCCAGGTGGAACAGTCTCCAGACTACACCTCCTTCAGTTGCTGTCCCACACTTTGTCTCCATATTTGCTCCCATGAGTATTTTGTTACTTCTTCTAAGAGTGACTGAAGCACCCACACTGTGGTTTTCCTTGTTCATGAGCTTCATGTGGTCTGTGAGTTGTATCTTGAGTATTGTGAGCTTTTGGGCTAATATCCAATTAACCGTGAGTGCATACCATGTGTGTTCTTTTGTGATGGGGTTACCTCACTCAGGATCCTACATCCAATAGAGGGCTAATATCCAATATATACAAAGAACTCATGAAATTATACTCCAGACCACCAAATAACCCTATTAAAAAATGGGGTACAGAGCTAAACAAAGAATTCTCAACAGAGGAAACTTGAATGGCTGAGAAGCACCTTAAGAAATGTTCAACATCCTTAGTCATCAGGGAAATGCAAATCAAAGCAACCCTGAGACTCCACCTCACACCAGTCAGAATGGCCAAGATAAAAAACTCAGGTGATAGCAGATGCTGACAAGGATGTGGAGAAAGAGGAACACTCCTCCATTGGGATTGCAAGCTGGTACAACCACTCTGCAAATCAGTCTGGTGGTTCCTTAGAAAGTTGGACCCAGCTATAACAGATGTCCTTCAACAGAGAAATGGATACAGAAAATGTGGTACATTTACACGGTAGATTATTACTCAGCTATTAAAACAATGAATTGGTGAAATTCATAGGCAAATGGATGAAACTAGAAAATATTATTCTGAGTGAGATTACATATTTTATGTGCTTGCAAATATATACCTTCCAGAAATAGATATTTCATTAAAAAAGAACGAGATTAGTTGGTTAGAGTTAATCATTGGTTATAAGTATTTCGAAAACAACAAATTACAGTTCATTAGTCATTAACACTGGTGAAAAATTCTCCTCAGATAGATATGCATCTTTCACTATTTCACAAGACTTCTGGAGCTTTGCCTGATGTTTGGCTCCAGGTTTCTGCATCTGTTGCTATTAACTGCTGGAATAATTGATTCTTTAAACTCCATATCTTCCTGTTTTTGTTACTATCAATCTCCACAACTCAGCTTTGACACCTATATGTGTGTTCATATGTATACCTCCAGAAAATCACAATTGATATGATATATAAAAATAAAAGAAAGAGGAGAGTGGGAGGAATAGAAAATATTAAAAGAAGTTGATTATAGAGGCCTCATCACAAAAATGTTCATTTCATAAACTAGGCATGCACACAAACCTATTTTTGGTTCATTTCTGAGACAAAGGCCTGAACAGGAGAGCTAGCCATGCATATTCCAGTCTGAAAGTTTGAAGGCTAGAAACAGAAGAGTGGAAAGTATCTCATTTGAGAAAAAAAACTGAAAAAAAAACTGATGTACCACTTTGAAGAAGTTGGACAGAAATTACATTTACTCAAGATTTTTGCCTTATTTAGGTATTCAACTTAATGAACACAGTGTACCCGCAAAAGTACATATCTGTCTCCCAGTAATGAACTGCTATTTTCAATGATTTGATGCCTCCAAGTCTGGTGTTAAAATTGGAAGGAATATTTTTCATGATAGTTTGACCTCAGCCCTTTACAGATAGTGTTCATTACCATTAATCTTTCTCTTTCATGATTTGTAAATCAAGGTCTACCTTCCTTTATTTTCAACCAAACTAACATGAGTTTAATGGTTTACATTTCTCTTCCCAACACATGAGAATAAAGGGAACAACACTGAGTTGTGTGCTAACTGTTCTTAAGGAAATGGTCATTCCTATACAGTCATACCTCATTTTATCAAGCTTTGTTGTGCAGATTCTCCACACTGAGACTTGTTCCAGGCTTGATTTCAGCTACTCTTTGATGATATTTTCATTTTCTTTTTTTTTAATGTGTTGAGTCATTTGGTACTCTTTTTTTATTATTGGATATTTTATTTATTTACATTTCAGATGTTATCCCCTTTCCCAATTTCTATTCCTTAGAACTCCCTAGTCCATCCCCTCTCCTCCTTTATGCTTTTATATCATTTCAATTACATGCATCTGTTAAGGTTGGTTCTAGGTTGAGGAACTAGCAATACAATGGATGCAAATAGTCAAGAAACAAGAAAGACAATAAACACAAATAGTGAAAGAACAAGCAAGGCAATAAACAAAACTCTGTGAACACTCCCGTGATCACTGTTTCTAAGGGCTTATCAGGATGACCAAAATATCTGAGCCTACTTCTCTGTCCTAGCCCAAATGAACAGAACACAAATGGTTTATGCTCTAAGATCAAGAATTTATGATTTTTTCTAACATTCACAGAGCTACAGTAGTCTTTTCAAATAAACACAGCATTTTTAATTAAAAACATTCATTATCTTAGACAATTAGTTCTATTATATACATAATAGAGCTTACTATAGTATACAGTTAATATGTATAGTCAGTGGAAAACCTAAGAATATGTGTGACTGACTTATCCAAATGCTTACTTCATGGAAGCTCAGGCCTGAAGTCCAAACCTCTCCAAGATACACCTGTGCTTCACTGATGGAGTAAAATTGACTTGGTGTGTTTGAAGATCATTTCAACAGTTTTGTAATTTTAAATGGTCATGTATTTACATTAAATATCCACTCCTGTGCTCTCAAACTTGTTCTTGTACATGTACATGAAGGTTAAGTGTAGCATCTTCACTGTGGTGTTGAACAGTATCTATCACCTGTAGAAAAATTTTAATCCAGTAACATGACTGCTCTGGCAAGGGATCACATCAAAAGACCTTTTAGGTCTATATGATCTGGCCCAGCCAGAATGCAGACATGCCTTGAATTATTGTATGGTCTGGTTGGAGTACAGACATGACTTTAGTACACATTTTTTTTTTTTTGGTTTTTCGAGACAGGGTTTCTCTGTATAGCCCTGGCTGTCCTGGAACTCACCAGGCTGGACTCGAACTCAGAAATCCACCTGCCTCTGCCTCCCAAGTGCTGGGATTAAAGGCATGTGCCACCACCACCCGGCTTAGTACACATTTTTAATCCCTAACAGTGAAGGTAAGGTTACTTTTTACAAGGAAGAAGTCATGTTCGAAAGTGATATTTAATTGAGGGGCAAAGTGAGAAATCAAAGAAAGAGTTGACAGAATGTGTCAGAGATAGGATACTCTCAACTCATAGTAGAACAGCACATGAAAGAGAGGTTACCCCATTCTTCATGGGACCTGAAGAATTTGAGCATCATAACATTTGATTGCAAACTTCCTTTGTTCAAAATTATATGATATTTGGTATATAGTTTTCCTTTGCATATGTCCTCAGTGATTGTAAATGTTGCTTTTATTTTCTCACCATTTCTGGTTCTTTCTGACCTCTGTCTGACTGGTTCAACACAACTATTCAGGCTCAAAACTCCTCTCCAAGCTTGCTGATTCAAATTTGGCTTCTGATTGAAATGCTTTGCTTGGTCTCAAACTAACTTTGGCAATTCTCTGGTTCCTTCTGTTTTCACCTGTGTTTAGCTTATTCTATCAGCAACTTGTCTCTGTAAAACTGCCTCCTTTTTATGTGCTTCTCTCTTATAATACCTCTCCTTCCTGTATCTTCTTGTGGGAGTTGGGCATATCTTGTTTCTGACTCACTTTTTCAAATCTTTCTCCAATTTGTCACTTTGTCTGCCATTCAATTAGGCATCACTTTCAAACATGGCTGCTCCCTTCTACAAACTAACTCTACATAGATTGTTTGAGATTAAAGTTGTGTACCAAGCACAGAGAACCTTGTGCAGACCTGTGCAGGCACTGTGCATTGGCTTCAGGCTCTGTGAGTTCATATGAGGTTAGATCATGTTTATTTAGATGGTCTTGTTTTCCTTCTATTCTCTAACACATCTGGCTCTTAACTCAGTTTGCTGCTTCTTCATTGTTTTCCTTGAGCCCTGAGGGTAGAGATTTGAGAGCACTTCCCTTTTATGGCTGAGTGTTCCAAAGTTTCTCACTTTCTGCACATGTCTGGCTGTGTTTCTCTGTATTTGCTCCTTCCTGATGTAGGAGGAAGCTTCTCTGATGATAGTTAAGCAAGGCACTTGCATGTAGTTAGAGTAAAATGTCTTCTGGAGCCATTTTACTGCTATAGTTTGTTTGTTTGTTTGTTTGTTTGTTTGTTTGTTTTTAAGAACAGTGGTAGGTTTTACCCTAGGTACCTGGACTATTTAGTATCATGTTCTAAGTCATCCGACAGTCTCTAATATGGGTTCCATCTCATAGAGAGGGTGTTATGGCAAATCAGATATTAGTTGGTTACTTCCACAGGCTTTGTACCATCATTAAATTAGTATATCTTTCAGGCAAGGCACCATTGTAAATCAAAGGGTTTGAGGCTGGTTTAGTGTTTATATTTCTCTTTTGGTAGCATATAGAGTTTCTTCCTGTGCCAAAGACACTAGAATGTAGGGGTGAAGACTCTTTTTTTCTTTTTTTTTGGATATTTTATTTACATTTCAGATGTCATTCCCGTTCCCCATTTCCCCTCCCTAGAAAATCCCTATCCCATGCCCCCTTTTCCTTTTTGCTTTTATACGATGTTTTTAAATGTTAATCAAAGGTTTTATAAGTTTGGTAATACTCAGTCAGAAGTGTAACCCAATACCCAACCTAGATATATCAACTATCTTTGAATGGTGGAGACATGTGAACATCTACCTCCATGTCCCCTCCCTTCTTTCTCTCTCTTTCTCTCATCACCTAGCTTCTTCTGTCCTTCTTATCCTCTTCTCCTTACTCCTTCTCGTCCTCTCCATAATCCTCCCACCTTAGCTCCTCCTACATATCACCCTTCCTATTAAAATAAAACTTTTCTCTTAAAATACAATTAGAGCATAATTATACCAATTTGTACCAGTGAGGTACAAATATAATAACCAGTCCATCATTTTGTTGACTAACCAGAACTTCTGTCATCTCTCCTAACTAACACGTTTAGTTCTGAACCTGGGTTTTTTCTTGGCTTTAGAATGAATGTCAGCTGAAAACCATCCACTCAAATCTTTTCTCTCAAAGTAAATAGCCAGGATTGGCTATGAGACTATAAGTTTTCAACCCCGTCAGAAATTCAGAATGACTGAGTTAACTGAAATTACTGGAAGCACAAAGCATAACTTCTAAAACTTAGCCAATTTATAGAGACTGCTGAACACCTGGACAGTCCCTATACTTCAAAACGTTGGAGCATCTGATCTTCAGTCTTCTAGCTCAGGATCTTCTGACAGACTATAGTGATGCAGAATTATTAAGGGCTGATTACTCTGTCTAGGCAGATATAATCAGTCGACTATTCTGCAAGTGCGTCCTTTTTCTGGATAGTAATTTGTCTGTAGATGGGAAGAGGCAATTCTTGCCCAGTGGCTGTCTCACCACAACTGGAGTAACTCCAAAGATGCTCAATTTCTTCTTAGAATCCAAGACAGGAAGCTGTCAGGAGCAGACAGGTCTCTAATCAAAATGAACATTAATACAGAAATGTTTATAGAGACAATTCTGTGGACTTCTGACCTTTTGAAAACCAATTATCCATGTAAGGCAATCTGGACTGTTGTCTGTTAACTCCTCTCAGCTATTTCTAAATAAAATACAGAAAACAGCTTATCACTAAACTCAAAGCCCTGAATTTGCTATAGTCACTTAACTCACAGACTAACCATCTCAAATCAGTTAAAAAAGCGAAAGAAGGACTGGGTCTAAACCTTGTATTCCTAAATGTGTTATACAGGCACAATGCCTATGTGAATATCAATATTCATCTCACTTTTATATCAATAAGAAGCTCATACCAATGGAAAACTTAAATTTGAAATCGAAGTAAATTTTGTACAATTTAAGAAATTATAACTTCATCTTGAGAATAATTATACAGATTTCTACCAATAGGTTATGGCTCTGAAATAAATCTTAGCTAATCCTCCCTATTCCAACAAAACCACTACTTTTCCATAGAAAGACAGCCCAATATTAACCACCTTAGTCCCCAAGCCCAGGGAATAGGGGCACTGACTCATCATTAACTTCTTCAAGCTGATTACGGGCGTTGAAATATTGGAAGAGGGTTGGGGGGGAGGGTAAACTGATAAGCCTCTGACGCTGGGTCTTCACTGCATCCAGATGGAATTCCAGGACACCTGAGATTTGAGCAGGTCTGCTCAGCTTGCTTGATGAGTAGATACACCAAGGCTCTGTATTCTGCAATATACAATTCTCAAAACAAATTTTAGTATCAAGCTAATTTTTTTTATTTTTATTTTTTCTGTTCTTTCTTTTTTTATTTAAATTTTTAAAAAAAAAATTTAAATTGGGTATTATATTTACATTTCAGATTTTATCCCCTTACCTCACTTCCTCCCACCACCCAGAAACCTCATATCCCATCCCCCCTTCTCATGCTTCTATGAGGCTGTGCCCTTACCTACCCTCTGCCCCCACTACCCCCTCCCCACCTTCACGATCCACCCCCCCCACTCTGTGTTTGTTTTTCATGGGAACAATAATAACCTCTACCCCCTATGCCCAACAAGGCCATCCTCCCCTACATATACATGGGTCCCTCCCTATGTGCTCCCAGGCTGGTGGTTTAGACCCTGGGGAGCTTTGGTTAGTTGGTATTGTTGCTTTCCTCATGAGGTCCCAAACCCTTTCTGCTCCTTCAGTCTTCATTCTAACTTCTCCATTGGGAAAACTTTGATCATATCAGTGGTTAACTGTGAGCATCGTCCTCTGGATGTGTCAGTCTCAGGCAGACCTTTAAGGAAACAGCTATATCATGTTCTTTACAGCATGCACTTCCAGCCATCCACATCAGTGTCTAGCTTAGGTGACTGTTCATGGGATGGATACCAGGTGGAATAGTCTCCAGATGGCCCCTCCTTCAGTTTCTGTCCCATGTTTTGTTTCCATATTTGCTCCCTTGAGTAATTTTGTTACTCGTTCTAAGTAGAACTGAGGCATCTCCACTTGGTCTTCCTTCTTCATGAGCTTCATGTGGTTTGTGAGTTGAGTCTTCTCTATTCTAAGCTTTTGGTCTAACATCTACTTATCAGTGAGTAAGTAAATACCATGCGTGTATTTTGTGATTGTGTTAACTCACTCAAGATGATAATTTCTAGTTTCATCCATTTACCTAAAAATTTCTCAAATTCAATATTTTTAATGACTGAGTAATAATCCATTGTGTAAATGTACCACATTTTTTCTATCCATTCCTCTGTTGAGGGACATCTTGGTTCTTTCCAGCTTCTAGCTATTATAAATAAGGCTGCTATGAACATAATGGAGCATATGTCCTTGTTATATGTTGGAGCATGTTCTGGGTGAATGCCCAGGAGTGGTGTAGCTGGAACCGCCAGACTGATTTCCAGAGTGGTTGTACCAGGTTGCAATCCCATCAACAATGGAGAAGAGTTCCTCTTTCTACGCATCCTCGCCAGCATCTACTATCATTTGAGTTTTTGATCTTAGCCATTCTGAATGATATCAGGTGGTATCTCAGGGTTGTTTTGATTTGCATTTCCCTGATGACTGAGGATGTTGAGCATTTCTTAAGGTGCTTCTCAGCCATTTGAGTTTCCTCTGTTGAGAATTCTTTGTTTAGCTCTGTATCCCATTTTTTAATAGGGTTATTTGGTTGTCTGGAGTATAATTTCTTGAGTTCTTTGTATATCTTGGATATTAGCCCTCTATCAGATGTAGGATTGGTTAAGATCTTTTCCAAATCTATTGGTTGCCGTTTTGTCTTATTGACAATGTCCTTTGCCTTACAGAAGCTTTGCAATTTTATGAGGTTCCATTTGTCAATTCTTGATCTTAGAGCATATGCCATTGGTGTTCTGTTCAGGAACTTTTCCCCTGTGCCTAGGTATTCGAGGGTCTTCTCCATCTTCTCCTCTATTAGTTTCAGTGTATCTGGTTTTAAGTGAAGGTCTTTTATCCACTTGGATTTGAGCTTTGTACAAGGAGATAAGAATGGATTGAATTTCATCCTTCTACATGTTGACCTCCAGTTGAGCCAGCACCATTTGCTGAAAATGCTGTCCTTTTTCAACTGGATGGTTTTGGCTCCTTTGTCAAAGATCAAATGATCATAGGTGTGTGGGTTCATTTCTGGATCTTCAGTTCTATTCCATTGATCTTCCTGCCTGCCTCTGTACCAATACCACGCAGTTTTTATTACTATTGCCCTGTAGTACAGTTTGAGGTCAGGGACAGTTATTCCCTCAGAAGTTCTTTTATTGTTGAGAATAGTTCTCGCTATCCTGGGGTTTTTGTTATTCCAAATAAATTTGCAAATTGCTCTTTCAATCTCTGTGAAGAATTGATTTGGAATTTTGATGGAGATTGCATTGAATCTATAGATTGCTTTTGGCAAGATGGCCATTTTTACTAAATTAATCCTGCCAATCCAGGAGTATGGGAGATCTTTCCATCTTCTGAGATCTTCTATTTCTTTCTTCAGAAACTTGAAGTTCTTGTCATACAGATCTTTCACTTGCTTGGTTAGGTTCACTCCAAGATATTTTATATTGTTTGTAACTATTGTGAAGGGTGTCATTTCCCTAATTTCTTTTTCAGCCTGTTTATCTTTTGAGTATAGGAAGTCTAATGGTTTGTTTGATTTGATTTTATATCCAGCCACTTTACTGAAGTTGTTTATCAGGTTTAGGAGTTCTCTGATGGAAATTTTAGGATCACTTAAGTATACTATCATATCATCTGCAAATAGTGAAATTTTGACTTCTTCCTTTCCTAATGGTATCCCTTTGACTTCCTTTTGTTGTCTAATCACTCTAGCTAGGACTTCCAGTACTATATTGAATAGGTATGGTGAGAGTGGACAGCCTTGTCTAGTCCCTGATCTTAGTGGGATTGTTTCAAGTTTCTCTCCATTTAGTTTGATGTTGGCTACTGGTTTGCTGTATATTGCTTTTACTATGTCTAGGTATGGACCTTGAATTCCTGATCTTTCCAAGACTTTTAACATGAAGGGATGTTGAATTTTGTCAAATGTTTTCTCAGCATCTAGTAAGATGATCATATGGTTTTTTTCTTTGAGTTTATTTATGTAGTGGAGTACATTGATGGATTTCCGAATATTGTACCATCCCTGCATTCCTGGGATAAAGCCTACTTGATCATGATGGATGATTGTTTTGATGTGTTTTTGAATTCGGTTTCTGAGAATTTTATTGAGTATTTTTGCATCAATATTCATAAGAGAGATTGGTCTGTATTTCTCTTTCTTTGTTGGGTCTTTGTGAGGCTTAGGTATGAGTTTAATTGTAGCTTCATAGAACAAATTGGGTATTGTTCCTTCTGTTTCTATTCTGTAGAATAGTTTGAAGAGAATTGGTATTAGATCTTCCTGGAAGGTCTGATAGAATTCTGGACTAAAGCCATCTGGCACCTGACTTTTTTTGGTGGGGAGATTTTTAATTACTGCTTCTATTTCTTTAGGGGTTATGGGACTGTTTAGATGGTTTATCTGTTCCTCGTTTAACTTTGGTCCTTGGTATCTATCTAGAAAATTGTCCTTTCATCCAGATTTTCCAATTTTGTTGAGTATAGGCCTTTGTAGTAGGATCTGGTGATTTTTTTTAATTTCCTCTGCTTCTGTTGTTATGTCTCCCTTTTCAGTTCTGAATTCATTAATTTGAGTACTGTCTTTGCACTCTTTGGTTAGTCTGGCTAAGGGTTTGTCTATCTTGTTGATTTTCTCAAAGAACCAGCTCCTGGTTTTGTTGATATTTTGTATAGTTTTTTTCTGTTTCAAGTTGGTTGATTTCAGCCCTGAGTTTGGTTATTTCCTGTCATCTACTCCTCTTGGGTATATTATCTTCTTTTTGTTCTAGAGCTTTCAGGTGTGCTGTCAAGCTGTTAGTGTATGCTCTTTCCAGTTTCTTTTTGTGGGCACTTATGTGTTTTCCTCTTAGTATTGCTTTCATGGAGTCCCACAAGTTTTGATATGATGTTTCCTCATTTTCATTAAATTCTAAAAAGTCTTTAATTTCTTTCTTAATTTCTTCTTTTACTAAGTTATCTTTGAGTAGAGCACTGTTCAGTTTCCACGTGTATGTGGGCTTTCTGTTGGTTTTGACCATATCAAAGACGAGTCTTAGTCCATGATGATCTGATAGGGTACATGGGATTATTTCAATCTTTTTGTATCTGTTGAGGCCTATTTTGTGACCAATTATATGGTCTACTTTGGAGAAGGTACCATGAGGTGCTTTAGGACGAAATGTTCTATAGATGTCAGTTAAGCCCAATTGGTTCATAACTTCTGTTAGTTTCATTGTGTCTCGATTTAGTTTCTGTTTCCATGATTTATCCATAGCTGAGAGTAGGGTGTTGAAATCTCCCACTATTATTGTGTGGGGTATAATGTATGCTTTAAGCTTTAGTAAAGTTTCTTTTGTGTATGTGGGTGCCCTTGCATTTGGGGCATAGATGTTCAGAATTGTGAGTTCCTCTTGGTACATTTTTCCTTTGATGAATATGAAGTGTCCTTCTTTATCTTTTTTGATTAATATTTGTTGAAATTTGATTTTATTTGATATTAGAATGGCTACTCCAGCTTGTTTCTTGGGACCATTTGCTTGTAAGATTGTTTTCCACCCTTTTACTCTGAGGTAGTGTTTGTCTTTTTCACAGAGGTGTGTTTCCTGTATGCAGCAAAATTCTGGGTTGTGTTTATGTATCCAGTCTGATAGTCTATGTCTTTTTATTGGAGAATTGAGTCCATTGATACTAAGAGATATTAAGGAATAATGAATGTTGTCTCCTGTTATTTTTGTTATTGGTGTTTGAGTTATGTTTGTGTAGCGATCTTCTTTTAGGGTTGTTGAAAGATTACTTTCTTCTTTTTCTAGGTTGTAGTTTCCCTCCTTGTGTTGGAGTTTTCCCCCAATTATCCTTTGGAGTGCTGGATTTGTGTTAAGATATTGTGTAAATTTGATTTTGTCATGGAATATTTTGGTTTCTCCATCAATATTGATTGAAAGTTTTGCTGGATATAGTAGTCTGGGCTGGCGTTTGTGTTCTCTTAGGGTCTGTATGATATCCGTCCAGGATCTTCTGGCTTTTATAGTCTCTGGTGAGAAGTCTGCTGTCATTCTTGTAGGTCGTCCTTTATATGTTACTTTACCTTTTTCCCTTACTGTTTTTAGTATTTTTTCTTTATTTTGTACATTTGATGTTTTGATTATTATGTGGCAGGAGGTATTTCTCTTCTGGTCTAAAGTATTTGGAGTTCTGTAGGCTTCTTGTATGTTTATGGACATCTCTTTCTGTAGGTTAGGAAAGATTTTCTCTATAATTTTGTTGAAGATATTTACTGGACCTTTAATTTGGGATTCTTCTCCCTCATCTATACCTATTATCCTTAGGTTTGGCCTTCTTATTGTGTCCTGGATTTCCTGTATGTTTTGGGTTAGTAGCTTTTTGCATTTTGCATTTTCTTTGACAGTTGTGTCAATGTTTTCCATGGTATCTTCTGCACATAAGATTCTCTCTTCTATCTCTTGTATTCTGTTGGTGATACTTGTGTCTATGACTCCTGATCTTTTTTTTTAGGTTTTCTATCTCCAGGGTAGTCTCTCTTTGTGATTTCTTTATTGTTTCTACTTCCAGTTTTAGATCTTGTATTGTTTTGTTTAATTCCTTCACCTGTTTGGTTGTGGTTTTTTTGGAATTCATTAAAGGATTTTTGTGTTTCCTCTTTAAGGACTTCTATCTTTCTGCCTGTTTTCTCCTTAAATTCTTTAAGAGTGTTATTTATGTCCTTCTTAAAGTCCTCTATCATCATCACGAGAAGAGATTTTAATTCTGAATCCTGTTTTTCTGGTGTGATGAGATGTTCAGGGCTTGCTATAATGAGGGAACTGGCTTCTGATATTTCCATTTAACTTTGGATTCTGTTGCTTACATTCTTGTGCTTGCCTTTTGCCATTTGGTTAACTCTAGTGCTTCCTGTACTTTCTGTCTCTCACTAAGGCCTCCCTTTCCAGTTATCTTGCTTGTTTCTGGTCTCCTCAGGGTCCCAATGTCCCTGTGATCTTCTCCAGCTGCTCTGAATACAATGGTAGCTCTAGGATGACTCAGAATATGGTGTCTCCTAGGTAGCAGTCCAGCTATGTGTCCACTGTTCCAGGTGTAATGTCTCTTCTAGGATGTCTCAGGCTAATGTGTCCACTTCTCTGAGTGCAGTAGCTCCTCTATTATGTCTATGTGTATTATGTCTGTCTCTCTGAGTTCCTTTGGTCCTCTGCCACTCTGGGTTCATTGGTACCTCTGCCACTCTGGGTTCAGTGGACCCTCTAAGGTGGTTCAGGAGGAATTTGGTGTCCCCAGGAGCAAACCGGGCAGAGGTCTGCCTCAGATCTGGGAGAGGGATGGAAGGGGTGTGCTATTCCGCAGGGGCGGAGTTTGGGGGTCTGCTGGAATCTGAGCACTCCCTACACTCAGCTCTGGGCATAGGGCAGTGAGCAGGTCTTCTTACCTACTGCTCTGTGTTCCGTGCACCCTCTAGGGTGGGTCAGGAGGGATTCGGTGTCCCCAGTAGCAGGCTGTGCAGGGGTCTGTGTCAGGCCTCAGATCCGGGAGAGGGGCTGAAGGGGGTGAAGACTCTTTATGTATGCAACAACTCAACTTCTCTATGTAAATGAGTTGTGGATGTATGAGCTTGCTATGAGGTCATGAACAGCAGCCTATAATCTTGCCAATAACTTGGCTTTCTTGAAAATTCAAAGAGAAAAAAAGTGGCTAAAAAGGATTAAATTTTGCACTATTGAATGTGAAAGTACTATATCTCCTGCTTTGATATATATAAATAATAATACAACAAATAATAAAAATTAAATGATAAACAACCTAAACTTCTTCATAATATATTTTATATTGATACTGTAGCTAGAACCTGACAGAAGGCTGTTTATAGTTCCCAAGGAGAACAGTGACTTTGAATTGATTTTACTCTCTTGTAGTCCACAGTTTCAACTCAGAGAAGGGAAGACTATGGTTAACTAACTACAGCCCAATACTTAACTCTGTATTTAAATACAACAACATTCTCCCTGAATGCCTGCTAAACCAGTGATCTTCAAAGTAAGGTACATTCCCTCAAAGTAAACAAGTAACTTCCAAGTGATCTGTATAGATGGTTCCATCTAAGAACCCTACTTTTCCAATTTACCATTTTATTGTGTCTGTGTGGTGTGTGTGTGTGTGTGTGTGTGTGTGTGTGTGTGTGTGTGTGTATGTGTGTGTGTTTGAGAGGAGAGAGGAGAAGAGAGAGAGAAAGAGAGAGAGAGAAAGAGAGAGAGAGAGAGAGAGAGAGAGAGAGAGAGAGAGAGAGAGAGAGAAACAGACAGACTGAATTACTGGCAGACAGCCTCCAGGTGGATAGACAAATAAAACAATTGGAATATCAGTGAAACATTACACAAAGAATAGAAGTAAAATTGTAGTGTTCAAAATACTTGTGGAGTTGTTTTAATTTAGATCTATTGAAGCAAAATATAATATATGTACAGATTTATTGTAGCTGAATTAAGTTGAGGCATATGAAAGTAATGGAGGAAATTTGTTTAATGAACTCTCCCCAAGTATATATTCACTACTGTCACTTTGTGAGGTCTCAAAGAAAAGAAGAACATTGTTAAGAATTATGAAAGTTTATGATGCTTTATTTTGTTTAGGTGACAAGCTCAGGGTATGATTTTTATATTACCCATCTTAGATGAAAAAATTGTATGTGGGTTTCAATCATAGAGATGGTATTGATATAATTATTTGAAAAAAATGAATTTTGACAGAAGTCAGATTAGTTCAAAAATAAAGATTATATTTGGCAATTAATTTATTTGACAGTTAATTTCCAAATGCTGAGTAAGTTAAATCTACAGCTTGACAATATATCTAAAACTAGTGATAAATAATATTGTGTTAAAATTTATTTCAAAGTTTATTAAAAAATAACATTTTCTCCAAGCTTTCTAAATGTGCAAAGTGCACATTTAGAGAGATAAATGCATATATGAAATGAATAGTTAAGACTTTTGTACTAGGTAAAGCTATTATAGCCTCACAAGCAAGAGTTTTTATTTTCTTTTACATATTATTTTATAATTAGAGCCTAAAATATTGTCTGGATCAGAGTAAATGCTAAATAAGTGTTCATTAACTCTTTATGTAAAGGAATTAGGAAAAAAACATCAAAGGGAAACTATATATTTGTATGTATTACACCACTATTTACAATAATCAAGACAGTATTCGAGAAATGTAACATAGCTGTCCATCAGCCAGTGAACAGATAAAGAAAATGTAATATATATACAGACTCATAAAATAATGAAGCCTTGTCATTTGCAGCTATACATGTGAACCTAAGGGCATTGCTCATCTTAATTCATCCAGTTGCAGTTTGACATTGTGTATTGATTTTAAGTAACTTGAATCTTGTGATTGTAAATTAATATCTTAAATTTCATTAACGGATTTTTACCATTTAAGGTTTAAGGAAAGAAACTTTTGTCAACCCACCATAATTTAACCATGTTAGAAATGTACATTTTGGAAAAGTTTTATTAAGGGCATGGCCAGGCGTTGATTCAATCAAACACAATTATAATTCAATCAGGATACATGTGATTTTAAATTTTTATTCTTTTACAAACCAAGAAAAAGTCTTAAATCACTTTGTTTATAGTGTAGTATCTAGGCAGTATGGAAATAGTAGAATTTTGTAGATAATAAAGACCATATGCTTTTTTTAAATTAAAAAATTGTTCCCAGGTGTGAAAACATTGCTTCATCTTTTTATCTCTTTTTATAGACTATTTCAGGAATGAAAAAGACAAATACTAGGTCCAGGAATACATATTTTCCCTAAATTTTTTTGAGACTAGGATAATGTAGTATTTCTTTTTTCGTTGCTGTGATAAAAACACTAGGAAAAATCAATTTGAGGAGGAAAGGGTTTATTTTAGCTTAAAAGCTACATAATATTATCAAGGAAAACAAGGGCATAGCCATAAGGCAGGAACCTAGAATCAGGAACTAAAGCAAAATCCATGGAGAAATGTTGATTATAGGCTTGTTTCTAGGTTCACATTTATGTATTAACTTCCCAATAGTGCCACTGCCACATTAGGCTGGGCTCTCCACTATCAATTCACAGTCAGGAAAATACCTCACAGACATGCTCACTGGCCAATGTTATGGAGGAAATTCTTCATTTGAGGTTCATTCTTCCTGGATAACAACAAAAATTAGCAGTCACAGATAATGCCTGATGTGTAAAATATACTTAAATATACACATTAAAATTATATTCTGAAATGCATCTTTTAATTTTTATATTTAAGTAAGTATAATTTTCCCTTTCTCCTTCCAAGTACTCCACAAATGAACTCTTAAAGATAACAAACTAGAGTCAATAAATTACAATGACATCATGACAAATTTTAAACAAATTTTTTATTATATGATTAAGGAGAAAATTATCATTTGATGATGGTTATTACTTTATAAAATAAAACATATTATTATGCTTATAACTTCTCTGAAAAGTTATAAAAACTATAATCATTTTAAGAAAAATAAAAATATGATTATTCTTTAAGTATTATGAATTACATTGTAAACAATGTATTTCATATCTATGCACAGTTTTGCCCCCCCAAATCCTCCTACACATCTATATGTATCTTCACCCAGTATCAGTTTCATCTTCTTTAATATATCCCAGTGCAACAAATTAGTACTGCTTATCTGAGCATAAAAGCTAATTCATTTGTTGATGCATGGGTATCTTCCAATGGACAAATCTCCCTCAAATAAAAATGACTAACCCATCCAGCAATGATTTACTTCTAATAGATCCTCAGTTAAGGATAAGTCCTTAGGAATTCTACCCCATTCATGAAAAATTTTGAGAGACTTGACCTCATGCAAGTCTTATACAGCTGTTATAATTTATGAATGCAACAGTCATGTCTTGTCCAGAAGCTAGGATTTCACAGTAGTCTTTCTCATATAGGATTTCACAGTAGTCTTCCTCATGTTCTATCTCTTAAATTCTTTCTACCACCTCTTCTTCAATATTTCCTGAGCCTTTAGCATGGAGGATTGCTATACATGTTCCTTTGTGACTGAATATTCATAATCACTCATTCTCTTCACTGACTACTTCTAGCTCTCCTTACTGTATGTTGCCCACTGCAAAAGGAAGCTTTTCATAACAAGTTTGAGAGAAACCTATATATTCTTCTCAACCTCTCTCTGCTTGTTCTCTGAGTATTAAAGGGAAATGTATGAATTTCTCATTTATTGCCAAGCTAACAACCAGTGCTTTATCGTTTTTTTGTTTTCTCAGTATCTTGGATAATTATATGTCTTTCCTTTGCTGCCTTTCATTGAAAAGATTAATTTGTATAATAAAAAAATAAAATGTCCTATTTCAGAGGTAATGTAGACTCTTGTTATAGTGGTCGTGTTTTGTTCTTGGTACAAGTTATTATTATGTAGTCCAAGCTAGTCATAAAATTGAAATCCACATTCTTTAACTTCTCAAGGCCAGAAATTCCAGCAGGTCCACATCAAAATTTTGTACTAAATCACATAAATATGTAAGTATTATGATTCTTCAGATATCTTATTCAGAATATTTATTATATATGATCTCCAGTGATACTCAGCTTACATGACTTAGTTTATACTTGCCTTATAAGTATTATAAATGTCACTACTTTACATTTCAGAAAACAGCTATTTTTAGCACCTTATCTATACCAATCAAGGTAGCAAGTGAAAAAAATCCTGTGTACAAAACCCTTGTAAATTGTCTCTAACTTTAAATTTATTTATGTACTTGCTTCATCTGTTATCTTCTTTGCACACACACAAATACACACACACACACACACACACTATATATATATATGTACATATATATATATGATATATTCTATATATATCATACACATATATATTTTAGTATACAGAATCTCCATTACTATGCTTTAAATTAATACATTCATCTATGGGTATAATAATAAATTATTAGGAGTCAGTTTAATGCTATATCCATGTATCCCAACAATAGTAGCATGTTCTCCTGTGTGGATTTTGACCTGTCTAAATCACTGTTTCTTGGCCCTACAGTGGTACCAGGACTGAGTTTCTTCTTGTAGGACTTGAATTAAGTCCAGTCAAAAAATGGTTGGTTACACTCATGATATTTATTGTGGGGAGCCTACAGAAGGCAGCTATCATCCTTGCAGCCATCTTGAGCCATATACACTGACAAGAGATTTGATTACAATAGCCTCCAACAGCTGAGCACATTCTGATAACATCTTGTATTAGATACCCAGGATCATTCCTGGGGTGTGTGAGACTTAAAGGTGTGATTTAGAACTGAGTCTTAAGGACGTGACTTAGAGATCAAATTTAGAGATAAGACCTAAGAGTGTGACTTAAGGGCATGACTTAAAAATGAGACATATAAAAGGCGAGAGGCAGACAGAAGAGGCAGTACAACTTGGGAGTTAGTTATTAGGCACTTGGAAGATCATTCGACATTAGGCACTTAGCACTTGGAAGAAGAAACTTGGAACTTGAAGGCACTAGGGACTAGGAACTAGGAACTAAGAACTCAAAACTTGGGACTTGGACTAGGAAGACAGACTGAAGAATAAACAGGATTGAATCACATTCTGTCTGGTCTCCATTCCTCACATCTGTCCTCACTCTCTTGCTGAACCCTACCCACAGACTGGAGCAACTTGGGGCAGTACGAGCCAGAACAATTTATCCCCCAAGGCCTTTGGGAGTCGGGGTTCAAACATTGATAGAGCGGTCCCTGACATTTTGGCCCCCAAAAGTGGGGCAGAGCAGCTCTCAACATTTTTGGCACCCAATGTGGGGTAGCTCGGGTCGCAACAATTTATGCCATTATTGTACCAGTCGACATGTCTTTCAATTCCTGAGATTCCTGTACCTCACAGAGTTCACAGTTGAGTATGGCTAATGATTACTTTTGTCTTCCATGAGAATGGATATCCTCTTCTAGCATGAAGACTGATAGTCAGTATTTATGAAACTTCCAGGTCAATATCACATTAGTATCTCCATATTCTGTGACTCAAGGTCATAATCTATTGAACAATAAAGACTGACTATCATGTTCTGGAACATCACCAATAGCATTGCCAAATACCCTATATAGTTTGTATGTTCATGAACCTCATTGTCCAACAACTTCAGAAGACTTAATACATGTCCACTAGTGGATATTTTATTTGTATCCTGTGGTGTAAAGTACAGGTACTGTCATAATCTTATAGACATTTTCATTCTTTTGTTTTAAAGATTCATTTATTTATTTTATGTATACAAGGATACTGTAGCTATCTTCAGACACACCAGAAGAAGGCATCAGATCCCATTACAGATGGTTGTGAGCCACCATGTGGTTTCTGGGCATTGAACTCAAGACCTGTAGAAGTTAAGCACCTGTAGAAGTCAAGCACCTGTCAGTGCTCTTAACCACTGAGCCATCTATCCAGCCTCCTGGCTTTTTTATTCTTTAACCACCTCTTCCTCTGGTTCCTCTACTTATCTGCTCTTCTTTTAATTTGTTAAGCTATCTAAACATTTCAAGGTGAGTATGATCACCAAACTTTATATAATTTGCTTCTATTTTCTACCAAAAACAGAAAAGAAAAATGTCTATAAACTTCTAGGATTTAAACTTCATGAGAGAGAAAGAGAGAGAGAGAGAGAGAGAGAGAGAGAGAGAGAGAGAGAGAGAGAATGTGAGTGTGCTCCCACTTCCCTGTGAATTTCATGATTTTGCTTTTCTTATTGGTTGCATAATATTCCCTTGTACAACTGAAATACATTTTTTCTCATCCATTTATTACTTCATTGACATCTATTGTGTTTCCATTTTCTGTCTATTGCAATTAGAACTGCAAGGAATACTGATGAGTATGCATCTCCTTTCTCCCACTCATCAGAATAGTTTTTATTGTCAGAGAGACACATAACTGGTCATGGGGCAAAGAATAAAAGACAACAAAATGCTTAGCTCTGAGTAGATATCTATATTACATTCACTCATCCCAAATCTTAGGGATCATGTAGAAGAGAAAATGGAGACTTCAATAGCCAGAGATAATAAATGAGTACCAAAAAACCCCTGTTCTCTGGAAAGAACTGATGAGGTATACATATGAACTCACAAAAACTGAGAGAGCATACACATATTTCATGAAGGCTCAAGCCAGACTAAATGCCAGCATAGAGAGCAGAGGTAGACATGAAGTCAGATGCATACCCATTGATCTATATTGGGAGGGTCAGTTTAAGTTAAGAGTGTTTTCCTCCATTCCAGTAGAAAACCATATATCAAAGCACCAATGGGCTTGATAGGTTAAAAAGTAAAAATAGGAGGGATTGAATGGTGGTTTGAATATGATCAAATTTTGTTGTGTGAAATTCTGAGAACTACTGAGAAAGAAATAAGATAAATTGAATACATACACACACACATGCACACACACACACACACATGCACACACGCACACACACACACACACACACACACACACACACATATATATATATATATGAAGAGAGAGAGAATGTTCATATGTATAAAGTTTATGGTCTACTCATTTAGAAAGACAGAGTTTCAACGATATTGGCATCAAACATCAAACTCAATTAAAATCTCAAAATTATCAATGAGTAGCATGAGAAGTTTTATAGCTCTAACAATGTAAGAAATAAAAAGCAAACTTTCTAGAAGTTTGCTGTAAAAAGAATGGATTCAACAAACTTCTAACACTAGATGTGGGAGAATTCTTTAGTATTAGCAATTATAATATCTTCACAGTGTTTGAATCATTGAAATCCCTGCCTTGAGCCATGATATTTGAACAGAAACAGGAAAAAAGAGATCTGAAAGGCTTTGGCAAGATTTATGTGGTTAGCACCCATGCTAAACTGCCCCATGGATTTTCAGGTTCAGTGAACTTTAAATTATCTGAAATTTAAATCCCAGAGCTGAAGTTTATAGACATTTTTTCTCTTCTGTTTTTAGTAGAAAATAGAAGCAAGTTATATAAAATTTGTATGATAATCCTTACCCTGAAAACTTTACATAGTTTTACAAATGAACAAAGCAAGGTACTTTGGAAACAGTGCCATTGGAAAGGTTTTGTATAGTCTAAGAAGAAACAGTAAAATACCTGATTATGTTACTTTGGAAAGAGAACCATCTTATCAATCATTGCTGCCGTTAATACTATATTATGCCCTCACTAAATTCCTTCATTTTGCTTCTTGAATAATAAAAAAAAATATTGCTTGGAGTGATTAGCAGCCACTACAATTACATGTTATTATTAAAATGTACTAAGCTAAGCATGGCTCCACAGATGAAAAATAACAAAAGAATGTATGTGTGAGTGATACACACATTGAATTTATTAGGTAGGTTTACATGATAAGAGATGAGATGCCCAATAATGTCTGTTTTTAAGTTGAGGAGGTCAAGAACTTGGTGACTGACTGGTCCATGAAACTAGAAGACACAGAAGTTTAAGTCTAATGATGAAGATCAAGAAAATTCTAGAAAACTTGCTAGTATTCATTCATTGGAAGACCAAACTAGCTGGATTCCTCCCCCGACCCCACCCCCGGAAAATTTAAAGCAACACTAGCAGATGTAATCAATAAGGAATAAGTCAAGGCAACAGTGTTGATATTTCCTTAGACTTTTAAATCTGACCGTTTTGAGACTTTGTCTTTCTCAGTTAGTAACCTCTGGAATATCTTCACAAACATGAAAAGAAGTATATCTCTTCTGTGATACAAAAAATCTCATGGAGTAGTCAATTAGATAGTCACAATGAGATTAGAGCTTTTTCTCCTAATTATTGTCTATTGTCTAAGATGACAGCCATCTCAGACTGGAAATGCATCTCAGTTATGAGTTGTTGGTCTGTCTTGTACCTAGCTCAGGGTTCCATACACAGCACCAGTACCAGCACCAGCAGAAGAAAGGGACATACCCAGCTTTTCAGTCATGAGAAAATTTGAATTCTGTAGTCATATTCTCAATAATAAATCTGTGCCTTGAAACATAAATTTTATACTTGATAGCACTATATTCTTCAAAGAAATATTATTTGTAACATCATCTTCCAATAAGGCTGGTCACTTGTCCCATTTTCAAACTTTTGGAATTTGTTTCTCTTATCATAGAATATAATTCTAGTTGTTTTGTGTGGGGCTGATAGTCTGCACATGGGAGCAGTCATGGGCGGAGTTGTGGTTCCCGCATGTATGTCTCCCCAGTTGGCTGGAACTACAGCTCAGGGAGGCAGAAGAGTGGAAATATGACTAAGTTCCCTCCATGCAGTGCCAGGCAGATGCTGGACTGTGAGAAGCCACTCGAAGCCCAGGAGTGGAGAGACCTGTCTGAAGTTCCACGGGGGCAGCACTACTGAGTGGGTAAATCTGGGCTGAGGTGGTTGATTTAGAGGCCAGTGGTCTCTGTCTTGGGCTCCCAGATGTTGCTGGGGGGTGTGGAAGATCATAGATGCAAGAGGAACTAGGGGAGAGAAGAAAGCCTCACAGCACTCCACAGGAAGGAGACTCTTGGTTGCTGTACTCTCTTGGCTGACTCAGTAGCTCAGCTAGCTTGCTTGAATCAGTGGCCTCTGTGGCTGGAACACAGAGAAGCCCTCCACGGGAGATTAGGCAGCAGCTGGATACTTGGAGGTCCCCTCCACTGTTCTCCAATCAAGCCCAAAAGATACGAGGAAGTCCATGGTTTTCACTGGTTTATTGTCATGGCAGAAAGTAGATGAATCTGGCTGTACCCCCACACCTCCAGGACAGGCCTTTGGTTAAATACTATTTGTAAGGAGGAGGGTCTGGGAAGGAATACTTAATTGGCTACACGCTCTGGCCTTCAGGTAACTCATTAATATGGAAATCTCTTGAGGCTGAGGCCTATAGTCACTCCCTCTACCTGTGGAGGGGCTGGTAGAAGCGTTGCCCTACATGACTGAAAGGCACTGATCAAATGGAGGTCTTAAACCATGTGTCAGGAGCCTGGAGTCTGCGGTTGTAGCAAAATATATGCAGTCCCTCGCAGGCATGGACACCTACTTGTTGGGTCTCCAGCTATATATAGCCAGTGCTCTACCAGAAATTAAGCCATCCTTTCGTGATCCCACAGTTCTGTTTTAGAAGAGAAGTGAATATTAAAAGTACAATGAACTAAATTCATTTAGAATGATTGCCTCACAAGGAATAAAAGAAACTTTTAGGTGACATAACTTTTCAAGTTATAATATGAATATGAACAAGCATCTAACAAGTTTTCATTTATTCTTTCATTATTTCTGAACTTTAATGCAAGTTAAGTAATGTTCACATATTTTTTAAACTAATAAAACTGACAGGCTGGGTGGGGAAAAGAAAAAATTCAAAAATACATTTTGGATATACTTGGTAGTAAAGTATTGTTAACAACAAATACCATAAAGTAGTTCTCTGTACAACTGGTGAAAATTAACAAAATTTTACAGGTAACAATTCAACATGTCATTAAGGACAATTTATGAATGCTTTTCTCTGAAATGTGGCTATAGGATTCTTTTTTTTATTTAGGTCACTCACTGTAAAAATATGATAATGAATATTTTCAAATACGAATGAATTTTTGAAAAGAAGTCATATTTTACCCATTTTTCTTCATTCTAAGAACAATTTACTAAAGTATTACAAATCTAACAAACTTTAAGAAAAGTTAACAAATACAAATAAACAACTATTGTTGTAGACAGATGTCCTTTACACACAACATTGTGATATTATTCAAAGCGTTTGTGATCTTTCTCAAGAGATATTCCACAAGATGGGGTCTGTTAATGTTTCTTCATAAAAGAAGGATTAGCTAAAGAAAAACCATCATCTATGCAAAGGAGATATTTTTGGTGATACAGATTTTAAGGTTAACTGCATTTCTGAAACTAATGCATCATCCATGCTCCCAAAGGAGACAATAAACTCATTGATTCACCAAGCTAGACTTCAGTAGAATTGTTCTTTTGCTCTGTAGTTAGAGAACTTTCTTGAGGAAGTAAAAATTTGTTCACACCATCTGAGGAAAATTTTAATAAAGTCCTGTCAATTAATATAGGTCAACAATTTAGGCAATACTTCCAAGTTTCTAAACCATATTGTATACCACAGATTCTAATATTTAATATGTTACCTTACCTCCTAGTAAGAACAAAATATATGCCACTCATTTTCATTGTTAGCTACAATAATATTATATTTCTATGAAACTTTATTCTACATGAATGTAAGATTAGCTGCTTCTGGTACTAGTGGGAAAAAAATGAAAATCTCAGTTGTTTATTATAGAACAATATATATCCTCACTCATCCCATGATCTAATAAGATATATTCCAGCCAGATCAACATTTCAGAGGAAAATTATTCTACCTTATCACATTTCTCTTTTCTATTTTCTTTACAGCTCTTTTATCTGGTAATCAAATAGGAAAAAAAGAAAAAAAATAGATGGTTATTTGTATAATTCTCTGGTTGCAATTCAAAGTGTTCTATGTCACTTCAGTGTGTATTTTATTGTCTACATACCAGTGGAAATTTTGGCTCACAGTATATTACAAATAGAAAACATCACACAAAATATCATTTCTTTGTTCTGTCTCACAGATGTAGTTCAATGAATTCCCTTTAAGATATTGCCATTCCTTTAATTGTTACACTTGAAGATTAGGCAATTTTACCTATTTCTTCTGCCATCTCCATAATAGTGGCATTTAACTAGTCCCAGTTCTGATAGAATTTCCTCAAATACCAAATGTATTTTTCTTACAGGAAATTTTTTTCATATACAATTGGAAGGTAATTATAGACATAATCTTACCTTATAAATAGTATAGTTTCATGATTTTTTTAAAGTTGACTTTTAATCAAACTCAAATAGTGAGCAGTTTTGAATGATGATTGATCAAGTGTGTCTTGTGCTACTCAGTTTCCTCAGCCTACTTTTTCCTAATGAACTTTCTCAGATCTTTTGCTATTGCTATGTTAGACTTTACCACTGAACTTACATTCTGACCTTCTGTGCAGTTCTCTCTGTTCCTCCTTTCCCATATGCATGTGATGATATGAAATAGTTCCTTATTACTCAAATTAGTTCATTTATTGAAAATTAAAACCCTTAAAATTATGGCACACCCAAAAGATCTTTGCATTATGTGTTAAATTTCTAAAAGTAGTATATTTAAAAAACATATCATATACAATTTAAAATATATAGCATTTTTAAAAAAGTGATTGTATTTTCAAAAAAAGAAAACTGTTCAAGAAAAGAGATACTGATTCATTTTATCCAAAATGTCATTAATGTCTACCTTGATAGAAGAATACTGTATTTTCTGTCTATTTGGTGTTCAGGAAGTCACATCATATGAGGGTTGTTTTGGTTTTATTTTTATTTGTTTTTTGTAGTAGGAGGAAGGAGGTGTCCAAATATAAGATCAATCAAACAGCAAGAATGGATTTACCATTGCTCTATATACCCAACCCTGAACCACAGGGTTTCATTTGATATATACTAATAATTTTTAAATTGTTCTTTTCTAAATAATATTTTTATGATTTGATATTTTCATACTTTTACCATAATTATCTTCTTTTTCAACTTCTCCAAAGTCCATCACCACCTTTCTGTTCATCTAAATTCATGTCATCTTTCTTTTGAAATTATTTCATTCCAATTCATTTTGTCTAGATCTTGTAGGTATAAAACCATCCTCTGGAGCATGGTCCATCTACCAAGAAACTCAGCCATAAAAACAAACAACAACAACAACCAAAAAACCTGATCCTGTCTGTAAATTTTGTAACTGTACCACATTTTCATTAGTTATTTATCAGTAGCTGGGCATAGGCCTTTTTCTTAATCTTTGATCAGGTATGTACCCAAGAGTGTTGTAACTGAATTACATGGTAGATTCATTTCTAACTTTTTGAGGAACCTCCACTTTGATTTCCATGGTGGCTATACCACACAAACACTGAATAAGTGTTCTTTTTTTCCCTATAATTATGTGATCATCTACTGAAGTATGAGTAAAGGTCCTGGTTAAAAAATAAAGAAATTAAAATATTCTTTAAATTCTTTCTTGAATTACAATAGTGATTTTAAAGAAATTAGTTATGTTATAGAATCTAAACACTTGGTGGATTGCATTTTTTCTTAGTTATAGTAAACTGTATTATTTTATTTTTCACAGAGTGACTATTTCTGCCTGTGTAATTTCTTCTTTTCTTTCTTTCTTTCTTTCTTTCTTTCTTTCTTTCTTTCTTTCTTTCTTTCT